>CAWUFW010014575.1:0-407011 GCA_963921515.1 Calotriton arnoldi
TAAAGATTTCATGAGTGATGTCACTGACCATGTCATGAGTGATGTAATATGTGACGTCATCAGCAGTGCATTGCGGGCGCGCGAGTTATAGTTAGCTGAACTAACTATAACGGGGAATTTCTATGGTTTTGTACGAGTGAAATGTCCAACTAACTATAACGCCCCTGAAACCTATGGTTTTTTTAGTGAATTTCTAAGGTTTTTTAAATGCTAATTTCTAACTATAACGTGCCTGAAACCTATGGTTTTTTCAGTGAATTTCTAAGGTTTTTTAAATGCTAATTTCTAACTATAACGTGCCTGAAACCTATGGTTTTTTCAGTGAATATATATATATTTATTATACTATGTATACATGTGAAAATGTCTCGGTCCCCTGTTTGCCTCGGTGGCACGGAAAAAATGGGTGGAACTGATGTCAGCACGCCGACGAGGTCCTCTTATGGCTCCGATGACGTCATACGGTGTCGCGAGCGGAACCGTGCTCGTTGACGTGCGAGAGCTAGGAAAGAATTTCCGTGGAATGCTGGTGCAGGGGATATTCACCTAAGTGTTCAGGCTAGTCCTTTGGGAGCAACTGTTTATGTTGCCACTCCAGAAACCGAAACCAGTGATCCGAGGGCAGAGGCCCTGCAGATGGCACACGAGGTGGGGTGCCCAGTCGTGTGCACCGGCGGGGCAGCAAAGTGACAAGCACCACAACCCACAAAAAAGGTAACGAGGGCACTGAATAACACAGGATCTTCTCTTTGTATCTGGCAGGAACAACGAAGTTAAAATGCCCTAGTACCAAAATGTAGATTTAGTGCTACAACGGTCTTCAAGAGGACCTGCGATGCCGCTTCTGCCTCCCGTACCCTGGAGGCGGCACATGGGTCACGCGGTACGGTCATACTGCGGTGGGACGCACACTCGTTGACCTCTCATGGCACTGCTCCACACTTCAGGGAGGACGCTTTCCATTAGCTATGTTTTCTGATGACATGTCGCGCCGGCCCCGTCCAACAACAGAACTCCTTTAGATCCAAACAGACTCTTCCACTCTCTCACCGGAAGTGAAACCAGGCCACGCGGACACTTTCACAATATAACAGCCGGGAATGCATTTTTTGGTAAAAAAAACACATTCCTTCCTCCTAATTAATCAAATAAACGTCTCACTGAAGAACAGGGGCCAGCTTTGATCGGTAAACAGTCGTTACAACGACTTTTTTACTTTGCGATACCATTACAATGCATGCATTACCACGCATGCGTTGTACATCACGAAGTCATTACTACGCATTTTTTTAGAACGCATGGTCATTTACCACGCATGCCTTTACAACTAATTTTGTTGTAAAGGTATGTATGGTAAAGGACCATGCGTTCTAAAAAACATGTAGACGATCCATGTCGTTGTAAGGAAACAGAGGCTGTTCCGCTTCCTCACAACGACGTGCACCGCCCCTCAGAGATGACGTGAAGCAGGAACCACGAGGAGAGAGGAACCATGAGGAGTGAGAGGTAAGGGGGATTGGGCATGGGGTGGGGTTTCTTTTCTAGGGTTTAGGGTAGTGCAGTGGTGTTTGGGTGGTGTAGGGGGTCGTGCTGGGGGTAGTGTTTTAGGGTTTAGGGTAGTGCAGTGGTGTTTGGGTAGTGTAGGGGGTCTTGCTGGGGGTAGTGTTTTAGGGTTTAGGGTAGTGCAGTAGTGTAGGGGGTCGTACTGGGGGTAGTGTTTTAGGGTTTAGGGTAGTGCAGTGGTGTATGGGTAGTGTAGGGGTCGTGCTGGGGTAGTGTTTTAGGGTTTAGGGTAGTGCAGTGGTGTTTGAGTAGTGTAGGGGGTCATGCTGGTGGTAGTGTTTTAGGGTTTAGGGTAGTGCAGTGGTGTTTGTGTAGTGTAGGGGGTCATGCTGGGGGTAGTGTTTTATGGTTTAGGGTAGTGCAGTGGTGTTTGGGTAGTGTAGGGGGTCGTGCTGGGGGTAGATTTAGGGTTTAGGGTTGTGCAGTGGTGTTTGGGTAGTGTAGGAAGTCATGCTGGGGTAGTGTTTTAGGGTTTAGGGTAGTGCAGTGGTGTTTGTGTAGTGTAGGGTTTTTTTGCTGGCGGTAGTGTTTTAGGGTTTATGTTAGTGCAGTGGTGTTTGGGTAGTGTAGGGGATAGTGCTGGGGTAGTGTTTTAGGGTTTAGGGCAGTGCAGTGGTGTTTGTGTAGTGAAGGGGGTCATGCTGTGGGTAGTGTTTTAGGGTTTAGGGTAGTGCAGTCGTGTTTGTGTAGTGTAGGGGGTCGTGTTTTAGGGTATAGGGTAGTGCAGTGGTGTTTGGGTAGTGTAGGGGGTCATGCTGGGGTTAGTGTTTTAGGGTTTAGGGTAGTGCAGTGGTGTTTGGGTAGTGTAGGGGGTAATGCTGGGGATAGTGTTTTAGGGTTTAGGGTAGTGCAGTGGTGTTTGTGTAGTGTGGGAGGTCATGCTGGGGGTATATTTAGGGTTTAGTGTAGTGGAGTGGTGTTTGGGTAGTGTAGGGAGTCGTGCTGGGGGTAGTGTTTTAGGGTTTAGGGTAGTGCAGTGGTGTTTGGGTAGTGTAGGGAGTCGTGCTGGTGGTAGTGTTTTAGGGTTTAGGGTAGTGCAGTTATGTTTGGGTAGTGTAGGGTGTCGTGCTGGGGGTAGTGTTTTAGGGTTTAGGGTAGTGCAGTGGTGTTTGGGTAGTGGAGGGGGTAGTGTTTTAGGGTTTAGGGTAGTGCGCCCAACCAGCCACAATATCCGTGGACAAAGGGGATCTTGACTCTTTGGAACGCTCCGTCAATTGAATAATTTGGGTCAAGGGCCCTACCACGTCCAAGACCTATCAATTCCTTTCTTGGGATCCCTCATATACTTGGAGAAAAAGGTACATAGTTTCTCATCAATTTCAGGCGTGTGTGCCACCTTCCCCTTCAGTGAGGGCCTGGGGCATTCTCCCTCATCCTATTCCTGACCTCCCTTTCAAGGGGTTGATGGATTTTCCCCACCACATACTCTGCCACTTTGGCGTCAGGTGTCCACTCTGCCGACCTAGTATGGTAAATTTGGGTAGGCTCGAACATGTCCGAGTGGACCCCGTCCCCAACCGGGGACTGAGAGGAGTGGGACTCTGGACGCCAGGGATGCCCCGAGTCCTTATCCTCATCGGAGGAGAAATCGTCCTCCGATACACCCTCTCCCTCTAAGGGAAACCCGCCGTCGGGGTCTACAATAGTGGTGACAGTGTCGCAATTTTCTCCGGGCCCCTCCTCCTCCCGGCAGAGTGCATGTTTTAGCGTTCGCGCATTCTTGAGGAAGGTCTCCGTAAGTTTATCAAATCCTTCCGCGTTATGCTTAACAGCCCTTTTATTCCCCATCTGGGAGCTACTTGGACCCGCCACCACCAGATCTGGGTCACTGAACACCCCAGGGATGCTTTTCGCTAGCTTATCAACCTGATCCCTAAGAGGAGCCAGCGCCCTAGAAATAGCCAGAGAGAGGGCTTGGTCCACTGCTGGAGGGAGAATTTGGGGGGCCATTCCTCCTCCACTTCCTGGTAGGAGGAGTAAAAATGGTCTTCTGGAGAAGACATGATAGCAGAGGGTGTGAGCACAGAACAAATGCCCTTAAAATCCTTAAGACAGCCCCCTCGCCGGTGCTCCAACAGCTGGGCTTTCCCCGAAGCTGTTATAAGAATAGACTGAGGCGCAATACCAATTACTACCACCAGGTGGTGCTGGTCACTAACGTGGCCGTGTGGGGAAATCACCGCGTAGCGGTGTCAAAATTAGGCGAGGGTTGGACGGGAATCAAGCGGACACTAAAGGAGTGACCGGATTCCCAAACGCGTGTAAAGACCAGCAGGAGCGCTCGACGGAGCTGCCTCGCTCGGACCAGACGCGCCTGACAGGATCTCACCGCGCACAGAGCACACAGCGGGAGAAACTGCGAGGGGGAGAATGCGCTCGGGCAAGAGCCTGCTGCGCAGGGAATATGAAACAATACCAAGGCAATAATGCTAATAACGTGCACAAGAAACCGCTATACAAACAGCAACAACGTCAGATTAAGCCAAGAATGTAAGGAATGCACTTAACTGACGAGCAGTGAAGAAAGAGGAAGCGGAAGGGACGTCACGATATTATATACGATGGACTGTGATATGATTGGACTATAGTTGCCTTGGAGACTACCCCCTAATGGTTCATGGGTTGTGTAGTCTTTTGTTTAATGATTGTTGTGTTACGTTTTCTTTGAACTGCTATGCAAATAAAGTGAGGAAAGATATGCATAATCCTCGCCTCCGTCCTGCCATAGAATTCATTAAACTTTATTTGATCTGATTTAGAAACATAGATCATAAAAGTGTACATAAAAACAGTAAATCCTCTTTCCTAATACAATACAGTGAGAATTAATTAAAACCAGTAGGTAAAAACGGGTGTTACAAAGCCCGGTTCAGAGCAACTTCAGGTTAACAGATTCGTAAAGTTCAATGTTTCGCAAGATCAATCTCATGTACTTCGTGCAAAATACGCAATAAGGGGTCCAAGTTAGATGTAACGCTCCAATACCTGACCAGTTTGCACTATATAAAACTGCAGAAAAACTAAAAAAAATGTGTTTTGCACACTTCTGTCATTGGGCAATATGTGGGCTACATCTGGGTGATATTTGTGCTACATTTGGGCTCTTTTTTCTCTGGTGGCCATCTTGGGAGACTTATTTGTTATGAAGTTTCCTAATTTCGTCATTTACTGCAGTCTCCTCAGTAGGAAATGCTTTCAGTTTTTTACTTTGATTCCATCAAGAAGGCATTCAGATGTGTCACACATTTGCCATAAATTCAGAATGTTAGCACCCTAGTTGGTCATTAGATCACTGTAGTAAAGCTACTGCTCACCAGGGAGTTAACTGGAAGTCTACTGCTGGTATTGAAAGTGATTGTTTCAGTCTGCATGTCAGAATTTTCTAATGATATAGAAGAGGATTTGAGATCTCACTTAAAACATGTCCTAATTTTTCTTTCTACAGCACTAACCATAATTTCTATGACAAAATGAACCCCCTCATTTTGTTCCTTTTTAAATTAAATGTTTTAAGAGTTACCAGTTTATTCCAATCAAGATGGCTTCAGGTGTGCCATAATTTTGTCATAAGTAAGACTGTTAGCGCTCTAGTTGTTCTTTAGAACACTCTGGGAAGCTGCAGTAGAACACAAAGGTATCAACTGACAGGCTGCTCCTGTTGAAATATAACAGGAAGATATTTGAGATCACACTTGAAACATGTCCTAATTTTTCTTTCTACAGCACTAACCATAATTTCTATGACAAAATGAACCCCATCATTTTGTTCCTTTTTAAATTAAATGTTTTAAGTGTTACCAGTTTATTCCAATCAAGATGGCTTCAGGTGTGCCATACTTTTGTCATAAGTAAGGCTGTTAGCACACTAGTTGTTCTTTAGAACACTCTGGGAAGCTGCAGTAGAACACAAAGGCATCAACTGACAGGCTGCTCCTGTTGAAATATAACAGGAAGATATTTAAGATCTCACTTAAAACATGTCCTAATTTTTCTTTCTACAGCACTAACCATAATTTCTATGGCAAAATGAACACCCTCATTTTGTTCCTTTTTAAATTAAATGTTTTAAGTGTAACCAGTTTATTCCAATCAAGATGGCTTCAGGTGTGCCATACTTTTGTCATAAGTAAGACTGTTAGCTCTCTAGTTGTTCTTTAGAACACTCTGGGAAGCTACAGTAGATCACAAAGGCATCAACTGACAGGCTGCTCCTGTTGAAATATAACAGGAAGATATTTGAGATCTCACTTAAAACATGTCCTAATTTTTCTTTCTACAGCACTAACCATAATTTCTATGACAAAATGAACCCCATCATTTTGTTCCTTTTTAAATTAAATGTTTTAAGTGTTACCAGTTTAGTCCAATCAAGATGGCTTCAGGTGTGCCATACTTTTGTCATAAGTAAGGCTGTTAGCACACTAGTTGTTCTTTAGAACACTCTGGGAAGCTGCAGTAGAACACAAAGGCATCAACTGACAGGCTGCTCCTGTTGAAATATAACAGGAAGATATTTGAGATCTCACTTAAAACATGTCCTAATTTTTCTTTCTACAGCACTAACCATAATTTCTATGGCAAAATGAACCCCCTCATTTTGTTCCTTTTTAAATTAAATGTTTTAAGTGTAACCAGTTTATTCCAATCAAGATGGCT
Source organism: Calotriton arnoldi (assembly GCA_963921515.1). Taxonomy (NCBI): domain Eukaryota; kingdom Metazoa; phylum Chordata; class Amphibia; order Caudata; family Salamandridae; genus Calotriton; species Calotriton arnoldi. The sequence continues at coordinate 6,220 of CAWUFW010014575.1, forward strand.
TCAGGTGTGCCATACTTTTGTCATAAGTAAGACTGTTAGCTCTCTAGTTGTTCTTTAGAACACTCTGGGAAGCTACAGTAGAACACAAAGGCATCAACTGACAGGCTGCTCCTGTTGAAATATAACAGGAAGATATTTGAGATCTCACTTAAAACATGTCCTAATTTTTCTTTCTACAGCACTAACCATAATTTCTATGACAAAATGAACCCCATCATTTTGTTCCTTTTAAATTAAATGTTTTAAGTGTTACCAGTTTAGTCCAATCAAGATGGCTTCAGGTGTGCCATACTTTTGTCATAAGTAAGGCTGTTAGCACTCTAGTTGTTCTTTAGAACACTCTGGGAAGCTGCAGTAGAACACAAAGGAATCAACTGACAGTCTCTGCCCTTGTTGGATGTACATGTTTTACTGAGAATGTCAGACTTCATTCTCACATGACTGAGAAAGATAATGTGAATTTACAGAAAATATGCTCTCATTTTAGCTTCTGGAGCACCTTCCAAAACTGTATGGGACAAGCATGTGAAAATAGTTTTCTCTCAAACATGATTCATGATATCCCAGCAGAAGGTTTTTCACAGGGTAAAATCACCTTAGAACACACCACAATTCCTGAAATTAGTATGATACCATCAACAAATGAATTCTAATGTAACTAAAGTCTGTTATCACCCTTTATAGTTCTCCTTTTGGTAACCCTCAAAATCTTCGATTCACTACAATGCATTTCAATGGGGTACTATCATTTATATTGGTCCCAATATGGCTGCCAGCAATTCCAGGATGAAGTGCTGACAGCCAATCAGATCTCACGATGACATGTGTGGTTAGGCTCCGCCCAGATATATATGTGTTTTCTTTTTCAAATTTCTCAGGAACTACTGAACGGATTTACACCATTTAAGCAAAAGACACGACTCTGAACCAAGGGCTACCTTTTTGCCAAATTTGGTGTAATTCCGTTCAGCAGTTCGGGCTGTAGCTGCGATGAAAGGTTCCTATGGAAAATTGCATGGGGAAAACACGTTTTGGGACCCCCCTTTTTTCTCGGCACCCGCTTGCCGAATCACCCCAAAACTTTCAGGATAGGAGCGGACCAGAGCGGGCCATAAGTTTTGAAAATTTCGCGAAGATTCGTCAACCGGCGCCAAAGTTATTTTAAATAGAATGTTATGGATTTCCTATGGAAAATAGGTCCTAACTATAACTATCTACTGGCGACCGTCAGTAGATAATATATATATATATATATATATATATATATATATATATATAAAAATATATATATATATATATATTCACTAAAAAAACATAGGTTTCAGGGATGTTATAGTTAGGAATTAGAATTTACAAAACCTTAGAAATTCAGTGAAAAAACTACAGGTTTCAGTGATGTTATAGTTAGGCTGACATTTCACTCGTGCAAAACCAGAAAAATTAAGCCATTATAGTTGGCTGAACTAACTATAACTCGCGCCCCCGCAATGCACTGCTGATGACATCACATATTACATCACTCATGACATGGTAAGTGACATCACCCTTGGAAGTACTTTTATTCATGAATTGTATTTGTTGCTTTTGCATTTAGCTGGCAGCATGAAGATAAATAAGTTTTCCTAACATGGAACCACTGTGATTGTTCCGTAGAACATTCTTTAGTTTGTAAACAAATTAAATTACACAGAGATTTCAACGTTTCGGCCCGTAATTTGTACTGTTTTTTAAAGAAACTCCAGTGCCTGCTGTTATTCCCACACTCATTCTGCTTTCGAACAGTAGTTATCTTAACCTAAATAACCACAACTGCTGTGGCTTACGAGCAGGCGTCCCGTATATAGCAACTCTTTCACAACGTGTTACATGTTGCACAAATGTCTTTTGTCCTCCCCCACATGGGATTGTAGATAGTTTGCTAAGGCCTTCCATTCCCACTTTGAAAACAGATTTTAATAACGTACGCTGACTCAAAGCGCTATTGTTTCAACAAGAAGTTGCGCTCACATCATCTCGTGAGACCTTCAAATAGCAGGTGGCTAAAACACCAAGTGACATTGAGTCACTGCTCAATACCAATCTCCCACTACATTTTGCAGAATTAATACACTAAATATTTAATGCGTCTGAAACCGTAGGCCTACTTCATTTTTTTAAGCTAGTCGACTCCGGCCTCGTTATCTCTTTTCAGACTATTTTTGGAGTAATACCGGCTTTTATTCATTCTAATTTTCCCAGTGCGTTTGGCGGGTTTCCCCTGGTGCTCTTGCTGGTTTCTGCAGTGCTCCTTCTTCTGCTCCTACTAAGAAATGGCTGCCCGTGCTGTGGTTGAGCCCCATCCAGGCCAATTGCGGCTGTACTGTGAACGAATGCTACAACTTTTTGGATGTTTGCCATTGGCGACTCTTGGCATCAGCTATAGGCTGAACTTCCCCAACGACTATTTCACCTGCGTGCAGCCTGTGTTCTACTGTCTCCGGTGCCCCTTTGAGTGCAACCTGGATGTCTGCCTCTCCACTACTTCACGCGCTGTCCTGGATTATGAACTGTTGGTGAGTCCATTGCTGGCTCATGACCACGACTGTTGATGGATGCGTTTAATCATGCAATAAGGGCGAGCTGGAGTACGTGCGCCCATGCGCAGGGCCTCTTGCAGCGCATTATCATCGAATGTCACGCAGGTTGCCCTGACATGCTCCTGGTTGCACGAGATTACAATGACCATGTCTGTTCTTTCAGCTTGCTCAATTGGATGGTGACCCTCTTTGCTTGGAGAGGTGCGGATGACCTTTTGGAGCTGATTGTATTCCACGGTGCTTGTGAATTCTTGCATTTTGATGGATTTCCATAAGTGCGCATGGGAACCTGATTTGATGGCCTGATTTTTCTACATTTCAAAAACACTGTTGTTTTTTCCTTTTTCTCACTTCCTTTTTCGTTCCTTGCGAACTTTCAGATATTTACTTTTTCTACGATTTCGCCTTTACAGATTCGGTTTGGCTCTGCTTATCTTTGCATTCTATTTGCCTGGGTGCTACAGAGCTGGCCAAGGGGAGGGTGCGACCTGCCCGTTGGGGACATTATCTACTGACTTAGCATGAGCCCTGCAGCCATTATCCAGCTTTTGCGCATGATAACACAAGGCTTTATTTTTGCAAAATACCTCGTTCGTACTTTTCACATGAGAACTGTCTGCTGTATTTCTTCTCAGCATCTTTCGGAACTTTAAATTCAACATTTTGGGCAAAGTCGATAAATAATGTCCCTTGTTATTCTGCTTTTGGTCAGGCCCTAGCACCTATATAAAACATACCAATGCAGTTGTTGTTGAACACCCATACTGTGATACAATTGGGATACACGAACAGGTGGCACACACACTTGGAGAGAAATGTTTCCAGGGAGAAAAGCGAAACTGCACTTATAATTTAGATTTACCATCTATAGTCAAAGTTATGTGGTCTGCAGACAAAACTCAGAGATATTCTATCATATAATAATTCTTCTTCTTAGCAAGGGGAGGGAGGTTAGGCAGTATAGTCCTTTCGGTATGCAGACAGAATATCAAGTTGGAAATGTCGTGATACAGAAATATCGACAGCAAGAATATCGTGGTCAAGAATATCGACTTTAAGGTAAGAAATATCGTTTTTTTAAATATTGAAGTCAATAATATCGTTTGCAAATATAGTTGTTTTAAATATCAATTTTTTAATTAGTATTATGTATTTTAGTATGTATTTTAAATGTATGTGATCTATTTTTTTCGCATAAGTATTGTTTTTGTTTCTTAATATATGTGCAAAAGTTTTAGTAGTTATCAATTTTATTTTAATTGAATTTTGCGTTTTTTAGTTCTGTAGTGGTTTGTGGGTTTCTAGGGGAATAGTGTGGGAATTAATTTAATTATACTAAATTAATGATTATTTTTTATTTAGTAATATTTATTTAATTTAGATTTTATAGTGTTAATTGTGGGAAGTAATTTGTTATTAATTAATTATTAATTGGTTGTTAATTAATACTAATTAATTAATTGCTAATTAATTATGGTAATTGTGTCATTTTTTAGGAGTGGGTTGTGGGGTTTATAGGGGTAATGGGTGGGAAGTAATTTATTTTTAATTAATTAATAATTATTTGTTAATTAATGCTAATTAATTAATTAAAATTTAAATATGGCAATTGTGTAATTAATTTTGGATGTGAGTTGCGAGGTTTATAGTGGTAAAGGGTGGGAAGTAATTTATTTTTAATTACTTATTAAGTAGTTGTTAATTGATATTAATTTATTATTTTAAAATTAATTATGGAAATTGTGTAATGATTTTTAGGTGTGGGTTGTGGGATTTATAGGGGTAGAGCGTAGAAAGTAATTTATGTTTAATTAATTAATAATTAGTTGATCATTAATATTAATTCATCAATTGATAATTAATTAGGGTAATTGTTTATTTTTTTGCATGTGAGTTTTGGTTTTAAGGGGTAACTTTTGGAGAGTAAATTCATTTGTATCTGTTTTAATTTGTTTTTTAATTAATAATATTTCTTTAATTGATAGGTAATTATGTTAATTATGGAGGTACATTTTTATTAAAATTTAAATGTGTATTGGGAATTGTGCGGTGTTATAGGGTAGGAAATAAAAAAGATTAAATTAATGTAATAATTAATGTTTTTGTTTATAAATAATTTCCAATAAAAAATAGTTATTTGTTGGTAAATTATTTTTAAATGTACTACTCGAGAGAAGGAGCGTTGCATTAATGCTTATCGTAATCAATCAATTATTGTATTTTAAAGATCCAGTCCATACGCAAACTTCCTTTTTCAGATCCGTGCTTTATTAGCAATCATATAGATTCAAAATTCATCCGATAAGCTTGACAATCTAATCAGCCTACGCGTTTCATCCAATCTAGGATGCCATCAGTGCTCTAAACACTATTTTACTCCCAGTCCATTCCCAATATAAACTCGTCAAGATTTTTTCTTAATCTTATTATTCGTTGAAGAAATTCACTCTAAATCCCATTTCCTCCCATTTCATTCAAAATTAATTTCTTTTTCTAATTCTGCAATTTGGCTTTTCAATTTCTCAACTTTCCTCTCAGCATTCTTAATCAAAATCTGCATCATGCAAAATGAAGAGGAGTGCAAATTCTCCTCCCACTTCTTGAGGAGATCCTCATCTAAATCATCAAAAGTGGGAAAGATCAAAATTCTCAATCCCCTGGGTACTCTTTTTTGATCCACATAAATTTTTAAAGTCACACCATACCACCACTTTGATAGTTCTGTTTTTTTCAATTTCTCCAACTTCAAAAATTTGCTTCTCAAACTGTTGCTTGGAAGATCCTTTCTGCCTTCAGTGCCAGTTTTTTTACTCTGCTAAAATAACTCTGCTGCCAATTTCTCCTGATCATCCTCCATCCTTGAACTGATGTTGTTTAAATGTCCACCACTCCCGTCGGCACGCCCCAAAAAATGTCTAGAATCACGACCAAGCGGTAAGGGCTTAGCGCATGTGTGCACCGGTAAGAATTCACAATTCAATTCAAATGTGTGCAATCCTCAAATCATGCTCTACTTCCTGTGGTCCACTGCTCTCTAACCACTTTAATTGCATAAATTACTACTCGAGAGAAGGAGCTTTGCATTAATGCTTATCGTAATCAATCAATTATTGTATTTTAAAGATCCAGTCCATATGCAAACTTTCTTTTTCAAATCCGTGCTTTATTAGCAATCATATAGATTCAAAATTCATCCGATAAGCTTGACAATCTAATCAGCCTACGCGTTTCGTCCAATCTAGGACGTCATCAGGGCTCTAAAAACTATTTTACTCCCAGACCATTCCAAATATAAACTCGTCAAGATTTTTTTTAATCTTATTATTCGTTGAAGAAATTCACTCTAAATCCTATTTCTTGCCATTTCATTCAAAATTAATTTCTTTTTCAAATTCTGCAATTTGGCTTTTCAATTTCTCAACTTTCCTCTCAGCATTCTTAATCAAAATCTGCATCATGCAAAATGAAGAGGAGTGCAATTTCTCCTCCCACTCCTTGAGGAGATCCTCATCTAAATCATCAGAAGTGGGAAAGATCAAAATTCTCAATCCCTTGGGTACTCTTTTTGATCCACATAATTTTTAAAGTCACACCATCCCACCACTTTGATAGTTCTGTTTTTTTCAATTTCTCCAACTTCAAAAATTTGCTTCTCAAACTGTTGCTTGACAATACTTGTCAATTAATGTTTATTAGTTTTTTTAATTAATATTATTTTTTAAATTGATTATTAATTATGTTAATTTTAGGGAATTTGTTTATTAACATTTTTGAAGTGTTTTGTTAATGGTGTGATGTTATAGGGTAGGAAATACAATAAATACATTTATGTATTAATTAATTTATTTGTTTGTAAATATTTTCTAGTTTAAAAGAATTTTATTTTCTAAATTTATTTATTATTTATATCATTTATTATTTGTAGGGTTTTTATATGTAATTAATATTATACTATTTTAAATTTTTATATAGTTAATATATTTGATTTTCCATTTCTAAATATTGTTGATTTATTTTCATGATTTTTTATGATTTTTTAATGTTTTTTATTTTTGTTTTAACTGTTTGAGTGTGAATAGTAATATTTGTCTCTTCGCTATCCAACACTTTCCCTACTGTTGCACTCACTGGAGTGGGAATAGTAATTTTTATCCCTCCACTATCCAACACTTTCCCCACTGTTGCACTGATTGGAGTGGGAATAGTAATTTTACCCTCTGCTATTCAACACTTTCCCTACTGTAGCACTAACTGGAGTGGGAATAGTAATTTTTACCCCTCCACTATCCAACACTTTCCCTACTGTTGCACTCACTGGAGTGGGAATAGTATTTTTTACCCCTCCGCTATCCAACACTTTACCTACTGTTGCACTCACTGCGGTGGAAAATTTAAGTTTAAAGACTTTTAAATATTTTAACATTTTAATTTATAATATAATTTATTTTTTATTAGATTTTATGTTATTGGTGTATGTATATATATATATATTTCTTTGTAAATTTTTAAATATACAATTATAAAATAAATTAAAATTAATAGTTTATTAATTGTTTTAAAGTAAACATATATATATATATATATTACATTTTATATGCGTATGTTTAAATTTTTTAATTACATTTATTTGTTATATTTGTTCAAGTGTATATTAAATCTAATTTATTTTTATAAACTTAATTTTATTATTTAATATTTTTAATATTATTTTTTATACATATATTAAAATCCATATTTTGTACAACTATATTTTTTACATTAATATTTTTTCCAATATTTTTGTACTTACCATTATAAATATAGGATGTCGATATTTTTGACACTGATATTTATAACTCAATATTTGTGTATGGGAATATTTTGGGGATCGATATTCTATCAGTGAACCAGTCTTTTCTCCATTGTCTTATTATGATGACATCTCCCCTTTCTGAAAAGTGTGGGGCGACGTTACACCCCACTCCGGACGCACAGCCGTCGTTTATGCATAGAAATGCAGCATGTGTTCCAATATTGTCAAAAAAGGTTTTTATTTTCGTTTTCTCCATAATTTATTTTACAATCATCTTTTTATCCAGTCACACGGTGGACGCCTATGTTTACACAATCCTTAATGCTGAAGAAATGCCGACACTGGGTTTACTCTGCAGCATGGCGTATTACATAAGTATTCCTCGTTAAGTTACTTCCAATACCCAATGCATTTCGGGCCTTCTTTGGCCCTTCATCAGGGGTTATCTATAAATTTAAAAACATAATCATTAGCTCCGTTTGTTACATGGATCATGTTTGCCACATTAAGCACATAAATGAAATTTTAAACGTACATGTAAGTGAACCCCCTAATCAATGTATTGCCCGCTGAATTCCTAAGAGTGTACCCGGTCGTTTCCGTACCTGCGCTAGAGTACATTAAACCCCTCTAAATTCTCATTACGTTGTTCCCTCACCAGTGTGTACACACCCCCACGTAATCCAGGTGTTTCCCCCTTGTTTTACAAGCCTTTTACAAAAGCGAGCCTATACCTTAAACATTCTGGTAACTGCTTATTTTCCTGTCCGGAACCATTCTGATACCATGACTCACTTGCTCTATTTAAAGCACCTGTGACGTGTCTCCGCCCATTCCAATCCCTCCAATTACAATCCGCTAGTTCAATCAAACTACAAAACCCATGATGCACTGCACCTGTTGTTTAAATAATCCATTTTTAAATGCTTTGCAGTCTCAAATGCTCACGCTGCCAAATGTCGCAATCATAAACTCTTTACACACAGGGGCCGATTCCGATTCGGGCCGGAAATCTCTCCGACCGAGCCGGACCCGGAGAGATTTCCGACCGAATCGGACCCTAGCAGTCCGACCGAACGAGTACGATGCGCACGCATGCTATCAGACTCGATTCGGTCGGACTCCTATTGAAGTCAATGGGAGCCGGTTGTACAACACGTACGCGGGCTCCCATTGACTCAATGGGTGCGAGGCGAACAAGGGCGCCCCCTACAGCGGGTACGCGTCGAAGCGGGTCACACCGTACATGCACAGGTAGGGGGACCCATGGGTCCCCCTGTGTGCGACTCGCGCGGCTACTGCGTACAGGGAGTCCGACACGGACCCCCAAAGTGCGGCTCCGACTGCTCTTTTGAGCCGGACGGCGCGAGTCGGTCAGACTGCTCGAGGCGCGCATCGTACTTACCCGGCCGGGGAACGTCTCCATTGCGCTGTGCGAGTCGTGTCCGTGCGAGTCGGTCGGAGCGGTCGGCTTTCGCGAACGAGTCGGTCGGTGCGGTTCGGTCTCGCGAACGAGTCGGTCGGAGATTTTGCATCGTACTCGCTCGCCCGGACGCACGTACGAATCGGTCGGGAAACAGGGCTCCGAATCGGATCCGGTAAAGCTCAATCCGATTCGGAGCCCTACCGGCCGAGATCGGAATCGGCCCCACAGTGTGTAATTTGTGTGTATAAACCATGTTCATCTCACTTTGTAGCAATGGTTCTCTGTTCTATGTCCAGTTGTACCGAGTCATGGCTGTTGGAGCAGCTGCATTGATGTTAGTGTAATGGCTCTCATACATCTCTCTCCCCGATGTTAAAATAAACCTAGCTAATTATGTAACGTGCAGGTGTATTGCCTAGTTGTTACCATCTCAACCGCGTATGCATTAACCTCTGGTGTTTCTAGCGTCAACCTTAGTATGAACACAACAAATTCCCCGCCCACCCGCTGGTATCATTATCTACATTGATTGAAACATATATCGGTCATGTGCTCTGTGTAAGTAAAATCGTGACATAGAATAAACCATGAAACCAACTGTTCGTTGTCCATTGTATATGTTTTCAAAAAAATAGTTCATGTACTTCACTTTCAAGGAAAAGCTGTTCAACTGGTCCAGCGTATGGCGATGTGCTCTTTATCTGTTTATCATCTTTAGTACGTGGGTGCAACTCGTCGAATAGGCAGTAAATTGTTAAGTCACAAGAAAAAGGTGACAGAGTGCACACCAGTTGGCTCCATTCTTTTATCGATAGCTCGTTTGTTTGTATTTTGTTGGCGTGCAAATATTTTGGGGATCGATATTCTATCAGTGAACCAGTCTTTTCTCCATTGTCTTATTATGATGACATACATTTTTGTTCTTGTTGTGGCACATATACTGCACGTTACACCACGTTACTTAAAATAAATATTTTAAATTGTTTCATGTCTGTGTCAGACCTTACAATTGCAAGAGTGACAGTGAAAGGGTGTGTCTTGTTACCGCGATTACTGAGAGATGTGGGAGTGTTGTGTTCTGGGTTGTCTAATCCCATGTTTCTCTGTAAGGGATAAGGAGAGCAAATGAAACAATTTAGCAAGTTGGTCCAGGGCTTATGGGCACTCAGGTAATAGGATGACTCAGTCCCTACCTACTAAGGTCCCATAATCGTATGCATAGTTGTGATCTTCCTGAGTGAATTCATGAGTGCAACAGTAATGTCTGGGTGCTTAGATCACTGCATAGGTAGTGCCAAAGTTTAAAGATAACTGCAAGAGTAATCCCTGGGTGATTGTATGAGTGCATGGGTATTACCTCAGAGAATGGATGAGTGCATGGGTAGTGCCTGAGTGAATAGTTGAGTGCAACACTAGTGCCTTAGTGATTGCATGAGTACATGCGTACTGCCTGGGTGATTCCATGAGTCCTGGAGTAGTGCCTGGGTGATTGTATTTCTGCATGGGAACTATTTGAGTGACAGTTTGAGTACAAGAGTAATGTCTTGGTCATTGGATAAGTGCATGGTTAGTGCATGAGGGAATAGATGAGTGCATGGGTAGTGCCTGAGTGAATGGATGAGTACATGAGTAGTGCCTGGGTGATTGTATGAGTACATGGGTAGTCCGTTGGTGATTGCATAAGTGCAGGGGTAGTGTCCGGGTGATACCATGAGTGCATAGGTTGTGCATGTGTGAAAGGAAAAATGCAAGGATAATGCCTGGGTTATCCCATTAATGCTTAAGTTGTGCTATAGATATTACATGAGAGCATAGGTAGTGGTTGTGTAAAAGAATGACTACCTGGCTGATGACATCAGCAACACAATCAAAGTTTTCAAATAGTATATTGGATCAAGAATAATTTTTATTACAAACAAATAACATATAAATGAACTTCAAATATTGTTTCAAGCTATCATACAGATTATGTTATGTATTCTTACTTTTTAAGTAATTTCGAAACATGTCTCTGTTGAACTATTTTAGAGTAGTATTGTCCTAAACAGGATTAAAACTCTTTTCAAAGTTCACCACTACCTACTATAAAGAAGAAGAAGAAAAACTGTTATGTAATGTAATATATTACAGAAATTATACTATTACATTTTTAAGAGGACAACATAATTTTAGACTTACATAACATTTTCAGTTTTCCTTTTTTGCTGTTCTCAGATTCCACTTAACTACACCATACACAGTGATTTCAGCGTAGTATCATCATGGAACAGCGGGGAAAAAACAATCAACTAGATTGTAGAAAAAAAAAAAAATCAGCGAAGAGCATTATTTTCAATATGTGTAGCTATGTGTTTTCCTAACTACAGTTTCTTAATTACATCCTTCTTGCACATTACGTCTATTATTTATCTAAAGGACGCTTGCAGAAATGTACACTCTTATTTACATCTGGTACAATATACACAACAAATATATAAACTATTTGCTTTTCAACACAATTTTCCAAATGCAATACCAATTAGCACAAATAATAATCCAAGCACTAATTATAATTAGTAATTGTTTGCAGTGCTGTCTACTTTCTGTTCACATCTTCCCAATAGGCCGAATGATGTATTCAAAACTTTGGCTTCCAAAATATCCAACATGAATTCGTAAATTCGTTTTCACATCTTCCCAATAGGCCGAATGATGTATTTAAAACTTTGGTTTCAAAAATATCAAATATGAATTTGGTAATTCGTAAGGCAATCTAGGTTTAAATTCCAAGTGGGCATCTTTGCAATGTGTCCATCCTTTATTACACTGTAAATACACAGTATAGTGTCCAGATGTGGTAGTAGGTCCAACAAGGAAAATAATAGCCACAGTTGTAAAAGTTCTTCCACAAATAGATATTTGACTTGCAAAAAATTTTTCATTTTGCTTTCCAGTTTTCTTCCATTTGCTCTACAACATTGTAGCATTAAAATGAGATATTTTCCATATCTTTCTATATGTAATGTAGACAACATCTCTCATTTACAATGCGAACATTAATTTGTTAAAAGGTACTGATTTGCAGTCTGGTATCGTTAAGTATATGAATAGTTCTTTGTCTATTTAAGTGCTGGAAGTAAATGAACACTGTTCACATTTATGATCCCATCTGTAACTTACTCCAAATAAGTTTTCAATCTGTATTCCTTCATGTTCTAATACACCAGGCATAACAATTAGAAATTCTTGTGCATCTTGTTGTATATTAAGAGAAAATGTCAAAGAACCAGTACAAATATCGAAAAGATGCCGAATGCCAGAAGCAATATGGATTTTACTTCTGTCAGTTACCAACTTTTTAAATACATGATGTAGTAAAGAACAGAATCTTTTTTCATGATTTCCCATGATTTCGTGATGAAGATCTTGTAGATAAAACACAACATTCAGAATCACATTAGCATAACAGTTGATACCTGAATTATTTTCCAACTGGTATCCTACAATGTCATCACAGTTTCCATTTTCTGTTTCTTTACACCTTCAACTTTCTCTTAAATTTTTTTATTTTTTTCAACCTCACTTGAATCTTTGACATATTTCCATTTTGGACACACTATACGTTTCTCATATATGGGATATTCACCTAAATCCGGTGTATAAAGTCTTCTTAAAAGATTATACTCTCTTACAGAATTTACATCAGCACTAACCTTTTTCTCATCAAAATCAATCAAATACAAACCAGACAATGTTCTTACTCGAGATAATGCAGTGTATGCCATTCCCTCTTTGAACACTGTACTTCCAATATTTACCAAAGCACTGTCTATACTTAAACCTTGAGATTTATGAATAGTTACTGCATATGCTAAAGACAGAGGAAACTGTTTTCTGAGAACATAAAAGTCGTTTACAAGCAAAAAACTAACAACACAATGCCCAATCTGTCTTACCTCTTTAATCTGATCAAATTTTATTTTCAAAAATTCTATTCCATCTCTTTTTTGAAATTTTACTAAATCAACAACTTTTCCCATTGCGCCATTTATTAAACCTTCTTCTACATTCACATTATGCCGTAAAATTACCCGACAGTACATACATATTTACATTTAAAGTTTTTTCCAAACCTGCAGTTTTAGATACAGACTTTTCCAAAGAGTGCAATTTAGTCTGTAGTTTCTCTGTAAGAAGAATAGTCACTCCCTGGTGTTCAATTTTATCAATAGCTTCAATCTCATCTATTTCTTGTTTTTCCAGTTTCAAAAGCTCTTGATTGAATGTAGAACACTTTTGCAGTGTAGGCATTAGGCAAACTATAGACTTCTTTTCTCCAATCTTCTTGTACATTACTTCAGCCACTGTGTTTTCAGTTGTAAACAAGTTCCTTAGTAGCCGACTTTCTAAAGCTTGTTTACCATGTTCCAACAAGACACCAATTCTTATATCTTTAACCCTATTGCCCATTGAAAATCCTCCAGTGCCAAGCCATTTCATGACTTTTTGGAGTGCTTTGATTTAACATGCTGTAGTTTGTGTAATTACGATTATAATGTTGGTAAACTATATATTTTTGGTTTCAGTACTTCTTGTACTATCAATTTATATATAAAACATACATTTATAAAACAGCCTGAAGTCACATGACACAATTCAAGATGGCCAACAGGTGACAGTGAAAATGATAAGTGTAAATGACCGCGTTGGTAGGGTAATAAAAAAAATGGTGTTTTTCAAATGCAGATACGCAGAAATATTTATTATTCTGTTATCTCACCAGGTAAAAAAGGTAGGTTTTGATTTTCTTTTAGTTTTTTGTGTTTATTATGGCTATCTATCATACTATGACATAGATATTAGGCACATACATTTTTCACGTGTTTCTATTGTTGTGCAGAATCTAAAGTTATAAGCCTAGCAGAATTGGTTCACAGTAGTAAAATGGATGTTTCAGAGATGACTGTTAGAAAAGACATGAAAATTCATATTTTTACTGCTTTGGACGGCACTTTATGTACTACAAAATGGCTGGCATGCTGTTTCGTCTGTTGTTGTTCTTCATATAATGGTCTCAATCTTGTTATTGGAGATGTGTTCAACATCTCAAAATGTATTTTCTGACTTTTATGCAAAGCAGTGATGCATATTTTGTGAATAGGTGGCATATGATTTCATGCATAGTCTCTTGAAGGTCACAGTCCTTGACCTTTGACCCCAAATGGTAGCTCCTGGAAGTGTGCAAAGGATGTATCTTTGTAACAGTGAAATTGTTTATGCAGAGTGAAGAATCATTGGAAAAGTCATTGTCTGATCTCAAAGGTCAACTAGTCAAATTTTTTAACAGGTTAAAAAACTGTGACCTTTGACCCCTATATACACACTTTTTTAACCTTTTTTAGTTTTTATTCTGTTACCCTTGGATCAATTTCAGCAAGTGTGGTATTATCGGACTTGTCAAGAAAAGTAAAAAAAAATATTTGTTCATATTATTTGACCTTTGACCTCTACTTGCACTTATTGTAAGTGTTTCAAGGTGTTTATTCCATTATTGCTAGATAATTTTTTGCAAGTATTGCAGTGTTTCAATTGTCATGATAAGGACTTACATTTTTCTTGGTTAAATTGGCATGGGGGGTCATGTGGTTTGACCTTTGACCTCTATTTTCACTGTTCTAAGTGTTTCATGGTCATTAATCCAATACTGTTAGATCATTTGTTACAAGTGAGTCGTTGTTGGAATTGTCATGAGAAGTACTTAATTCCTATTTAGTTACTGTGTTAGAGGAGGTTATGCTTTTTGACCTTTGACCTTTAATTATACTTGTTGAGGTGGCTCAAGGTCGTTACTGCACTACGCTTGGATCATTTGTTACTAGTGTTGCATTGTAATTGTTTTGAAAAATACTTGCATTTTCATTGGTTTAATTGGTATTGGGGGATCATGTCTGTTGACCTCTAATTTCACTATTCTAAGTCTTTCAAGGTCATTAATCCATTACGGATGGATCATTCCTGCTCCTACGCCCCCCCTATACCTCTACTTACCTCTGCTGTCATTGGTCTCCCTCCTGCAAACTCCAGAACAATGACTGCAGCCGGTTTGCCAAAAGAAGAAACTCCATTGAGAAGCATTAGGCGCCCAACGCTGAAGTGGTACCCTGCACTCCGCCTCCCTGTGCTGCTGGGGGGGTATGTTCTGTACTGCTTTGTTCCCCCCTGTGCTAACCCCAAACGTTAGGCTCCTGAAACCGATCTACTTACCTGTAAGCAGTGTGGCTCCAGGCACCCCCAGTCTCCATTGAAATGCACTGGGCCGAACTCCGAGTTTGACCTCTGCACCCGGCTGCCCCTGTGCCGCTGGTGGTGCAGGTTTGGTACTTACCTGACCCTTTGACCTTGCATTAACTGTAAGTGTGGTACTTGCCTGTTTAACCGCAATATATTTTTCCCCATAGGATAACACTGAACTGTTGCGAAAATATTCTAAGTGTCGACTTTTGAAAGTGAAAAGTATTTTTATTTAAAAATCTGATTGTGAAGATCTAAGTCTTAAAATAACATACAAACAAAGTATATGTTTCTAAATTGGTCTGAATCTCCTTTTTGAGTCATGTGTCTATTATTGAAATTGATCATAGTTGAGCAAAAAATGTCCAACACTCCTCTGTGTTAATGAAACAAAACGGGGGTAATCTTCGACACAGGGTATATTATGGCGCTAACCAGATATCGTGAGTAACACAAACAAAGGTAATCTATGCGGTGCAACAGGTGAGGGACAAACCCCTAGGCCCTCAATAATGGACAAAGGTCCGTTTCACACAAGTTGCATCAAATCCTGTGCACACGCTTCAAAGTGTCAGAAAATCAATAGTCATTTATCAAACAGAAAAGAAATAGAAAGTAGTTCTTGTCCTCCAAGTATTGATTTAATGTAGATTACTTCAAACGGCCAGCCAACACGTGTTTCGTCAGTGGGTGTAAAACCCAAGACTTCTTCAGGGCTTTCAATTGTAATGGTCGTACCTCAGACCTTTCAGCTGGTGATAATTCCAACCCAGCGGGTCTTAAAAGCCAATTATAGAAACCAAAACCTCTTCTCGTGGTTGGCAATCTAAAAACAGAAGGTGTGTTATGTCCAGTATTTAGCTTTATATCCGAACTTCGTATATCGAAAGAGGTAATAATTTTCCTCAATACAAGTTACTAGAAATGCAGCATCATCCGCCGCTGACCAGCTAAGGCGAGTACACCCCGTGGTTCAATTATCCGGCACCAAGTAAACCGGTTTAAATCTGTTTTTAGATTGCCAACCACGAGAAGAGGTTTTGGTTTCTATAATTGGCTTTTTAAGACCCGCTGGGTTGGAATTATCACCAGCTGAAAGGTCTGAGGTACGACCATTACAATTGAAAGCCCTGAAGAAGTCTTGTGTTTTACACCCACTGCCGAAACACGTGTTGGCTGGCCGTTTGAAGTAATCTACATTAAATCAATACTTGGAGGACAAGAACTACTTTCTATTTCTTTTCTGTTTGATAAATGACTATTGATTTTCTGACACTTTGAAGCGTGTGCACAGGATTTGATGCAACTCCTCTGTGTTAAGCCTAAGGCTCCTTGCCCACACTACCACTAAGAGAGCATTTTGGGTTTTACATTGAGCCGTGTACACTTATGTGGAACTCTGGACTCTGTGCACGGTATTACCATCTAGTGGCAATATCTTATACAGAGCCAGCTTCCTGCACTTTTTCACATAATTCACGTTAAAAACTCCCCTCACTTTGCAGTCAGAGAAAGAAAAGTAAACACCAATGCTGCAGCAATTTGTCAGAAGACATAGCCAGATATTTGACCTCTGTCTGTGAAGCACCTTCAAATGAGAAAAGTTAAACACAGAACTTAAAGCCATCTTTATTTTTTTCTAGGATTTCCCCAACCCACAAAAAAGGACACAAAGTGTGATTGAGGATGACACATTTTCATTGGACCATTCACCTATGCCTACAATCAAACACCAATGTGCACAGGGTCTTGTTCAATCATGCTCTGCTGCTTGAATGCAAGTGTAAAGCTGCAGACCATGGTTAGTCTATGGCCAATTAAAAACAAGTAAGGAACAAGACAGCATGAAATAAGGTATGCCATGGGAGAATGGCAGTGTCACATGTAGTTATAGCCCTTTTTAATCATGTTCTAGTGCTTGTCAGCAAGGGCAAAGCTGGATACAATGGAGAGATTCAAGGCGATTAACTATCAGGAAATGTAAATGAGGCCATCATCTGAGTTACAGTAGAGGTTAACATTACAATAAAATTCATTCACCAGTATTAAAAGTATTATCAGCTATTCAAAACTAACAGTGAAAAGATATGTAAATACCTATTTCGCTATAAGAAGAATTAGCAGAAGAAAAATAAGTCATACTGGTAATATCAAATTTGTTTTAGGCTATCTTTTTCAGTTTGTGAAAAATATATATGGCTGCGATGCCTTTCTAAATTACCTCAAACAGTTATCACAAAATGGCCGACTCTATCTACTGCAAGGTGCGCTGAGTCTGCTTGTCCTTCTTCTCTGTCAGCATACTCCTGCCATGAGCAGCCAAAAAGATACATTAGCCCTCTCTCTGACAGAAATTTCTCTGACAGGGATTTGGGTGCGTTGGAGAGAGGTTGGGTTTTTAGGAGCTTGTGAGAGAATTACTAATCTATACATTTTTTGTTTTTTCATTGCTACACATTCTTTTTTTGTGAATATATAGGGTGTGTTAGGATTCATTTTGTAATTATTATTAGTGAAAAATTGGGCAGTGTGAAGGAGGGTTTGGATTGTTTATCCATGTGTTTTTTTTTTTTTACATTAACCATAGTCCTCACCAATTTTTTAGGGGTAGGAAGTGTTGGTTAATGATTTTTACTGCACAGAAGATAAACAACTATGGGGCATATTCTCAAGGAACTATCGCCGAGTTAACGGCACTTTATCTCAGCCAAAGTCGTGATAAATTCATCGCCCCATTCACAAGCTGGTGCAAACAGCCGATATCACCAGTTAACCTGCGATAGCAGCTGCAAAAAACATCGCCACAGATGACCCCGGCAACTAATGCTAATGATATGCAGAGTAGGCGTTCCCCTGCAAAATCCGCGACAACGCAACATTCTCAACGACCAGCCAGATCCGCGATAAGAACACAAAACATGCGATAAGGCGCGTTAGCAGCAGGAAATTAACACCTGCTCTGACCTGGTGCAAAGTCGGACGACAACCTGCACTAGAAAAGGGAGCCCAGCCCACAGCCACACCTGAAGAACAACAGATGCCATGGAGCTACTCATCATGCAGCTCGGAGCCCCAACAGGGCCACAACACCCACCACACCGAGGTCCGCCACCCCCCCGGACCTCCCTGACCTCCCCCCACCCCACCCCCGGACCACCACGGAGGCAGCGCAGACAAAGACAGCAGACCTTCAGGAAACACACCAGCCTCGCAGACGTGACACCAGAGAATGTCATTGCCCACTACAGACTCAAAAGGTCAACCATCCTCTGCCTCCTGACCATCATTGCCCACAGGCTGACGGTACCAACACAGCGGACAACCAACATCCCACCTCAGACAAAGCTGCTGGCCGTGCTGCACCTGTTGGCCTCTGGGACATTCCAACCAACAACTGCCAGAGTCGGAGGAGTCTCACAGCCAGCCCTATCCAAGTTCCTCACAACTGTCCTGGATGCCTTCACCAGCTTGGTATCCCAGTACCTATACTTCCCCCACACTGCGCAGGAACAACTGGAGACCAAGCAAGGCTTCTACGCCATAGCAGGCTTCCCGCACGTGTTAGGGGCAATTGACTGCACACATGTCCTACTTGTGCCCCCTCCTGACACTGCACTCAATTACCGCAACAGAAAGCACACGCATTCCATCAATGTGCAGGCAATAGTCGACCACCGGGGACTCTTCACCAATGTCGTCACAAACTACCCAGGCAGTGTGCATGATTCATACATCTTCCGACAGTCCATCATCAACCGGCGCTTCCAGGATGGCACCTACGGAAATGCAGTGCTCGTTGGTAAGTACCAAATGAACACACCACACACCTCAAATCCACAATCATGCAACTCACAACCCTGGGAATGCACACGTTACAAACACACATACAACATGCCCACCCACCAGACACAACTGCACAACGTACTGCGGAAACCTGGGCTAGCCATGTACATGAGCCATCACCGGCATGGCACCTCAGCCACACAATAGCAGTATGCGGGGAGAGGTGGGAAGCAGGCATGTGCGAAGGAGGCAAGTGACCCATGAATGAGAATGCACACAATGCCAAGTATGGCGTGGAAGTGCTGGACAGACTACAGTATGCAGACCACAGACATATCCATGTCGACATATACTGCTGGTGGTGGTAGTGTTGTGGACAGTGGATGCAACCATGTCACCCCAGCCAGTGGGGAAGGTCTCGGAAATGTAGCCTGTGACGTCCCCCCCTGCAAGCATGTGCAGAGTGGGCTGGCCCGGCGTACGCCAGGCCAGCGTAGGGGTGTGAATAAAAAGCACCTAGCTCTGGCCGTGGTTCTCTTCTGGAATGCCCAACGTGTCTGCCAGGGCGGCGCCTCCCACCCCGCCACGAGGCTGACGCCGTCACTGAGAGCGGTGTTGCCGCGATCCTGTGCGTCCACCGCAGCCCAGGCCACTGCTCACCTGCCGACACCAGCATGTCCCCAAGAGGGCCCACCACGTGCCTGCGCTCGCACCAAGCCAGAGGCCCTCGAGCTTGGCAGCCTCCTCAGACCACCACGGCCTCCGCGGGCAAGGCTCGCAGTACTCCTCTGTCGTTGACGTACTCCACCGGCCTACACAGCGGACAAGTAGGCCATACATTTGGAACTGAGTCTTGATTACACAATGGCAGAGTACACATGTTAATGCAGAGTCTAAATCAGTATACTCCCTTTGCGGTGGTGCCACCAACTCTGTGCATAGCATTCCGACCACACGTGTCTGTGGGCCCTTGCTGAGCGCTGCCTCCGGCCTACACTGCGGTCGAGTAGGACACACAATTGGAACTGGGTCTGGATTTGTCAATTGCAGACTTCATGTCATTGTACAGGCCTCATCGCAGACTGCATCCCCTTCCGGCTCTGGTGCCACTGACTCTGTGCCACGGGAGTCATGGACACTCTCTAGTGGAACTCTGGTGGCGTCAGAATCTATGGCCTGGGGGTCGACTCCATCATCATGTAGCTGATACTGACATTGTGGGGAAAAGGAGACTGTAGCATTCAACTCCTCCATATTGCCTTTTCCTGCTTGCTTTTGCCCTCTGCATCATGCCCTGGATGGACACCTTCCACTGTCCCCCGTAACACTCTGCGACACTCTCCTTGTACATCAATGTGCACCCGCCCAGCTCACCTGGCCCTACCTCAGTGCATCGCAAGTCACCATCCCGTGGCGGTGTGCCTGTGCCGGCCGCTGTGCATCCAGGGCCACCGACTCTGTGCAGCTCAAGTCCTGGAACCTTGCTGTTTGTGCTTTGAACCAACCAACCAACCCCTGAGGGGTGGCGTACACTACCCAACTCCCATCCAGCACAGGCGTCACTGGATGTGTGGCCCTGGCAATAAAAGGTGCCGGGCGCACGTGCCCGTAGCCAGTTCCACGGATAATCTCAGTGTGTCCGTGTGGTCATCATGTATGCATGTGGGCCCCGGGCCATACCACATTACGTTGTGCCGTGTACAGCGGGTGCAACCTAGTCACCTCAGGCAGTGGGTAGACCTGGGACATGTGGTTGTGTCAGACCCCCCTGTGTGCGTGAGGGAGTGGACCTGCGTACGGTAGTACGGCGTAGGGGTGTGGTCATTCCACAGGTGGCTCTGGGCGAGGTTAAGTTTAGGCCTTGCCAGGGAAGTAAATAATGTGTGTGTCTCAGGTGTAGTGTCGGCGCCACACGTCACGCAAAATTCAATGTTGCCATGTAGCATGCGCCCAGAGTACGGGCTCGGCCGAGGGGTAGATGAGGGTGCGCAGGCCCGCTGGGGGTCAGGGATCAGACATGCCAACTGTTGTGTGTGTCGCTATTTCCGCAGCATAAGCCAAAGGTCTACCCTCGGCCGCATGGCGAGTTCAGCCAGGCATGAACTCTACTTCTGTGTCCGCCCTGTCTTTACCATTGCCCTACACACACGTGTCCATCCACCTTCAGCGCAGGACATCACTGTGTCGTCGTCAGGCTTTTGGACATGCGCAGACAGGCATGACAATAGTGTGCCCTAGGGGTGCAAGTGATGCAACCGCGCTGCGAAGTCTGGTGAATATGAACGGGGGAGGGAGAAGCGGCATTGAGGCTACGTATTCCACATTGATGCCGCTCATTTGCAACAAGCAGTCCATGTCATGCAGGAATCACAAAGTCACACATATCACACACCAATGAACCAGTGAGCCTGCCAACACATCATGCCGAACCAACTATTTACTCATGTCTCTCTGCACTGTCACAGGTGACCAAGGATATGCACTCTGCGCTTGGATGATAACACCCCTCCAAGCCCCGAACACACAGGCCCAGAGGCAGTACAATGCGGCCCACAAACGCACCAGGGGCATCGTGGAACGCACATTTGGCGTGTTGAAGTCACGTTTCAGGTGCCTGGACGTCACAGGTGGAAGGCTCCTGTACAGCCCAGACATCGTGTGCAAGATGATCGTTGCATGTTGTGTGTTGCACAACATATGTGTACGCAGCAGGGAACCATGGATACATGTGCCAGATGCACCGTACGATGATGATGGGGATGAGGCAGGTAGGAACACCATCATTGACAATTTCTTCACATGAGCACGTCACATTGTGGCAGTCCTTGGCAGTATTGGGACAGTACATAATGACCACAGGCAAAGCATGTGCAAATAAATGCATTCGAAGAACACTATCCCTGAGTGCATGTCTCTCATCTGTACAGGCACATCACTCAGACAAGTGTGAGTGCGACATGTATTGCTGACATTTTTGTGATTTGTTCATGTGTGGTGGGTGTGTCACCTCTGTGCAGAGTACGGAGTACCAGCAGCCAGCGGGACCGACCAGATGTATGGTCGAGGGCAGTTGCCTACTCAAATCAAGGTCTCACCAGAGAAACACTATCCCGCATAATAATAACA
This sequence comes from Calotriton arnoldi, assembly GCA_963921515.1. Lineage (NCBI taxonomy): Eukaryota > Metazoa > Chordata > Amphibia > Caudata > Salamandridae > Calotriton > Calotriton arnoldi. The sequence continues at coordinate 28,193 of CAWUFW010014575.1, forward strand.
CGCACAGAGGAGGATTGACGCAACCCACGAGATAGAGTCTACAGCAGGGCAAAGAATCCTTCCCTTAGTCTATGCTCGTGGAATATTAATGGCCTTGCACCAAAAATAGAGGATCCTGAATTTTTGAACTATGTTACTACCTTTGACATAATTATGTTGCAAGAAACTTGGCTCATGGTCCCACAGCATATTGAGGGTTATACATGTTTCGCCACACCAGCAACCAGGACCGGTAGGTATGGCCATTGCTCAGGAGGGCTGACCACTTATGTTTCTACAACAAAAATAGCCACAGCAACCCTCATGGACTCGACATCAAGCGCAATACTAGCAGCCACCATTACAATCGCTTTTGACGAAATAGAAATGGAGGTTTGCATAATTAACTCGTACGTCCATCCGAAACGCAAAGCAAAGGACTCGACCAAAATTATCAACCAATTGGCTGAATATGCTGCAGAGATGGAAAACCCGATGTTCATTCTGACAGGGGATCTAAACCATTATCTCATTGGTTCGGCAGCAGGGGAGGAGGTATCGGATCTAACTAGAACTTACAATATTCCTACACAATGCACTCCATTGCAGGGGAAGAAGAAAAGCCGTAACAGCTGCTTTCTTGAAGATTTAGAACATCAAAATCTTCGCGCACTGAATGGAAGATTTCCGGAAGACTCTCCCCTAGTTGAATCCTTTTACTCCACGACAACAAGCTCTATACTGGATTACACCTTCGCAAGTCTCGCGCTGTTCCCATACATCCTCGGGTTCAGAATGGGGGACAAGGGTGACAGCGATCATCGCCCCCAGGAAATCCAACTAACAGCTACTGCACCTAGTTTAATTAGGCCAGACACATCCCTGGGGCCTATTCACTCCTTAAATCTAAAAAGGATTAAATGCACAACATACAACTTAAACTTGAAAGCTGAAGCTGCAATACAATTATTCAATTCGCAAGCTCCCAGTACAGATGATCAAATCACTCACTAACAGTCATACTGCTCGACAAGCTTGCAGATACTTTCCCTACAAATGATAACTTTCAGAGAAAATGTGGAAAAAATAAAATTCAGAAAGAGCAGAGAGCCCATCTCAAGTCACTCAAAAGATCAATGTAGGAGAGTAGGATCTGCTTCACATGGGTACCCCCACTTTTTGCTGATGCTTCACTGTTTTTCGACTTTAGTCTGGCTGGGGCCCTGCTAATCAGAACCCCAGCCTAGCTGCTTCCTCTCTAAAATGGTTTCCATGTACCTTAGGTACATCTTTGATTGGAATCTGGAGTGCCCTTATAAGTCCCTAGTATATGGTATACTATGTACCCAGGGCATAGGTACCCCAGAGGCCTGCCAGGGGCTGAAGCATGTATTATGCCACCCCTGGAAGGCCAGCCAAAATGACACCACAGGTCTGCTACTGCAGCCTGGGTAAGGTGGTGCATGCACCCCTTACTGTGATATAGGCTACCTATATCACTACCATTGCACACACATATAAACCTATAAGTCACTCCTATGGCAGGCCTTAACAATCCTGAAGGCAGAGTGCTTGGTTTTTATGTGAGAGGGTGCCCCTGCATGAGCAGAGCCCCTCTGCAGCGTTTGGAGTCCCTCCTCTGATGCTGTTTGTGGTACAGCCTGACCATATACTCTTAAGTGCATTATATCCTCGCGGTACAATGCTAACTTTGGACTGGCTGCACCAAAACATGTCGTGTTTGGTGTCAAACATCTTGGAATACTACCCCCCCACCAGACCTGACAGCGGGGGTAGCATTCCACCCTTCTAGAGGGAGAGACATGTACACACCGGGCTACCCGGTAACTTCTTTCCAGAGCCCTGGCATCACAAAATGGATGCCGCTGCCACAGACACGGATCTGGCCTCCTGCTGCTGACTGAAACTCCGGCAGGGGAGGCCTGGACAATAGGTTTCCTGTCGAAGGAAGGTGTAACCACCTCCCCAGACAAGATAGTGTGTATTGGGGCTGGGCGGGAGCACTCTCTGGTGCTTTGAAGTCCTGCACTGGGGGCACATTTGGTGTCCCTGTGCATATGCCAGTTCAAACCGGTTGCAGGGGCTACCTGCCCCTGCTCTGGCGCGAAACTGGACAAAGGGAATGGGTGTAACCACCCCTCTTCCCTGACCCTCCCATAGGTGGGTCCCCAGAGTATGTCCAAACACCTAACTTGGTATAAGTATGGGACCCCAGTCCTTAGGACTTTAGATTACCCTGGACGAAACTCTGAAGCCAAATCCTGGACCTTCGACGCTCTACTTTAAGATTAGAGGACTGAAGAATCTCCCTTGGGGTCAAGGAGTGACTCCCCTGCTTGGCAGGCACCTAAGAAGCAATTGTCTGGTCTGCATCGCTGAAGCTCCCACCAGACGCCGAAGTCTTTGCATCACCAGAGGTAGATTTCCAGACTTCCCCGAGGCTGCCCTGAGTCTCCAGTGAAGCTGAGGCCCGTAGCTGTTGTGGGTATTGTGGAACCGTGACCCCTGGACACCAAGAACTTTTGCAAGTGCATCCTCTTCCTGGTCTTCCACGAAGTTGTGCTTTGGGCTTCTAGTAGCCCTCACCTCCAGCGCCAACTGCACTGAAGATCATTGGCCTCCACTCCACGAGTGTCCTGTGAGCCAGCTCCAAGTGCGTCCACTCAAGGCACCTTCGCGGTTGCTAGTCCATTGGCTAGTGGGCCCTCCTGAAGGCAACTCTTCTTCTGCTTGGGATTTCCTGATTGCTCCAGATGTGCCCTGACTTATCCTTGCTGGGTGAGTCCCCCAGACCTTGCTGGTCTGCATCACCATCCTTTCTTCATTTCCACAAGACTTGCCGTTGCCAAGGCTTGTTGGGTCCAATCCGGTCACCGACACCTCAGTAAGAGACAGACGTCATGGGACAGCTCGAATCCAGCCCCTGGTCATCATTGACACCTCCTGGACCTTGTGGCTGAAGAGTCAAGACGACCGTCAACCTACCTGAAGCACCCAACATCGGTGGGCATCTGCTCATCGCCTTCCTGGTCACTGGCTAGTGACCCGGACTCTGTCCCCTCTGCTTTCAGGTTCTTCAGATCTTCGATCCACCCTTGGATCCACCCGAACACTTTCAACTTGGTCGCCAGCAGCACTTTGCAGCAGATCGCCATTGAAAACGATGACGAAACCCGACCCCGAAAGACACCTATGCACCCGGCTCCCCTGGGTGGGGTAACTCGAGTACTCCGGTGCTCCCGTGGGTATTGACTCTAGAACAGCCTAGTTCTAAAGGGGTTTGCTCCAAGTCCTCCTCTAAGTGTCCTTTTTCTTTAAAACTCCAACCGCGACATTCCCCATAGAAGTCAACGGCGGCTCGCGGCTGTGTTCTCACACTGCACGCGTCCCCGTGGGTCCCCTGTGTCACTACCTTGGGTGGTTCCTTGAGGGCCAAGCACTTCTACAGGCTCTAGGCCTTGTGTCTAGCTCAGTCGTGGTTCTTATACCACTTTATTGGTATATGGTTTGAGTACGCCACTAGAGCTCAAACGTGTATTTGTGCTATTACTGTTGATATTCGACTTGTAACTTATGTACTTCGAACTCTAGCCTCATAAAGAGACTAGAGGGGTGTGTTTAAGACTAAATACATATATTTTAAATATATACCTGGTGTGGTCCTCTTTCATTTGGTCACTCAAGAGATTATAGACTGGTAAAACAAGCTGCTTTGCATTCCTTCAAGACTTAGCCTGAAGGCTGCTCTCCATAGCTCCCACTAGGATATCTTTCAATAAAGGTTGTCTTTAACCTATCTCCAATAAGGGGTTGTTTGGACTGGTGCAAGGTGCCCACTATAATTAGTGGACAGCATATACCAGGCCAACTTCTCACATTGGTGTGCACCGTGTGGGATTCCAGCTTGCTATTGTTTTACCAGATAATCTCAATTGAATTGATCAACTGAAAACCACTAAGGGTACCTTAGGTACATATAAATCAAGCTTAGGATACAGTAAGTTCTACTGAACTTATAGTTGTGTGTTAAGGGATAGCACACCCTTTCTACAACTCAAGAGAGTTTAGTAGGCCACACTAGAGTAGGTAGTGCATACACCACACCACACTAGTAATGTCTTCACTGCCAGGAACCAGTGAGCTCCTGCCATCCAGATATGACAACCTCTCATTCTTGGAATTAAGAGAGTTGTGCAAGGTTAGGATGTTAAAGACAGGCAAAAGTGCCAACACCCAACGTCTCCTGGAGATGCTTCTGCTAGATGATCTTAGAAGACCCCTAGGGTCTGCAAGGGTAGGCAGAGAGGGTGGGGCAGAAGATGAGGGAGGGGCCAGGGATAAAAATGCCCAGGACCTGACCTCTGAAACTGGCCAGGGGGATGACAATGATCCTGACCTGGACAATGCAGCTACTCCTGAGGATGAGGAGGAGTCCCAGGATGACCTCCCCTTTGTCCCCCCAGGAAGAGTTGTGAGTGTGCCCAGAAGGTCTAGATCTACTTCTCAGGAGTCTAACCACTCTGACACCTCAGTAGGGACCTCTGTTTCTTCTCATAGGAGAGAATCCTCTCATGAGAGGAGAAAGAGACTGCTTCAGTATGAACAAACCCAGCTTGAGCTCAGAAAACAACAGTTGGCTATAGACAGGGAGTCCCTAGATCTCTTTAGAGAAAGAAAAAAGATGGGACTAGAGTCCCATGGTGGCAGCAATTTCCCCAGAGATAGGGAAAGGTCTTATGACCATAGAAACCTGAGCAAGGTCGTCCCTCCCTACCAGAGTGGGGATGACATCCACAAATGGATAACTGCACTGGAGAGGGCCTGTAAAGTACAGAGGGTCCCTCAGGAGCAGTGGGCAGCAATCGTGTGGCTCTCCTTTGCAGACAAAGGTAGAGATAAGCTCCTCACTGTTAGAGAAGAGGATGCTGACAATTACAAAGTCTTGAAGAGTGCTCTGATTGATGGGTTTGGCCTAACAACTGAACAATACAGATTAAAGTTCAGAGATACCCAAAAAGCACAGACTCAAGACTGGGTGGACTTTGTTAATTGTTCTGCTAAGGCTCTAGAAGGTTGGTTGATGGGCAGTAAGGTATGTGACTTCAAAGGATTGTACAATCTTATCATGAGGGAGCAGATTCTTAATAACTGTCAAAATCAGCTGTTGCATCAGTACCTGGTGGACTCTGATCTGACCTCTCCCCAAGAATTGGGAAAGAAGGCAGACAAATGGGTCAGAACCAGGGTGAGGAAGAAGGTACAGAACCAAGGTGGTGACCCTAAGAAGCAAGATTCTAAAAACTCTGATAAGGGTGGGGAGAAGGGTAAAGACCAGAAGTCTTCACAAGGCCCCCAAAAAATCTTCTTCAGGTGGGGATTCACAGTCTAACAAAGGGAAAGGCCAAAAGAAACCATGGTGCAAAGTCTGTAAGCAAAAGACACACTGGACCAGTGATTGCACCAAGTCCAAAGACTCTAATCCAGCCACTACCACTGCCCCTAAGGCACCTGTTCCCCCTAATACAGTTACAAATGGTGGTGGAAGTACTCAAGCTAAGGGTTTAGTAGGGTTGACCCTGGGTAATGAGATGAGCTCTGGCCTAGTCAGAGAACTCACTCAGGCTGTCCTAGTCTGTGATGGAGGCATGGATGTGACCTCCTCTGTGAGTCCCAGTAATCTGGGCAAGTACAGGCAACAGCCATTGATTAATGGAAAAGAGGCTTTGGCATTTAGGGACACAGGAGCAAGTGTCACCATGGTGACACAAGATCTTGTGGATCCTGGGCAGATTATACTTGGTGAACTGTACCAAGTGACAAATGCTAGCAATGTCAGAACAGACCATACTCTGGCAGTTGTTAACTTCTCCTGGGGAGGGGTAACTGGCCTTAAGAAGGTTGTGGTGAGTGCAAACCTACCAGTCGAATGCTTGCTTGGCAATGATCTAGAAACTTCAGCTTGGGCAGAAGTGGAGCTCAGGACCCATGCAGAAATGCTGGGCATCCCTGCAGATGTGTTTGCTGTGACCAGGTCACAGAGCAAAATGTCTAACACTGAACAGGCCTTGGATCCTGGAACAATGGACCAAGTGCCATCCAAGAGGAGGAGTAGTAGGGTTAAGGCAGTGCCTTCCCCTTTGGCTCAGAAGGAAGATCAGTCTCTTGAGGGGGATGATCTCAGTCCTGAGGAAGGAACTGTCCCAGAGGAGCTTGAGCCTGACCAGGTTGAGTTCTTGGGGACAAGGGGCCCTTCCAGTTCAGATCTGAGCCAGGAGCAGCAGAGCTGCCCCTCTCTTGAACCCCTCAGACAGCAAGCTGCTGCTGAGGCTGCTGGGAATGCTAGTGGCCCCCATAAAGTGTATTGGGATGATGGACTCTTGTACTCAGAGTGTAGAGACCCCAAGCCTGGTGCCACCAGGAGGTTGGTTATACCTCTGAAGTTCAGGGGCTTCCTATTGACCCTAGCCCATGACATTCCTCTAGCAGGTCACCTGGGCCAGAACAAGACTTGGGACAGACTTGTCCCTTACTTTCACTGGCCCCACATGTCTGAAGACACCAAGGAGTTTTGTCGCTCCTGTGTAACATGCCAAGCCAGTGGGAAGGCAGGTGGCACCACAAAGGCCCCCCTGATACCACTACCTGTGGTGGGGGTTCCCTTTGAAAGAGTGGGGATTGATATTGTTGGTCCCATGGATCCCCAAACAGCATCTGGGCACAGGTTTATCCTGGTGGTGGTGGACCATGCCACTAGGTACCCTGAGACTATACCCCTTAGGACCACTACAGCACCTGTGGTGGCAAGAGCCCTCCTGGGAATTTTCTCAAGAGTGGGCTTCCCTAAGGAGGTTGTATCAGACAGGGGTGCAAACTTTATGTCTGGATACTTGAAAGCAATGTGGAAGGAGTGTGGAGTGACTTACAAGTTCACCACACCCTATCACCCACAATGCAATGGTTTAGTTGAGAGATTCAACAAAACCTTAAAGGGCATGATTAAAGGGCTCCCAGAAAAGCTTAGGCGAAGATGGGACATACTCTTGCCCTGCCTTTTGTTTGCATACAGGGAGGTGCCTCAAAAGGGGGTTGGCTACAGCCCTTTTGAACTTTTGTTTGGTCACCCTGTCATGGGTCCATTGTGCTTGGTGAAGGAAGGATGGGAGTTACCTCTCAAGCCCCCAAAGCAGGACATAGTGGACTATGTACTTGGTCTCCGCTCCCGGATGGCTGAATACATCAAAAAGGCAACTAAAAACCTTGAGGCTAGCCAGGAACTCCAAAAAGCCTGGCATGACCAAAAGGCTGTACTGACTGTCTACCAGCCAGGACAGAAGGTGTGGGTGCTGGAGCCAGTGGCCCCAGCAGCTCTCCAAGACAAGTGGAGTGGACCCCATATCATTGTTGAACAGAAGGGTGAGGTTACCTATTTAGTAGACCTAGGAACACCCAGGAGTCCCCACAGGGTTCTCCATGTCAACAGACTGAAACCATATGTGGACAGGGCAGACATGGGCTTGCTCATGGCTACTGATGAGGGACAGGAGGAAGAGAGTGACCCACTCCCTGACCTGCTCTCAGAGAACCCTGATGATGGGTCAGTGGATGGTGTAGCCTTGGCAGGCAGCCTCACTGCTCAGCAGCAAACTGATTGCAGACAAGTGCTCAATCAGTACAGACATATGTTCTCTCTGACTCCAAGTCAGACCACCTGGTGCACTCATGAAGTGGACACTGGGGACAGTCTGCCTATTAAAAATAAGATTTATAGGCAACCTGACCATGTCAGGGACTGTATCAGGACAGAAGTCCAGAAAATGTTGGATTTGGGAGTTATTGAACCCTCAGATAGCCCTTGGGCTAGTCCAGTGGTCCTTGTGCCAAAACCTCACACCAGTGGTGGCAAAAGAGAGATGAGGTTTTGTGTGGACTACAGGGGTCTCAATGCAGTCACTAGGACTGATGCCCATCCAATACCTAGGGCAGATGAGCTAATAGACACTTTGGCCTCAGCCAAGTATCTAAGCACATTTGACCTGGCAGCTGGCTACTGGCAGATCAGACTAGCTGATGATGCAAAGCCAAAAACAGCATTCTCAACCCCTAGTGGACATTATCAATTTGTGGTAATGCCCTTTGGTCTGAAGAATGCACCTGCCACTTTTCAGAGGTTGGAGAATACAGTCCTTACAGGTCTGGAGGCCTATAGTGCAGCATATCTAGATGATATTGCTGTCTTTAGCTCCACCTGGGAGGATCACCTGGTCCACCTCAGAAATGTTTTAGAGGCCCTGCAAAAGGCAGGCCTCACTATCAAGGCCACCAAGTGCCAGATAGGGCAGAGTTAGGTTGTGTACCTGGGCCACCTTGTGGGTGGAGGCCAGGTTCAACCACTGCAGAGCAAAATCCAGACCATCATGGACTGGGTTGCTCCAACTACCCAGACTCAGGTGAGAGCCTTCTTAGGCCTGACTGGGTACTATAGGAGATTTGTCAAGGGGTATGGATCAATAGTGACACCCCTGAATGACTTAACTTCCAAGAAAATGCCCAAAAGGTTAAGTGGACAGCTAGCTGTCAAAAGGCATTTGATGACCTGAAGCAGGCCATGTGCACTGCTCCCATTCTCCAGAGTCCTGATTACTCCAAAAAGTTCATTGTCCAAACAGATGCATCTGAATTGGGGGTAGGGGCTGTACTGTCACAATTGAATGATGAAGGTCAGGATCAGCCAGTAGCTTTCATTAGCAGAAGGCTGACCCCTAGAGAGAAACGTTGGTCAGCTATAGAGAGGGAGGCCTTTGCTGTGGTTTGGGCTCTGAAGAAGTTGAGGCCATACATGTTTGGTACTCACTTCCTTGTTCAAACAGACCACAAGCCCCTCCTATGGCTAAAACAAATGAAGGGTGAAAACCCCAAACTGCTTAGGTGGTCCATTTCCCTACAGGGGATGGACTTTACAGTGGAACATAGACCTGGGAGTAACCATGCCAATGCAGATGCACTATCTAGGTACTTCCACTTAGAACATGAAGACTCACCTGGTCAAGGTTAGTTTAATGTCCCTGCGTTTGGGGGGGGGAGGTTGTGTAGGAGAGTAGGATCTGCTTCACATGGGTACCCCCACTTTTTGCTGATGCTTCACTGTTTTTCGACTTTAGTCTGGCTGGGGCCCTGCTAATCAGAACCCCAGCCTAGCTGCTTCCTCTCTAAAATGGTTTCCATGTACCTTAGGTACATCTTTGATTGGAATCTGGAGTGCCCTTATAAGTCCCTAGTATATGGTATACTATGTACCCAGGGCATAGGTACCCCAGAGGCCTGCCAGGGGCTGAAGCATGTATTATGCCACCCCTGGAAGGCCAGCCAAAATGACACCACAGGTCTGCTACTGCAGCCTGGGTAAGGTGGTGCATGCACCCCTTACTGTGATATAGGCTACCTATATCACTACCATTGCACACACATATAAACCTATAAGTCACTCCTATGGCAGGCCTTAACAATCCTGAAGGCAGAGTGCTTGGTTTTTATGTGAGAGGGTGCCCCTACATGAGCAGAGCCCCTCTGCAGCGTTCGAGTCCCTCCTCTGATGCTGTTTGTGGTACAGCCTGACCATATACTCTTAAGTGCATTATATCCTCGCGGTACAATGCTAACTTTGGACTGGCTGCAGCAAAACATGTCGTGTTTGGTGTCAAACATCTTGGAATACTACCCCCCCGCCAGTCCTGGCAGCGGGGGTAGCATTCCACCCTTCTAGAGGGAGAGACATGTACACACCGGGCTACCCGGTAACTTCTTTCCAGAGCCCTGGCATCACAAAATGGATGCCGCTGCCACAGACACGGGTCTGGCCTCCTGCTGCTGACTGAAACTCTGGCAGGGGAGGCCTGGACAATAGGTTTCCTGTCGAAGGGAGGTGTAACCACCTCCCCAGACAGGATAGTGTGTATTGGGGCTGGGCGGGAGCACTCTCTGGTGCTTTGAAGTCCTGCACTGGGGGCACATTTGGTGTCCCTGTGCATATGCCAGTTCAAACCGGTTGCAGGGGCTACCTGCTCCTGCTCTGGCGTGAAATTGGAGAAAGGGAATGGGTGTAACCACCCCTCTTCCCTGACCCTCCCATAGGTGGTTCCCCAGAGTATGTCCAACCCCCTAACTTGGTATAAGTATGGGACCCCAGTCCTTAGGACTTTAGATTACCCTAGACGAAACTCTGAAGCCTAATCCTGGACCTTCGACGCTCTACTTTAAGATTAGAGGACTGAAGAATCTCCCTTGGGGTCAAGGAGTGACTCCCCTGCTTGGCAGGCACCTAAGAAGCAATTGTCTGGTCTGCATCGCTGAAGCTCCCGCCAGACGGCGAAGTCTTTGCATCACCAGAGGTGGATTTGCAGACTTCCCCGAGGCTGCCCTGAGTCCCCAGCGAAGCTGAGGCCCGTAGTTTTCGTGGGTAATGTGGAACCGTGACCCCTGGATACCGAGAACTTTTGAAAGTGCATACTCTTCCTGGTCTTCCACGAAGTTGTGCTTTGAGCTCCCAGTAGCCCTTGCCTCCAGCACCAACTGCACCGAAGATCACTGGCCTCCACTCTACGAGTGTCCTGTGAGCCAGCTCCAAGTGCGTCCACTCAAGGCTCCTTCGCGGTCGCTAGTCCGTTGGCTAGTGGGCCCTCCCGAAGGCAACTCTTCTTCTGCTTGGGCTTTCCTGATTGCTCCAGACGTGCCCTGACTTATCCTTGCTGGGTGAGTCCCCCGGACCTTGCTGGTCTGCATCACCGTCCTTTCTTCATTTCCACAAGACTTGCCATTGCCAAGGCTTGTTGGGTTCAATCCGGTCGCTGATACTTCAGCAAGCGACAAACATTGTGGGACAGCTCGAATCCAGCCCCTGGTTGTCGTCGACGCCTCCTGGACCTTGTGGCTGAAGAGTCAAGACGACCGTCAACCTACCTGAAGCACCCAACATCAGTGGGCATCTGCTCATCGCCTTCCTGGTCACTGGCTAGTGATCCAGACTCTGTCCCCTCTGCTTTCAGGTTTTTCAGATCTTCGATCCACCCTTGGATCCACCCGAACACTTTCGACTTGGTCGCCAGCAGCACTTTGCAGCAGATCGCCATTGAAAACGATGACGAAACCCGACCCCGAAAGACACCTATGCACCCGGCTCCCCTGGGTGAGGTAACTCGAGTACTCCGGTGCTCCCGTGGGTATTGACTCTAGAACAGCCTAGTTCTAAAGGGGTTTGCTCCAAGTCCTCCTCTAAGTGTCCTTTTTCTTTAAAACTCCAACCGCGACATTCCCCATAGAAGTCAACGGCGGCTCGCGGCTGTGTTCTCACACTGCACGCGTCCCCCGTGGGTCCCCTGTGTCACTACCTTGGGTGGTTCCTTGAGGGCCAAGCACTTCTGCAGGCTCTAGGCCTTGTGTCTAGCTCAGTCGTGGTTCTTATACCACTTTATTGGTATATGGTTTGGTACGCCCCTAGGGCTCAAACGTGTATTTGTGCTATTACTGTTGATATTCGACTTGTAACTTATGTACTTCGAACTCTAGCCTCATAAAGAGACTAGAGGGGTGTTTTTAAGACTAAATACATATATTTTAAATATATACCTGGTGTGGTCCTCTTTCATTTGGTCACTCAAGAGATTATAGACTGGTAAAACAAGCTGCTTTACATTCCTTCAAGACTTAGCCTGAAGGCTGCTCTCCATAGCTACCACTAGGATAGCTTTCAATAAAGGTTGTCTTTAACCTATCTCCAATAAGGGGTTGTTTGGACTGGTGCAAGGTGCCCACTATAATTAGTGGACAGCATATACCAGGCCAACTTCTCACAATCAATAAACTCGATTTTGCGTAATCTGAGAATATATCCCGGAAATATTAATGCACGAGCTTTCCTCAATCATCAAAGGGCAGCGTTAAAAAGATTGAAATGGAACATCAAGAGAGATTGCGAGAACGAAACCTGGGCAAAACTCCTATACGATACGAACTGTAACAATAGTGCCCGCTTTTGGAAAACTGTGAACGGGACTATGCGTCCACAATTTAATGGCATTGGGTCTCACATCTCAGAAGCAAATTGGATAAAATATCTTACCAGTCACTTTAACAATCACACAGAAATCGTAGGAGCTCAAATGGTTAGCAGCTGGATTCCAGAGGGACAAGCTAAACCAAGCATATCTGAGATAAGGGAACAAGAGGATCGAGCCACAGGAATCAAACCATCAGGCGAAGTGAGCTGCCCGTTGTCACTATTAATTCAAAAGCAGATCGCCAAAGCGAGGAAAGAAGGAGCCCCGGGACCAAATGGCATGCCACCTGCCCTGTTCAAAGCGAAGAGAGAAGATTGGGCGGATATCCTACAAACCCTCTTTCTGGAAATTAGGCAGCTAATTAGAATACCAGAATCCTGGAGGGGCTCTACAATAGTCCCAATTCATAAAAAAGGGGACAAGGCCGAGCCCAACAACTACCGCCTAGTAGCTTTGATTGATAATGAAGCAAAATATTTTGCAGGCATCATATTAGAGGAGCTCACACTCTGGGCTGAGATGAACCAGATAATACCGCTGAATCAGACCGGTTTCCGCAAAATGACTAGCACATCTACAAATATCCTTGCAATCTTATTAATAATTGACGCAGCAAAAGCTTCCAAGTTCCCTTTGCACCTGTGTTACATTGACTTCAGTGCTGCCTTTGACAACGTCGAGAGAGGCAGACTGTGGGGGAAACTGGCGCGATGGGGCATTCCACAGTCCACCTTAAACATGCTGATGCTTCTACACACGGACACTTGGGTGCAGGTGAAACTAGGCGGTGGCACCCATCTTTCCTCAAAAGTACCAACAACAAAAGGACTGAAACAGGGTTGTGTGCTAGCACCAACCCTGTTCAACTTATTCATGGCTGACCTACCAAAGGTGCTTGACACCGGTAACTCCCACTCTCCAAGGGTGGGAGGGAGAACGTTGACCAATCTCATGTATGCAGACTACGTAGTTCTGCTTAGCCATACTCACATCGGTCTTCAACATTTGCTGACGGAAATGCAGAAATACGCAACAGAAAACAACTTAAAAATAAACCTGAGTAAGACAAGGACAATGTCAATAAATAACAAAAAGAATACACAGAAGAGCTGGTTCCTTGGCGGCACTAAAATTGACTCTGCTTCTGAGTATAAGTACTTAGGAGTTATATTCGATAAGGAAGGGTCGTTCTGGCGCCAAAAAGAGGAAATAAGAAGGAAAGGTTTGTTGATTGCCCTAACAATGAAAAATTTGGCAAACCAATTGATGGGACAGACTTTGACCCCGCTACTGAAGGTAGTTCAGGCCAAACTTCTCCCCTCGATCACTTATGGCAGCGAGGCGATGCGGGGAAGAGACGCTAAGGAGTTGGACAGTACGCTGGTCAAAGCTTACAGAACTATGTTCTGCCTTCCGCTCTATACATCACCTGCTCAAATAAGGCTGGAGTTTGGCCTTCAACAACAAGTTTTAGCCAGGTATGGTGCATACATCATCTGTTGGCATAAGATAAGAAGTGCCACTATAAACACGCTTAACTATTTGCTGTGGCACGATATACAACACAGGGAGTTCTCCCAGGCAAGAAACTTTCTTCAGTTAGCCTTGGATTCTACCAAACTCTCTGGACTTTGGGATGCGCAACTCGGCTATCTCAATTTAAAAAAATTAGTCTGGAAAAACACAAAACTAATCTCCGTAGTGGAGGACAAGGCAAGCTTTGCGAAAAGATCTCATGCCTGGATGACCCTTAACTCTTACAAATCACTCGCCCCACAACCATACTTTAATCAGGGCTATCCCAGGGCCATAAAAATGAACTTCCTAAGGTACAGAATGGGGATCCTTCCATGTACCCAGCATCTACCACCATGGCTGAGGACAAAAGGACAAAATACTTGCAGGCTGTGCAACACCAAGAATGGCAATATTCTTCACTTAATTTGCCTATGCGAAGAACTGGACGAAGCGCGGCAACAGCTCCTAAAAGAACCTCTTAAACAGAAAGGTATCCGTACCAGAAGGCAAGCAGTGCTGGCCTGCTTCAACCCAGAGAATATTCAATTAAACTGCAGATTGGCAAAATTCCTGTCGATGGCTGAACAAAAAATGCCACAAATACCAAAAAATGCTTCACAAAATCCATTGCTGCAAAGCTGACTAGCAGACGGAAAAAAGGTCTTAGCGGAACCTCATCAAAGATGCTTACTAGCAGCAGAGAGACAAATCCTGCAATAAACAGAGACAATGTGATCGGAAAAATGGGCAAGCAGGGCTGTAATAAAGACAATGTGAGACAAGCACATGACAGCATCCAGCGACCTATTGACTTTTCTTAAATCTAGCACAACCGAAATGCGATTTTAACCTGCAATGAATTTTCCATCTTTGAATTTTAATTGGTTTTAACAACGATTTTTTAAAGAATTTTGTAGTGCTACTATTGCAATGGTTTTAATTAACTATGCTAAAATAAAATAAACTTAAACTTAAACTTAAACCTCTGTGCAGAGGGGCTGTTTAGGGTGTCAGGTGTTCGAACTGCCAGTTCTGTGTGTCGCAGTTAGTAGGGAATCCCACTCTTCGGCGTTTCACATGTGTCCAGATTCATTCCATTTTGGCTGACATTTGTGTCCTGCAGGTGACAACAGGGCTCCTTTTGGGCTCAGATATGTACCACCATGATGCAGGGATGCCCCCTGTGACTCAGGTCCCACAACATGGGCAACATGTACGTATGCGGGAGTCACTGCCCCTACATTCGTCCACGCTCTTGTGATTTGTTGGTCATGGTCATGACACGTCTGTGTGCAGGAGGGGTTGCTTGTCCCTCTGCAATGTGAGGGGGAGAAGCGGTTTCACTGTGTGTTACATGCATGTTTCAGCATTAGCGCAGTTTACATGCGGGCTGCATGTCAATGTACATTGTGACTGTGGGGAGATGCCTATTTGATGCGGGATGATGCTCATTTGTTCTACGTCACGGATGTGGGGTTGTGCTCGTACATTGTCATCTCACCGTTTTTTTTCTCTGCTTTTATTGAGCATTTTCACGCAGGACGCGTGGGTATTGCAGGCCTCTCACTGGTTATCGCTGATTTTTGTATCGTGATTGGCCTCATCGCTACTATTTTCGCGTTCGTATTTCGCGTTTTTTCTGCGTCGCATTAGTTTTAATACGTTCATTTGACGCGTTATCTTGTGTCTATCGCATGGTGTTGCCATGTTGTGAATACCACGTTAACAAGGAGTTGTTTTCCCATGATGGACTGCGATGTGAAGGGTTGCGTTAAGCTACACTTGCGGTAGTTATCACACGTTCTTGTGAATATGCCCCTAAGGCTTGTGAGGGAGGGTGCTCATTTTTTCACCTGTGCTTTTTTTCAAATTAAGAACATGAACACCAAACGATTTAAGATTGACACAGAGGAATCTTTGTTCAGATTTTTGGATGAAGCTCCAGATATTAATTCAGAGGGTGACAGTGACATTGAGGTGGATTCTGGGGAGGAGCAGGAGTCCAGCAGTGGGGGAGAGAGTGTAGGTGATGATGACGTTGGTGAGAGTGGAGAAGAAGAAGAATTATCTCAAGAAGATGTGTATGAGACTGTCTGGGATGAAATTGCACCAGGCAATGATAACAACAATTATGGTATTGAGTTTACTGAAAGGAATTCAGGAGTCCGGAAAGTTCCACTACGAAATTCCCCCCCAGTTGCATATTTGCAATTGTTTTTAACTATGGAACTGCTTGTACACATAGTTCGTGAAACAAACAAATATGCAAGAGATTTGCTGGACAAAATGGCAAACTGGATCAGTGAGCATCCCCATTCACGGCTTTGCAGATGGATGAATGGGGGCTTGACTGTAGGCCTCTTGAAAAAATGGATTGGCTTATCTATTAACATGGGCCTCATAAAGAAACGTAACGTGAAACATTAGTGGGATTTGTCACACCCTTCTCAGGCCACACCTTTCTTTGGGCAGGTAATGCCATTGTGGCAATACCAAATTGTCACAAGAATGCTTCACATAAATGACAATACCACTGCAAAGGTGAGGGGAGTTGAAGTTTATGACCCGTGGCATAAGATTAGGCCAGTACTTGATTCACTAAACCATGCTTTCAAGCGGTACTATGTGCCACATCAGGTGATTTGTATTGACGAATCAATGATTGGCATGAAAAATAGGGTGGCTTACATTCAATACATGCCTAATAAGAGGCATGCTAGGTTTGGCATTAAGAAATTTGAGGTATGTGACAGCAGTAAAAGTTATGTCCTTCATGTAGATTTATATTCTGGAAAGGATAAAACAATAGGAACAGAAAAGGGGTTTGTGTTCAACAAGGTGATGAGTCTTCTCCGATCGTGTGATTTACTAGGTAAAGGGTATCATCTAATGACTGACAACTATTACACAAGTGTCAGTCTAGCGGAGGAGCTACTTGAGAACAAAACTCTATTAACAGGCACAGTGTGGGCAAACTCTAAAGGGCTGCCTCCAGAGATTGCAAGGGCCAAATTGCAGGCAGAAATGTCTAAGTATATGAGAAAGAGAGGGGTATTGGCATGCGCCTTTAGAGAAAAGAAAAGCCAACGCAAGCCTGTTCTACTGCTGTCCACCTCTAGCCTAGCAGATGATGTGACTGTACAGACAAGTTCTGGGAAGTCAATCATCAAACCTCAAGTCATTCTAGACTACAATAAAGGAATGGGTGGGGTTGATGTAAGCGACCGCAAAATATACGAATTTGCAGCAGAAAGATCAACACACAGATACTGGTCAAAGGTTTGGCGTAATCTGATTGATGTGTCGATCATGAATGCTTACGAATTGTATAAATTGAATACTGATCCATGCAATGTCCAGAGTCGCCACAGTTTTATAGTGAGTCTTGTAGAGGGACTTTGTCTATGGTAGGATGGTGTCTCTCAAGAACAAATATCTACAACAACACTACTTTCTCTTTGCAGTGAGGAACACGGCTTTGCGCTGTTGCCTGGGTGAAAAGAGAGAGACTGTGCTGTGTGCTCTGACAGGAGTCAGCCTGGGGGGAGAAAAAGGTCCCGCTACTGGTGTCCTGCATGTAAACTTGGTGTTCATGGGCAATGTTATCCCCAGTTAAGTCACTGTCATCCCTCTCCTAGTGTTCAGGAGGATGAAAACTAGCTTTTTGTTGCCTTACATTTTTCTTAATAACTATCATAATATTTTACATTATCGTTACTACATTACTAATTTAAATAATTCAGTGTTTGCAGTTCATTTGAAGTAGTTGTAGGTTGAGTAAGTAACAGTTATAAAAAAATATATAAAAAATAAAAAGCAAAAAAAAATATAAAAATGTAAAAAGTAAAAAAAAAATGTTTTTTCTTTTTTGTTTACTCTTTATAGTACAAACCTGTAGGATAGTATGTGTAAATAGTCTTTGAGTAACTTTTACTTGAATGTGTCTCAAGTTACAAATGAAGTCAACCTCCGCCAAATGAGATATATTTTCAGCAGAAAGAAACAAAGCACATGGGTAAATAATCTGCTTTGGGGCATGGTATCTGTGATTATGATACTGATTCAAGCTCTTCTACGAAAAACACATTTAATGAAAGGAAAAATAAATGTATAAATGGTTGCACAGGTGAACAACACTGGAGTCTTAACCCTACTCCAATCTCACATGTCCGTTTGCCTAGTAAAATTGTGAAATGGCAGGCCTGCAAGAGTTTAATTTGGCTGTAAATGTGTACATAGTCAAAGGCGTCTCTGGATGGAGTCTGGTTTAGCCTCATGGCATAGCCTGAGCGCAACCACGGAAGGCCTGCACCTTTGGACCCCCTTACAATACTGAAAAGGCGAACACAAAAGAAGTCAGAACTTGGTTCTTAGTAAGCAATGCACTTTCAGCTGCATAAAGTAGGGCAAGAGGATGAGTCCTCTTTTTCACAGCATGGCCAGAGAAACAGGGTTTCACACGGGAGAAAATGTGTAGATGGGTCCACCACTTTGAGTGCGTAGGCAGCCGACAATGAAGTCTGACCCCGCTTCAGACCCAATTGTACCTTTGCCTAGCAAAATGGAAAAATAGGAGGCTGCAGCTCTATAGGGAGCCTTAGAAGCCCATGCTGCAGCATGGATGTCCTAGAGATAAATGGTACAGATAGAGCTGGATTTAGCTCAACCTACTTTTTGACCATATGGCCTCCAGAGTTTGCAAAACAGAGTCCATCTCCTCTTTGTGATGCATGAAGAAATTGAGGATGTGAGTGCTCCTACTAACTCATCATAGCCATTGGTATATGCTAAAATAGATTGTGGAGCTCAAAAACAGACATCACAGAGACAACCTATGCTTTCCTGAAGTGCCCGTGAACAAGGAAGGTAATGACATGTTAGCCTTCCTTACCCATTTCATACAAAGTCTCACAAACTTTACGTTTGAGCCTCCCCTAGAGTTCCAACAGGCTCACAGGATCCATTCAAGACACATGACAAGTATGGTAGGACTACGTTTAGATAGTAGCTTGTTTCCTCCGACACCAACATGTGCATCTTATCTTCACAGAATTGAGGAAATGGAGGCCCTTCATCTACACAGAACACATAATATTCACCTTCAGAGAATTCTCGCAGGAAACTGTGCATAGACACAAAAGAATCCTGAAGCAACGGCCCTGTCTATAGACGACGGACATCAAATATGGCTTGCAAGACCCTAAATCAATGTTAATCAGTCATGTCAACAAGACAATATATTATGACAACCTAGGCCTGCTGGAAAGTTTTTTGGCCTCACTGTTTGATACAGAGGTGGACACTTCTGATAGAAAATCTCGACCAGCCCTTAACCTAGCATGACAGATCAATCAGTAGATGAGCTGAAGTAGCTGGGAGAAGTAACAAGGCAATGGTCCACTGGGAACAAATAGAAAAACCAGCAAAGGCCTCTTCTGTCCAGAGACAAGTCATGATTGTAGTCGAAATCTGCATAATACGACGAAAGGGGTGCAGCACCTTGATGATCAGGATTCATAAAACACTGACCTTGGAATGTCACTAATGAATGAGACCTATCTCCTTGTCAGTACCTTACCGGTCTCCCTGACCACAATATATGCAAGCTTTCTGCATTACAAAAGAAGTGAAATGGTGTGAAGACTACTGGCTATGCAATTGAGACAACAATTGGCCTGCCATTCCATTCCTGCAAATTAAAACACGCAGAACGTCTGACTGCGCACCATATTGAAATCTTATACATGTGTCCGTGACTTTTATAAAGCCCATTCTACTCCTTGGAGTGCCAGAATGTGCATTTAGAAGCAGACAAGTTTGTGTACAAAAGATGAAATAGGGAAAGTGACAGAGGTCATCCTCACAGTGATAAAAGGTGGAACTGTGTGGCAATACCCCCTAGTGGAAACCTGGTGACCTGATACTGAGGCCTGCCTGGAGCCCACCGAGGTGAGACATCCCTTAGAATTTGTGCCATTGCCCTACATCATATACGGAGAGGTATCTGAGAGGGTTAGGCCTAGACTCGCAGGCTGAAGGAGGTGCATGGGGCAGCACTGATGGATAGACGGTACACACCTGGGACCTATTGCTTATGGGAGGTGACCCTCTGGGCGATGCCGCCTTCGTGGTAGTGAAGACCAGATACCATAGGACAACACTGAGGGTCTACAGGGACGGGCATGCATGTTTGAATGTAACTGAGGACTTCTGCTGGAGGTGGCTATTCTCTTACTGCTGTGCTCAACCAGACTACCCACTGTTGTGCAGTGAGGAACTTTAACTACAGAAGGTGCCCGAGATCGATGGATCTACCTGCTAAACAGAAACAGAGCATTGCAGTCACGGGTACCCCAGGGGATGGGAATTTCTTACAGTGAACCAATGGCTTTAACTGCTCCCTGGTGTATAAACGAGTGAGAGGCACTCTACTATACTGTGGTGCATAGGCAAGGGTCTGATTATTTGGGTGCAGTGCCCCCCCCATTACTCCACATTATTTTAAAATCTGTACCACAGAGTTGGCGGAGGTGTGCTCCCTTGCTGGCCTGACTCAGTGCCCCTTCCCTAGAAGGAAATAAAACTCTCCTTGCCTAGTGGAGAACACTACTGCCGACCCTGAGCCTACTTCTATAACTACAAAAACTTGCGCCAGAGCTACTATGGGTAACATAAGGGCCAAACAGCCAAGAATCCAGCCCAGTTCTGAGGAATCCACCCCGCAGTGCTGGTTACGGACATCCATGATACACCGGAGCCTTCTATGCAACTTCACTTTGACAAGGTGCTGGCTGCCATCACGGATACCAAGCTAACACTCCAGCAGGAACGGCGCGCAGAAGACGCGGAGGGGCCTAACCGGTGCAATATTAACAAGTGGACCTACTGTGCTTTGGCACCGGTTTGCATAAACTAGACAATGTTATTTGGCCAGATAAACATGTACAAACCCGACTCAGGGAGGCCAGGGAACTCTAACAAAACAATGGAGCGCTTACGGTGCCACGCCTAAAAAGAATACATAGCGTGGGCGCATGACGAGGAGGGTAGCCCTGGTAGTTGTTGGCATGGCTCATTAGACCTGAGTTCCGAGGGACGCCCATCACCCAAATCAGTTTGGATGACAATATACCAGTGTGTGCCCCTGGTGAGATTAATATGGCATTCCAAGTATACTATGAATCCTTATATGGATGACCAGACTCGTTAGACTAGCATGGCCTGGCAGCATTTCTTGAGAGCCGGTGTGGGATGGTGGTCAACACAGGGTGCCAATGGAGACTCTTCGATGCTCTCCCATTGATGGGGGCTTGGGAGCCCCTTACTTCGAATTTTATTATTTGTCCGCCCAACTACAGTGGGTGGCACAGTGGCTGGCGGTTCCTGCCAGGAGGAAACGGGCCCTGACGGGTAGATTTACTCCTCAAGAAGCATTAGTAGAGAAGCTTATGGCTTGAAAGGCTGACCTCCCGCGGCTGAGGATTCTGTTGTCTGTGGCCCTGCAGTGTTGAAAGCGATTTATACGACAGCTGGGAACCCACTTTACGGCCCAGAATTACCACTGATAGGATTGTTTGTTGTTATAAGTTTACCCTTTGTTTTTTTGTTTTGTCGAATGGCCACTGCAATAGTTCCTATCTTAGACACATGTGGAGCACTGCAAAATGGCAAAACATCTTATACAGTTTCCTGGTATCCTGTAAACTCCTTAGAGGTATTTTACACACAGGGATAATAAATGACTGACATTAAGCAGAATCAGTAACCCATGGACACATGTTGAAACCCTGTGGTACCACCAGCCGGGTATGCATGTGGGGTCATATCTCATACTGGGGGTAACAGTTAAGGTGATTGATTACATCCTTGTGAAGAGCTATGAACATATGATTGGAATATATGTTGTAAAATGCCAATAAAGATATGTTGAAAAAATAACATTCTTGGCAGAGCCAGGAGAGACAAAACAGGAGCGAGTTTGCTTTGAATCAACTGTACAAAGTGGTGCTGAAGCTCTGCTGGCAGCAAACGCACCTCAGTGAGGGCATTAGCTCAAGGCAAGCTGCCATAAACCTACAAGCTGTCCCAATTCTAAACATGTGTAGTTGACGGTTGTTGAAGTTCCTGGTCCACCTAGAGGGAAAAAAAGAAAGAGAGTGTGCCTACAACGTGCCCCTGTACTAAACATTCATGGCAGAGAGAGGAGATACATAATGAGAGGCACGTTGCCTTGAACCAACTGTACAAAGTGGTGCTGTGGGTCTCCTGCCACCAAAAGCCCCTCAGTGAGTGAATTAGCTCAAGGCAAGCTGCCATAAACCTACAAGCTTTCCCTAGGCTAAACATGTGTAGTTGATGGTTGTTGAAGTTCACAGTCCACCTAGAAGGGGAAAAAGAGAGAGAGTGTGCCTACAACGTGTCCCTGTACTAAGCATTCATGGCAGAACGAGGAGATACATAATGAGAGGCAGGTTGCCTTGAACCAATTGTACAAAGTGGTGCTGTGGCTCTGCTGGCAGTAAAAACACCTCAGTGAGGGTATTAGCTCAAGCCAAGCTGCCATAAACCTACAAGCTGTCCCTAGGCTAAACATGTGTAGTTGACGGTTGTTGAAGTTCCTGGTCCACCTAGGAGGGAAAAAAGAGTATGTCTATAACCTGACCCTATGCTCCACTTGTTGAAAGAGTAAGAACTAGACTCGGATTCCTAGAGCGTATACCTAGATGCTTTCCATGAGGCCCACAGCTTCTACACCCCCACCCGCCAGCTCCGCTCGACCAGCCTCGCCCTCGCCACAGTCCCCCGCATCCGGAAAACGACCGCCGGCGGCAGATCCTTCTCCCACCTCGCCACCAAGACCTGGAACACCCTCCCCACCAACCTCCGACAGACCCAAGACCTACTGGCCTTCAGAGGACTCCTCAAGACCTGGCTCTTCGATCAGTAGCAGCACCACCCCCCTCTTCCCCAGCGCCTTGAGACCCTCTCGGGTATGTAGTGCGCTTTATAAGTGACATGATTGATTGATTGATTGATTGGTATACCTTCTAGTCACCGACTTACCTGACTGATGTTTCTTTGGCAACATCCAACAGTCTTGTCAGCGTGACGTGATTATTCATCTTCTTCACCTTCATCACAGACACCATCAAAGTGTTCTCATGAGTACAGTTTCCACCATATGAAGAAAAAACATTATTTAATGATTAAGTACTACTAGTCACACATCCCCAAATCACACCCATTGATGTCTTTCATACTCACCCTCTTACCACGCAGAGTTGGATAGTAAGTAGCACTTTCAGAGGCAAAGCATCCCATTAGAAACTCTCATGCAGAACATGGTTGATATTAGTGAAACCATGTAGTGCTAAACCAAGGGCAATCAAATCACTACCAAAAAGACATAGGTCATCCTCTCTCACCCCCGCATCAAACATGACTGACTTGTGATGGAGCAGTAAAAATAAAAATTTTAACCCCTAACAAATTATATAATTAATTAATTAAAAATGTTCGTTTAAATGTATTAATCAACATTGTATATGTGGGAATGGTAATATGCCAATGTATGTGCTAAATAATCTACTAATGAATGTCCGTGTGTCTAATCATAACGTAAGAATAAAAAGCGTACTAAATAAAATAAATGCATGTTTGTGCTTCATAGAAATAAAATGTGTCGTTGCAAAAACAATAGTGATGGTAAGTAAGGAGCAGCTTAAATGTCGCTTTTTGCTAGGTAACAACTAATTGGGGTACGTAGACGGGAGGGAAACGAAAGAGATATTTTTCTCTATTTTAATTATGTTTTGTTTGCCTCAAATTAGTGCTTCTAAAGTAGAACCGAGTGGCGAGATAAAATGGCCGCCAGTGGGAAGATGTGCGCAGGTGCAAGGGGACACGTGGTACGGGATGAGATTGAAGAAATCTGGAGCCTCGTGATGTCTCTGAGAGGCTAGGATGCAAGAAATGGTCAAGGCTGGTGTGACCTAATTGAACTGATAGTGTGCCGTGATGATCAGGAGAGAGTCCGTGGGAAAGGAGCCCAAGAGAAAGGACAATGACTGCGGAGTTCTTGAATGTGTCAAAAGAAGATACAAATGGACTGATCGAATCGGATGGAAATGTTTAAGCGTATGGGAAAGGAAATGATCCAAGGACCCTTGAATCCAAGAGAACTTGATTAAAGAATGAATAAGCTGACATGCATGGACCAATGAAAGAAAAGCGTGATATTAATGTTGCAACAGTTAGTTAGCAAAGTTAGAATTGGGGTATAAGAGGGCCTACTCTTAGTGGGAGGGGGTCAGTTCCAGGGAAGTTCCAGAGAGTTCCAGTCAGAGTTCCAAGCAGTTCGAGAGTCGTGGTTGCAGTAGAGGAGACGGGTTGCAGGTAGCTGATGCTGACGAGCTGAAGTTGCTGTTGCTGTCTTAACTTTACAGTTGAGTATGAGAATCAGGCTATTTCTAAAACCAAAGTTAGGTTAGAAATCTTTAGGCTAAATTAGGAAGCTAGGCAGGTAACTAGGGTTTTGACTTCATGACAAAATTTCCTTTTCTGCAATAAGTTGGTTATGCTTAATAAAATTGTGAATTTAAATTTGAATAATTGAATAAAGTATTAAATTCTTTCCATGCTTTTAAAATTATATAAAATTTAAGATTCTTTAAACCCAAAATGACTCAGTGGTTATTTTCCTAAATGATTGTGACATGAGTAATTGGTTGATTGTGATTCAGCTGGTCTTAATCACTATGAACTAATTTCTTAAATGAATGATTCATCGACAAAACAATGAGCAGGAATATCTTAAGAAATAACTAAAAGAAAGTGACAAATTAAGGTAAATAGATATCCTTGCTCTTCCAGCGGTACACAAAAATGGTGTTCTCCATTTAGTTCACATGCTTCTCCTAGGAGTACAGAATTTCATAAAGGTGTAAAAGGAAATCCAGGAGTGTGTGTGTGTTAGGCGATGTTTATGGGCCCCATCGTCATGTGGATATGAGAAATATAGTTTGCCCCTGGATGACCTATAAGTAACCTAGGAGGAGAATAGTTTTTATTGTACGCGCTGCATCAGATTTCTTGGTAGCAGAGTTATGGTTTTCTATAGATTAGTTTAGTGATTATTGTTTATTGATTATTGATTATTTGATGACTAACACTATATGTTGAGTCGCGTTATGTTATATGTAAGTTTTCACGCTTCTGGGATGTAGGAAGTGGAACACGTGTGGCAAGAGAAGTCACATGGAATTTGGTACATGGTCTGAATTCATTTTGGTAATAACACAGGTTGTGTTATGTTAGGGATTTTTCTGTATGAAAGATGTGTAACTGAGATAGCAAATCACGTTTACTTGTGAAACTTTGGCCTTAATTCTCAGGAGCCTAGTCTCCACATGTGTCTTATCCCCAGAGAAACGAGTAAATTGTTTGTTTGAAAGAAGGGTAAGGTAGAGGGAAGTGCTACTTTATCGGCGAAAGTAAATAATTCTGTGGTAGGGTAGAGGTAAGCGCTGCCTACTGGAAAACAGGATTCTTGTGTAAAAGGACAAGGCTGTCACTTTGTTTAGCGAATCAGACTATGGAATTGTTTATTTGTTGTAACTAACGAA
The DNA here is from genome assembly GCA_963921515.1 of Calotriton arnoldi. Classification (NCBI taxonomy): domain Eukaryota; kingdom Metazoa; phylum Chordata; class Amphibia; order Caudata; family Salamandridae; genus Calotriton; species Calotriton arnoldi. Next base: position 53,385 of record CAWUFW010014575.1, read on the forward strand.
GAAAAACAGTAAAAAGGAAAATTGCCGATAAATTTTGTAAAGGAGGGGTAAAGAGTAGAAGTGACGTGGAAAAGTGCCGCGCTAGGATTGGTTAGTGCACTAATCACGTGAATACAGAGCAGGAGTGACGTAGAAAAAGTGCCGCGCTAGGATTGGTTGGTTCGCGGACGGTGGAAATTGTTCTGATTGGTACGTTAGTGTGAATCGCGCTGTAATTGGACGAAGTTCCGTACACAGAAACAGCGTTAGAGTAAAGAGAAAACAAATAGAAAACATGCCGTATTACGAGTATGAAAGGGAGAGAACGTCATGGACAACGAAATTAAAGAATTTCTTTAAGAAAGACAAAAAGGTTGTGACTAGAGAGGGACAAGTAATTCCTCCGCCGAAATCAGCAGCTTCACATATGATGCTGAAATATGGGTATCATACGTGCATATGGTTGGACAATTGGGTAAAATATACAAAGAATGATGGAGCATTGGCTTTTCCTGAAAATGGTTCTTTTAATGTAGCGATTTTACGGAATTTAAAAGAAAAGATGCTTAAATTGGAACCTAGACCTAGACCGACACAGTTTGAGGCTTTAACAGAATGGGAAGATGAGATGTACGAGAAAGAAAGATTCAGAGGTATGAAAGGTTATGAGTTCGTGCCCGGAAGATTGTGGGGAATGAATCATGAGGACAGAATAAAACGATGGAGATGTGCTAACATGACAGGAGGTTTGTTTCCAGCTTTTACAGTTGAGGAAGGAACTAAGAAAAAACGGACTGAGAAAAAGAAACATTTAGAGAGAGAAAAGTATATGCATGAGAGCGAAACGGATGACGAGTTGCTGGAAGATATATTAAATAAAAATCCACCTCCGTATCAGCAGAATTCTACAGTGGTGACACCAAATGCGCCACCAATAGAAACTATGCGAAATAAAAGTCCAGAAAAAGACAAGAAATAAATAGGTCACAAGAACAAATAAGAACTTCCCAAAATGAGGGAATAGAAAATGATAGTGCAAGAGAATTGGCAAGGACAACAAAAGAATTAACTGAGAAAATTAGAGAATTAACCAAGAATATGGAAGCAGTTACCGTACCCGTAACAATAGGTCCAGTAATACCAGTTTTTGAGAATCAGAAAATTGATGAACGATCTTTGGTGATTCCCTTGAGTTCGCAATTCCAAAGAGAAAAGGAAAGAATGGAAACAAGTCCAGGAACGAGCAATTTGACTAGTGCTTACAGACCAAGTCCACCTGAAAATTTGACAGTGAATGAGTGTAGCGGTAGGAAAATGCCTATGGTAACTGAATCTGCAACAGTGACACCTGAAAAGAGTGGAAATTGGACAGAAATAAATAGTACTCCTATATGTCCGACTCCTGATGAGTTAAATGAGTGGATAAAAGCTTTTAAAATAAAAGAAACAGAAGAAAAACCATTAGATGTGATCAGATTGAAAATTGACATGGAAGAATTAATTCTAGGAACGATTGGTACAGAAAAGATAAAGAATTATCAGGATGATGAAATAATGTTTCTGTGCAAAAGTATAACATGGAGGGCAAAGAATTTACATGACAAACTAGAAGAAGTGGCCGGTGAGATTGGAATAGATTTTGCAAAAGTAAAAACGTTGCAGAAACCATACAGAGTAGATTTTTGTGAAAAAGATATTGAAAATTTGAATACAGCAGGAAGGTTGACACAGATAAAAGAGTTGATTGTTTTGTTGAGAAAATGGGGTGATGTAGACAGATGGAAGGTTAGATGGACAAAGAAGAATGAGAAAAGCGTAGACAAAGGTTCATTGGCTTTTATGATAACAGAAAAAGAACCTGTGGTTAAAGAATACCCTATGAGAGAAACTCCAGGTGGTAGTTATGTGCATGTTCCCTGGACTAGGCAGGACATCCTGTCATTTACAAATGACTTTCCAAAGTTAAGAGAAAAGCCAGTTGAGTGGTACCGACAGGTAGAAAGGTTTGTAAAGGTCTCGAAAGTGTTGTGGATAGATTTGGATGGATTGTTTGACATAGTGGTACCAACGGATCTGTGGTCAGAATGTAAGATTACAGTTGACTGGCCAACTACAGAATATCCAAGAGATCCTAAGACAGGAGCTCCAGGACCAGATGTGATGAAGAAATACGACAAGGTGATTACCTTTTTGAAAAATAAGATTCCTCCAAAAGAAACAGATTGGGTTAAGATTGATAGAACTACACAGGAAAATAAGGAGAGTGTACATGCATATTATGAGCGATTGTTGTTGGTTTTCAAACAGTATAGTGGTTATGAGGAATTAAGTGAGAAGGATATGAGTCATTTTGTATACCGATTTGTATTTGGCTTGAAACAAGAAATAAGCGATATGATTAAGCAACATATGATAAACTGGCAGAATGCAAGTGTAGATGAGGTGCTGAGGTATGCTAAGTATTGTAGTGATGAAATAGAGAGTAAACAGCGTAAGTTGAAAGAAAAAGCAATGTGGGCACAAGTGAAAGTGGCAGAAAAACAAGAAGCCCAATTGGATAATAATAATGGAAACGAATCAGGACAGAATAAGATGCGACCAAATATAGGTAAAGGAAAAGGACAAGTGAGTCTAGAAGAGGCAAAGAAGAAATGGCCATGTCATAATTGCGGAAAATTAGGGCATTGGAGAAATGAGTGTAAGTTCCCACCTAAACCTAATCCGGAACATCAATCATTAACTCCACAGGTGCAGAATGAGGTAGTTGTTCAACAAAGTCAGGTGCCACAACCACCACTTCCCAACACTGTTAACCAGCAAAGATACAGTACAGAAACAGGATTCTACGGAGGAGAGCAGGTAACACAGTTGCCGAGAGCAGCTAACATTTCCCAGTATTGGTTGCATCAGAGTGAGGATGACCCGGATGAAAGTTTCTGACGGTGCGCAAGAGAGGGGAAAGAGTGCGTGCTTGGCGCAACTCTAGAGGTAGATCAGTCTGGTCCCTTTGTGGATGGAGAAGGGAATGGAGCAAACGTAACATTCCTTGTCGATACTGGAGCTACCCGTTCTACTGTTAGGTCAGTGGAAATTCCGAACCTTCCTCTCTCAGGTGAATGCATCCAAGTGGTAGGAGTAGCCAATCAGCAGATTAAAACCCCACTTACTGAATTGGTAGAAGTAAAAATTGGTTCTTTTAGAAAAATGCATAAATTTGTAGTGTGCGATTGTAGTCCTGTAAATCTTCTAGGTCGTGACCTTTTGTGTAAAATGAATTGCACGATTTATTGTACACCAGAAGGAATAGGTTTTCAGACTTCGGATGAAGATGTTTTGTATAAAGTAACTTTGATGAATCAAGAACCTGAAACGAATGGTTTATTTCCTGCATTTGATGCAGAAAAACTGCCAAAAGAGCTAAAAGGTGCAGTAAAAGAAAGTGTGTGAGATTTTACAGGAGAGGACATTGGATTAATGAGAGAAGTTGATCCCGTAAAAGTGACAGTGAAAGAAGGGATAAGTTATCCAAACACGCCACAGTACAAATTAACTCCAGAAATAATTGAAGGAATAACTCCTGTGATAAATAAGATGATTGAACAGGGAATTCTGAAAGAAATCATGAGCAGTCCATGTAATTCACCTATTATGGGACTGAAAAAGCCAAATGGAACATACAGAATAGTACAGGATTTGAGAAAGATCAACAAAATAGTTGTACCATGCTGTCCAATAGTGCCAAACCCTGCAGTGATTCTATATCAAATTCCGCATGAAGCAGAGTGGTACACTGTGATAGATTTGTGTCATGCATTTTTCTCTATTCCGTTGCATCCAGATAGCCAGCCATTATTTGCATTCCGTTTCGGAGAGCGTATTTTGGCATGGTGCCGAATTCCACAGGGGTATACAGAAAGCCCCTCAATTTTTAATCAGATTCTAAAGAGATCTCTGGAAGATTTAAAAATGCCAGAAAAATCAGTGATGGTGCAGTATATCGATGACCTATTGGTAGCATCGAAAACCAAAGAGGCATGTGTAAGTGACACAATTGCTTTACTGAACCATTTGGAGAAAAGAGGACATAAGGTGTCCCCTTCAAAATTACAGTTTTGTCAGAAAGAAGTCCAGTATTTAGGCCATAAAATTGAGAAAGGAGTGCGGAAAATAGCGACAGAAAGAGTAAGAATGATTCAAGGAATGAGAGCACCAATGACTCAAAGAGAGGTAAGAATGTTTTTGGGAATGGTTGGATATTGTCGACAATGGATAAGTGGATTTTCTTTAATTGCAAAACCATTACAAAAACTGACAAAGAAAGATGTAAAAGACCCTTTTGAGTTAAACAAAGAAGAAATGAAATCTTTCAAAGAGTTGAAAAAGAAACTGTGTGAGGCCCCTGCATTAGGCATGCCTGATTATGAGAAGGATTTTGAGTTATACTGCAGTGAAAGAGATGGATGTGCATTTTCAGTACTGGTACAAAAACACGGCACCATGAAGAGGCCTATAGCTTACTTTTCAGCTGTTTTAGATCCTATAGCAAAAGCATTGCCTGGATGTTTGAAAGCAGTTGCTGCTACTTGTGTAAGTTTGGAACAAAGTGAAGGTATAGTGATGGGGTATCCACTGAGAGTATATGTTCCCCATTCAGTAGAAATTCTTTTGACAAGAACAAAAACACAGTACATGACACATAGTCGGCTGACTAAGTACGAAAAAGTCATCTTGAGTGCAGAAAATGTGACAATAGATAGATGCATAAATGTAAATCCTTCGACATCATTGCCAGATGAAGAGAGTATAATTGAACAAGATGAAGTAGATCATGATTGTCTGAATGTGCTGGAATATTGCACAAAACCAAGAGCTGACATAAAAGATGAACCGTTAAAGGAATCCGATTATGTCATGTTTGTAGATGGTTCATGTTTACGCACAAAGGAAGGAGTGTTAAGCGCAGCTTATGCAGTATGCACAGTGGCAACTGTGATGGAAGCGTCTTGTCTGAAAGGAGTTAGGTCAGCCCAAGTTGCGGAACTAATTGCTTTGATTCAAGCATGTAAATTGGGGAAAAATGTACGAATCACGATTGTGACCGATAGCCAATATGGTTTCGGCATCGTACATGATTTTGGCCAGATTTGGTCACAAAGAGGATTTTTGACATCTGCAGGAACACCTATCAGAAATGGAGATTATGTTAAAAAACTGCTTGAGGCGATACAGCTGCCTAAACAAATAGCTGTAGTGAAGTGCAAGGCGCATAAGAAAAACGAAGACTACATAGCGGTCGGCAATAATTATGCTGATGAGATCGCTAGATATTGTGCGGAAAACATGGCGTCCCTGAACAAAAATAGAGAAAGGGAGCATGTCTCTTGTCCTTTGCTTTTCACTAATGCAGTCGAAACATGGGATGAAGTAAGGCAGTTACAAGAAACAGCAAGAGATGAGGAAAAGGATTACTGGATTAAAGCAGGATGTAGAAGACAGGAAGATAATGGAGTGTGGGTATACAGAGATGAAAGACCAGTTATGCCTGATAGCATGATTGCAGACATGGCACGGATGTACCATGGACAAGCTCATATTGGGAGAGATGCAATGATCAGACTTTTTAGACAGACCTGGTATAACCCAAAATTCAGAGCCATTGCTGAAAGTCTTTGTCAAAGATGTCTTATTTGTCAACAGTTTAACCCAGGAAGGAAAACCGTAGTGAGTCTAGGAACAATAGGACGAGAAGGAGGTCCATTCACAAGGATACAGATGGATTTCATTGAGATGCCCCCTAGTAACAGATTAAGATATGTTCTGGTGGTCGTCTGTTTGTTCTCTCGTTGGGTGGAGGCATACCCCACAAGAAGGAATGATGGAACAACAGTGGCAAAACTTATGCTACGAGAGTTCATTCCGAGGTATGGTTTTCCAGTCACAGTAGAGACAGATAGAGGAACACATTTTCAAAATGAGTTGATCCAATTGATTTGTGAAGCACTGAGTATTAAACAAAAATTACATTGTGCTTACAGACCAGAGGCTTCTGGGGTAGTAGAGCAGATAAATGGAACAATTAAAAACAGATTGGGGAAAATGTGTCAAGCTACAGGACTCAAATGGCCAGATGCACTGCCTCTTGTTCTGATGACCATCAGAAGCATCCCTGAAAAGAAAACGGGACTCAGTCCTCATGAAATGATCATGGGACGAGCAATGAGACAAGCCCACGTACCAGTCAACAAGTTATTAACAATAACTGATGATCTAATACTGGATTATTGCAAAGGACTGGCTGATGTGGTGCGTTCTGTGTTTCATCAGGTTGGACCGGATGCGACCACTCTTGAAAGAAAACCAGCCCACGACTTGAATCCAGGAGACTGGGTCCGTATTAAAGTCCACAGGAGAAGAAACTGTCTAGTTCCGCGTTGGGATGAGCCAAGACAGGTAATCCTAGTAACAACGACTGCTGTCAAGTGTGCAGGAGTAAAGAATTGGGTTCATGCCAGCCACACAATCAGAATTCCAGAACCAACAGATCGACATGTGAGTCGGCGTCTGGAAGTGTGGGATAAAAGTTTAACGGCTGGAACAACCAAAATAAAAGAAAGGGTGCCAGAACTTGAAGATCGACCTGAAAGTCGACATCTGGAGACCCCAACGGAAGACACCTCTATAGAAGAAGAGGAACAAGAAGAAGAAGAAGAAAGAAATTCAGAAGTTCCAGAACTTGAAGATCGACCTGTAAGTCGACATCTGGAAATATCTGACACAACTTCAGGATCTGATGATTCAGCTGCAAATTGGGAAGAATTCCGAAAGAGAACTTGGGGTTATAAACCAATTAGAGAAGAAACTGAGCAAGAAATTGAGTTAGATGAACAACCAAGTACAAGTTATGGTGGAAATCCTTCAGAAACAATATTAATAGATGAAGTAGGGAAAGAAGTACACAAAAAGTTAGAAAATCGAGAAGAACCCCGAGGAGCAATAGGGATAGATAGAAAAACAGGAGAACAGGGAAATTCAGAAACAGATAAGGAGGAAAACACCAAATCGGAAGAACCCCGAGGAGGGACAGTGATAAGGGAAAACAAAAAGGAGAAGACAGATCCACCAGTAGGAGATGACGAGATTGTAAGTTTCAAAATAAGAGACAATAGTGAGACAGTTGAAACAGAAACAGAAGAAAGTGGAGGAGAGGAAAAAGCAAAGACTGAATCAAGAAAAAGAAATTGGAAATCAGAAAGAGAAGAAAGAGAAGGTGAAGCAAAAAGGCCAAGAAAAGGAGATAATTGGCCCAACAGCTATGTAAGAAAATTGAGATATAGAATAATAAGAGCAGAAGATGAAGATGCTGAACAAGTAAATGAGGTAACAAGTCAAAAGGGACAAGAAAAACCCAGTGGAAAAAGATTACAAAAGTCCAAAAGGACAAAGAAAGTGAATTCAAAATTTAAGTCACCTGAGTGGCTGTATATTGCATTAACTGATTACAAAGAAGAAGAAGAAAACACTCACGGAAACCAGAGACTGAGAAGTCAGATGGGAAAAGGTGAGATGCAACGAAACTGAAGTGAAGACTTATAGTGCTTCTGCCGGACGTGACAAATTTACTGGACGTGACAAATCACCGGATGTGACAACGAAAGAATTCTGGAGAGAATTAAAGAAAGTACCAAGCAAAGACTTTTTTGGAAAGCAGAGTGGCATCTAAGTCATTTCTGAGGTGTAGTGACACAATTTTCTGAAACTTAATAAATAGAAAAAGAAAAATGGAAAATAATAGGGATAGAAGAGATAAATGTGAATTTATAAAGAGATGGTGCAAAATGTGCTGCTTTTGTACAGGGTTATTAATGACCATATGGATAGTTTTAGCAATCACAATTCCTATTAGTGTAGCTGTGATAGAAGCAAAGAATGATACTAAACAAGAAAAAGAAACTAGTATTAAAGAACAAGTTGTTTTAAGAAGTAGTGCAGAGTTGCATAAGGATAGGTCAGTAACAGATTTCTCAAAGAATGTTTTTACAAAGTTGTTGTATGAGTACGTAAAAACAATGGAAGTAAGAGATTGTTATGTTTGTATGCAGTTGCCTGCATCAGTATCGGAAGGTGTGACTTATCATCACTTACCTTTGACTTATGGAATAACATGTAGTGTAATAGCAAGTTTATTTTATAAAACAGGTAGATTAGAATCTTATTATACTGATATAGATAAGATATTTGCAAACATTCCAGTAGTACCAGAACTTAACAAAGTAAAACCAGCAAAAGTTTTAGGAGAATTCTTTTTAGAACATAGAAAATTAACGTTAGAAGAAATAGTTAGTAACAACCTTACCTGTGAGTTAAAGAAAGAAGAAAAAGTATTTTTGGATATGGTTGAAGAAAGAAGAATGAAATTTCAAAAAGAAGCAATAAAGGAGGAAGGAAAACGTTTATGGACGTTTGAGGAAGGAAATCATGAAGGGAAAAGGATAAATGCAGCAATGACTTTAGATTGGCCACAAACAGGAAAGTTGTGCATTAAGAGAAATAAGACAGTCTATGACAATTACTTTGTAGGTTCCAGTATCTGCCATGACAATTATCAAATTCTGGGAGGTTGGGGATTCAAAGGTGGAAAGGACCCAATATTTCCAGGTATCTATTATATTTGTGGGAATAGAGCGTATTACAGGTTACCGGACCATTGGTATGGAACTTGCTATGTAGGCCTGGTCTTTCCAAAGATTTTTCACATGGACAGAGAAGAAAAGGGAACATACAAGATGATTAATAGATTTACACGTAGGAAAAGGGAAAGTTTTTCAGAAATTGTAGGTGATATTTTTGGAGCATTAATACCAGCAGTGGGAATATCTTTGAATGCATTTAAAATTCGGAAGTTATCCACAGTAGTAGATCGTTTGTCTACAGATACTGCGGGAGGGTTCTTAATGGTAAATACCGAAATGGTTGCCATGAGAGCTATGGTGATGCAAAATAGGCTTGCCCTTGATATTCTTTTGGCAAAAGAGGGTGGAGTCTGTGGAATGTTGAAAGTCCAACATTGTTGTACTTACATTCCGGATAACAGTGAAAATATACAAAAGTATATTACAAATATTACAAGTCTGCACAAAGAATTAGTTCCACTGGAGGTTGAAAGTGTTTTGGGAAAACTTGGTAGAGGGTTTTCCTCAGTAGCAAATTGGTTAACTAGGATGAGTAAACTAGTAATAGGGAAAGTTATAATAGTAGCAACTATAGTGATATTGTTAGCCATGACATTGAAAATAGTAATAACATGTATAAAGAGAAAAGTAAGACAGAATAAGATAAGAAGAAATAACAGAATAATGAGAGAAAGAGAGAGAGAAATGGGTGAAATTGAGTTGGAGAAAATGAAAGAAAGCATGTATAAAGAGACTAAAAGGCAAGATGAAGAAGAGACAGAGATATGAATAACAGAAAGTAAAGGATGAAAGACATGCTGCCTGAAAAGAAGTATGACTTGGGATTTATGTGGTGATTTAAAAATCACCAAAGGGGGATTGATGGAGCAGTAAAAATAAAATTTTTAACCCCTAACAAATTATATAATTAATTAATTAAAAATGTTTGTTTAAATGTATTAATCAACATTGTATATGTGGGAATGGTAATATGCCAATGTATGTGCTAAATAATCTACTAATGAATGTCCGTGTGTCTAATCATAACGTAAGAATAAAAAGCGTACTAAATAAAATAAATGCATGTTTGTGCTTCATAGAAATAAAATGTGTCGTTGCAAAAACAATAGTGATGGTAAGTAAGGAGCAGCTTAAATGTCGCTTTTGCTAGGTAACAACTAATTGGGGTACGTAGACGGGAGGGAAACGAAAGAGATATTTTTCTCTATTTTAATTATGTTTTGTTTGCCTCAAATTAGTGCTTCTAAAGTAGAACCGAGTGGCGAGATAAAATGGCCGCCAGTGGGAAGATGTGCGCAGGTGCAAGGGGACACGTGGTACGGGATGAGATTGAAGAAATCTGGAGCCTCGTGATGTCTCTGAGAGGCTAGGATGCAAGAAATGGTCAAGGCTGGTGTGACCTAATTGAACTGATAGTGTGCCGTGATGATCAGGAGAGAGTCCGTGGGAAAGGAGCCCAAGAGAAAGGACAATGACTGCGGAGTTCTTGAATGTGTCAAAAGAAGATACAAATGGACTGATCGAATCGGATGGAAATGTTTAAGCGTATGGGAAAGGAAATGATCCAAGGACCCTTGAATCCAAGAGAACTTGATTAAAGAATGAATAAGCTGACATGCATGAACCAATGAAAGAAAAGCGTGATATTAATGTTGCAACAGTTAGTTAGCAAAGTTAGAATTGGGGTATAAGAGGGCCTACTCTTAGTGGGAGGGGGTCAGTTCCAGGGAAGTTCCAGAGAGTTCCAGTCAGAGTTCCAAGCAGTTCGAGAGTCGTGGTTGCAGTAGAGGAGACGGGTTGCAGGTAGCTGATGCTGACGAGCTGAAGTTGCTGTTGCTGTCTTAACTTTACAGTTGAGTATGAGAATCAGGCTATTTCTAATCCCAAAGTTAGGTTAGAAATCTTTAGGCTAAATTAGGAAGCTAGGCAGGTAACTAGGGTTTTGGCTTCATGACAAAATTTCCTTTTCTGCAATAAGTTGGTTATGCTTAATAAAATTGTGAATTTAAATTTGAATAATTGAATAAAGTATTAAATTCTTTCCATGCTTTTAAAATTATATAAAATTTAAGATTCTTTAAACCCAAAATGACTCAGTGGTTATTTTCCTAAATGATTGTGACATGAGTAATTGGTTGATTGTGATTCAGCTGGTCTTAATCACTATGAACTAATTTCTTAAATGAATGATTCATCGACAAAACAATGAGCAGGAATATCTTAAGAAATAACTAAAAGAAAGTGACAAATTAAGGTAAATAGATATCCTTGCTCTTCCAGCGGTACACAAAAATGGTGTTCTCCATTTAGTTCACATGCTTCTCCTAGGAGTACAGAATTTCATAAAGGTGTAAAAGGAAATCCAGGAGTGTGTGTGTGTTAGGCGATGTTTATGGGCCCCATCGTCATGTGGATATGAGAAATATAGTTTGCCCCTGGATGACCTATAAGTAACCTAGGAGGAGAATAGTTTTTATTGTACGCGCTGCATCACTTGCCACTGGTTTCTATCCACCCACTTGTCAGTCAACACAGTATGCTTCTCTGTATCCTTTTCTGTTAAGTTAGACTGCTATTTCTTATGCAGAGTAGAGCAGTTCTATTTACTCTGCACTGTCCGCAAGGTCATGCAAGGCTAAGCTCATTGTTTATCAAAGCTAAGATCAAAAGGTGGTCACAGAACAGGACCCTTCCTTCTAGACTAACAACCCATCTGACAATCTCCCTTACAGCAAGATACCAAGAGACCAATGCTTGCTTCAGGTTCACCAAACAAGTCATGTAGCAAGAGGCACAAAATCAGATGCCTATGCAGGATATCAGATATCCATGTTATGTCATGTTATTCCGGAAGGGTATCCCGGTGCTGAAGCAGGAAATGTTTAGGCCAGAGTAGGGGCTAGGTGAAGAGTCAGGTCTTCAGTTTCTTGTGGAATTCAAGAACTGAAGAGGTGGCTGATGTGCAGGGGCCGATCATTCCAGGCTTTAGAAGGGAGTTAGGAGGCATGACTGTCAGATCTGCTTCTGTATATGCAGGTGTGTGTGCGAGTAGGAGTGTGGCTGGGTGGAACTTTCTGATAAGTGTTTGGGAGTTTATGTGGTTGTTGAGGTATGTGGGGCTGTACCTCTATTAGGCACCTTTGAGTGTAAGAACTAACTGAAATAAAAGAAGACATTTGGTGCATTACTTTGGAGCAGAGTAGATCACTTTTAAGTCTGGTGGGGAGCAGCTTTTCATATCATGAGCACAGAGCAATGCAGAAGTTACATCCTTGGAAGTCGTTCCAGTAAAATCAAACAAAACCCAAATGCCTTAGCATTATTGATGAGAAAACTGTGAATGGCAAGGGTGCGAGTTATAGTTACCTTAGTGCACAAGTTATAGTTACTTGAAATAGCTCTAACTATAACAGCTGAATTTCTATGGTGTAAAATCTGAACCTAACTATAGCGTCCCTGTAACCTTTGGTTTTTTAGTGAAGATATATATATATATATATATATATACATATATATATATATATATATATATATATATATATATATATATATATAAATATATATATATACACACACATACATAGACACACAGAGACAAACGCATACCAACAGATACCCACACTCACAATAATCACGCATGAATGCATGCCAGATAGCCCATAAATTACTCCTAAACATTCATAAGAAAAAGAAATATAACAGATACTCTCTCAAACATAATTAAATATTCACACACATGATTAATCAGTACTGTATCTATGTTCAAACATCATCAAATGTGATTGGACACTCATGCACACCAGTTTTCTGTATTCATGTGTCCAATCACATACCCCACAGACAACCGTTCATAGCGTCTGACCCTTACTCAATCCAAAAAAAACAACTTTCAAACATGCAAGCATGCCAACAGACAATCTTGCAGGCTATCAGACACCCTTGCAGGCCATCAGACACCCATGCACAATAACACGTACCCACAAAAGGCACCTATGCAACATGCACCATTCCACATTCACAAACACATTTGCACCATGCATATTTAGTAACACAGAACCTACCTGAATTAAATGCATGATGGCAGAGCTGGTCCTACAGAAGAAACACTGCATTGTAAGCCAAAATATGCAAAGTGAAGCAGTTTCAGCTGGGAATCATCTGTAATGACACAAAGCATGATTTTAGATAGGAGCACTTTTCATAGTGTATATCACCTATGCTTTCAGTCAAATACCAATGTTTACAGACACATATTGAGGAGTCAGGCCCAAAACTGGATTTCTAATGTCCCAAGCAGAAAACTGGCAAACTGCAAGAAGGAAAGCATGAAGCGCTAGTTATAATGTACAACAGAACCATTCACTTTATCACTGTTCTTGCCAGATTCACACTCATCTGCAATACTGTTCCGAGGATGGAGCACAGCTATAGGAAAGACCTGGGCTTTATGGATGTCCAAGGAATGGTTTGACCCCACTTAGAGCTTTGTATGGACCGAGATGGTGGACTGGCTATGTGCTGCAGGTTACCTTCCCGAGTCAGATGGGGTGGTCTTCTTAATGAGTTACGGCTTTGTTGCACTCTTCCAACTTCTTCACCTCTACACACAGACACACCACTGACTTTCCTTTACCCTTAACATGCTCAACCTATTGGCAGCATTCAGTACTGGCTCATTGAACCTTCCTTGTGACTGTAATCTTTATAAGCATCTTGGGAAAGGCATTTTACTTGTTCAGCCTTCATCTCGCCACCCGTTTGTTCTCCATGTTTTGATGCTCGTCACTCTCACTCTCACAGTCACACCCACTGCCGCTTGGCACCCCCCCATGGTTCCATCCTGAGCCCTCTGTTAATCTCTCTTTGCACCACCACTCATAGCAAACATGATCACAACTTTGAAATCATATATCATCTTTATGCTGATGATACGCCAATCTTTCTCTCCTTTGCCAGATATACTCTCTCCCCCAATCAAAAACCTCTGGCTGCGACTCTAGCTGTTGCTCCATTTCTTAATGCTCAAGTCATTTGAGAATTAAACCATCTGCGTCATGGCCCCATCAGTCTCCGTAACCCACTTAATTTCCATCAACTTCTTCCTGACATCCTGGGATCTTCCCTCTCCACCAGGAAGCTGGGTGTTCCCTTGAACAGCAGCCTCCTGTTGATATTATTATTTAACTAGCACCACAAGAACTGCAAGATTCCAACTATTCACCATCAAGAGATCACGTAAACACTTTCCTTCCTGACAGGCAAAAGCATTATCTCTGTGTGAGTCAAGGGGATATTAGAATGCTTCAAGCATGTGCTATTAGCTCATTCTCAATGCACATCACTCCCTCAATAAAGTTATGAATTTTGCCATGCATATTATATAACCTACCTCATCGCTGTCTAACCACCACAATTGACTAGTTGGTTCTCAATGCAAGGTATTTAACATGCTTTGGGTCCATCTCTAAACCGCCACTGCTTCTTACATTCCATGTTCCCAATCTCCATCTATGCTGCGGCAGCCTTTACTTTCTCACAGTCAAGGAAGGTTCAGATCCCCCAGACCATTACGCCAACTGCATTGGGATGCTCTCCCCACCTACACTCATGCCACCACCTCCCTCTGAGAACTTCGGCATGATCTATCAGCCTACTTGCTTGAAGCAAAGAGCCGAGACTAACAATAGCCAGGAAACAAACTGCGGCTCCTACCACACTAACTTGATGATTGTAAATGTGTCTATATCAAAATGATCGGACAAATGTATATGTTCTGCAGAGGAATCTGTTTTTATTATGTCTGTATATAATGTTACATCCACCACAAGTCTTTATATGCACCTAAACCTTTAGACAGCTCCTTTGGACGGTGTTGTAATAATGTAAGGCAACTCTGCTATAAGAGATAGTTGCATCGCTTTTCAATAAAACAGTTGCCATAAAGCAGTTCTAGAATAGGGGGAGGTCACCACATCCTGGGGTCATGCAGGCTTCTTACTTCAGTTAAAATGCCTGATATTCTTTGGCAGTGGCAATTTCAGGTGACAGTCTCTCTGGAGAAAGGAGGGTGTAATAGGATCCTGCTGCCGCACTTTAACTCTTTATGAATATTGGTGCAACTGTACTGAAGACCTGAAGAGATCTGCTGTTAATCTGCCTCTAAGGTTTGGCTAGTCCATAGCACATGCAGTGGCCTAGAGAGGTGCCCATGAGAGGACAGACCTGCTTGGAAGGGCATTTCTACAGGCACCAGCAGGGAAATGAGTGGCTACCAATTTCCCACTGCATTTTGTGCCATGCACACTCCACACCCAGCCAAATGAGCCATGACCTGGTAATAAAACCTATTAGAAAATAAAAACTAGTATGGTTTTTCACTCGGCCTCTGGGGATTTCCCAGTTGGAATCATGCAAGTGCGCACCTCAGCCTGCACCTGTTCCACTTCAGAACCATCCTCTCTGACGTTGGGCTCACCTTAACTTTGAAAAATCCCAGTGCCTTGATGTTTGTATGCCTTTCGACACACAGACCACAGAGGAATCAAAAGATGTGGTGTGGGGCGTCCCTTGGTGATGATGCCTGGCACTGCGCCAGAGGTAACGGCCCTCCATTGAACGTCTAATGCTATGGAACCGGTAACTAGTTGGTGCATGCAAAGGCTATACACTTACACTCAAGTAGCAAGGAAGAACAGTACAATATTTGCCTTGTAGTACAGGAGGGAGGGTGTGTGTGTGACCCGAGCAAAATCCATGATCTGCCGAGGTCAAGTGATGCACTGTCTCTGGCGCTTACACCACTGTAAGGAGGACTTCAGTAACCAATAGCTGTGTAAAGCTAAAGAGCCTGTACTTCCCCACCCCCAACCGGTGCACAGGGCTTGTGCTGCTGCCTATGAATGTAAGCTGCCAACGTGCCCAAATGAGGCAAGTACTGACAATAACTATCCGATTGCAATCAGAGTAACAAATACAAGTTTGAATTATTGCCCTTCAGGTCCCGCCAGTCGCTGACATTTTTAAAATGGCTTTATATGGTTGTTGCTCTCGTGAAATCAGGCTTGCAGTTCTAAAATTAATTTGCAATCAGTTTTTACTAAGAATTCAATGAACGAACAACAATGAGCAGATTATGGACTGAGCTGGCCAGCCCAGCACACACCCTTCTTGAGAAGGGAAGGCATTTATCAGTTGTTTCTAAGCTCGTCGTGGATCCTGATTTCAAAATAAAGCGCAGGATCTGTGCTCCCAGAATGGATTGCTATAGGGCTGGCTAGGATACACGTGCTGCACTGTTTCTGGGACTCCCATCAGCACGGAGCAGATCTTACTAACCAATAGCTGCAGAGCAGTCTATGTATCCTCTGCTGCCCATGACTGTATGAAATACAAACATCTGGGCAAAAGGTATATTCTAGAGCTGTTTGGGTGATCTGTGCACTCTCACCTATGCACTCTAACCAGTGCGACTTTACTTTACTATGGATTTAAGCATTGCAAATGCATGATTTATAATATGTAAAGCATTATGCATTTCCTGTACATCAGCAGTGTTTCATCAAAAGTGACTGGCTGCTGTGACGTTCGTTCTAGCTTCAGTCACTGTCCCAGTTCACAATGATGGTGATTTACAATATGGTTGTGTTTTTGAAAGCAGCTAAGGATGTGACACACAGTTTAGAGTTCAAGACAGTGATTTCACACTCTTCACAACTCGAATACATTCAGACACCCTGAATAGATGCCAAGTGGCAGCAACAAAATTCAGTTTGAAAAGGCTGAGATGGGCAGGAACATACATGTTTGTGACAGAGCACCCTATCCATGAAACTGTAAATCAGACCTGCAGTTTATAAATGGCTAACAGACAAACCAGGGGACAGCACCGTCCCAATGAACAAATGCCAAATGGTCAAATGACAAAGCAAAGCACTGGGACCAAGAGGCAATAACAATCTAGAGGGCACAGGGAACCCAAATCTGATTGAATTTATGCTGAAATCTGACCCACTCACTAATCATTTTTCTGAAAGCAAAATAATAACCGGCATAAAACAAACAAGGGGTTACAAGATGGTACATTTTAAAACCAACCAGCAGACAAATATTAATGCTAAATGTTTTAGGACTGAATACTAATGCACAATGTTTTAGGACTCCAAACACTGCAAACAGAATAGTCACAAAAAATCAGACTACTTCCAAAGCATCACTCAAAAAATTAAGCCCAAACACAGGAAACATCCTCATATGTTTCCGTATTTTTTTCTGGAACCTCACTAATGTGATTAAAAGGAAAGGAAAAGTGTCCTGTACGCAAGAAACAAACATGACCAACAAACTCTTCAAACAAAACTTTCTACAATTGCAGTTCCCCGCCAAAGAAAACCTAGGACCTCCAGACGTAAAACAGGGCTGACTAGCATCCAGCCATGCAAGGGCAAGTGGAAACCATATGTGGAAAGAAAACCACGGCCTTGTTATGGACTGTGGCTGGTATGCCACAAAAAACGACTATGTAGATTTAATTTCTTGCACGTTGTCGATGCGCTTACCTCTCTGCCAACTTACCCAACACAACCAAACATCCACAAAACATCGCCAAATATTCAATCTGCGCCAGCTCACAACATTCAAGATACTCTTACAAATCCCCCCAAACACCTACAATCACCCCCACCAGCCAGGTAAAAACATTCACACCACACACCCTAAACAGCTAAATAGCACCCCAATCGCCCTTAAGACACTATGATACACCCAGAGACACCCTCATACACCCAAAGGAACAAAGACCAAGACCTCAGAAATGACCAGCATCACAGAGGTCCACATGCATATCCACAGAGAGCAACACCCAGTCTAACATATCACAAACCAGTACATATAAAGCAACACTTATGAATACTCAAATACTCTCACAATGTATATACCGTGCAATTTGTAATGGGAATCACCTCCCTCTGTCTGCTTGTTTCAGCATAAGGGGAGGAAGAGGTTGATGGGGTGAGGCACAAGATCACAAAAACTCACCTGAGTGATAAAACCACCTACCTTTTCACCAGACTCTCCTCACACAACACAGCCTTGTGAATACATAGCTCCTTCCAACACAACAAGGTCTGCAAATTTTAGTCGGTGAGAATGTTTCATTTTTGAAAAAATGTTCGACTCCCACAATAATACATTTTCGAAACCTGGGGAAAGTGCAGGTCCAGCCTGACACTTTTCCTTCAAATAAAAACATAATACTGCAAAGTGTACCTTGAAAATATGCAGCAGGAGAATCCGGCTGCCCTTTTGCTTCATGCAAATTTTAAATATGAATTAGTGCATTAAAATGTTGCATGCATCTATTTTTGCAGATGGGTAGGAAACCAAGCTTCTCAAGAGTAAACAGAGGCCGGTTGCTTTCGTGGTCTGCAGTTGGGCCTTGGTTTGTAAATACTAGTGTGTCTTTGAATGCAGTAGGTGTCTAGTCAGCAAAAAAATAAGTTGCATGGTTGTGATATCAAACCATAACATCTAACACACTAAAAAAAAAACCTCACACACCTATGCCCATATTAATATGATAGGTAGTAGGTAATAGGAGCCAGGTGCCTGTAGCCACACTGGTCTCTGGTTATGTTTTGTACAAGCAGATTCCTTGGAGCTGCTAAATGATAACAGCTTGTGACATCAGGGAGATAGACACATGAAGTGCTACCTCAGAAACTGGCTGAGCATTCTGTGCCTTTTTCGTCCCTCAACTGGTATGACTGGGTACAAGACTCTGATAGTCTGGAGCATATTTCATTGCTCCTGGTAATTACTCAGCCCACCTCCCTCACCCAAACCTCGTCCATCTTGTCACTGTGCCTGCTCCTTACATACCACCTGAATTTCCCAAAAAAGTACAGGTCTTTCCGACAAAAGTAGTCTGAAGCCTATCAACAAACATGGCCACAGTATTGCAAACACATGCATTCATCCTTCCATCCATCCTACATGAAATAATTAAACTAGTTGCCTCCGCATGTGTTCAAGTTGCATACAGTTGAAGGCTGTAAAAACATATACATGGCACAACTTGGAAAAGTGTGAAACCACAACTTTCAACCCAGAGCCTTTAGTTTGTAAAGCTGCTTGATAGGAAATACCAGCTAGGAAGCAGCAAATTGTGTTTTCATTTCATGAGAGAGATCTTTACTCACATAAATCGTTCTTACAGATAAGCTTGTCAGGTAAGACAGGCCGAGATAATTGCACAACCACTAAAATTAAATCATAGCCATGTATATCTTCAGTTTGAAGAGGTCAGATTGCAAAAGCACGTTCTACTGAAATGTACCCATTAGTGCATGAAAAATTACTTGCGTCACATGCATTCGTAACCGTCATCATTTTCGCTGCTATTACTTCATCCCTTCATATTTTTTAATATATTCACTGCACACTTTGATGCTCGAATTTTATCACAAATATTTTTAAAATATCGGCCTGCATGATTCAAGGTAAGGAAAGTATGATGTGCCCTGCTCCATTCATGTTGCAACACCTGATTACTCTATTTTGTGATGCCCCATGAGCACATTGCTACCTCCACCCCTGCTGCAAATTTATTACACTTCAATACAACTCTGGGACTTACCTGCTCATGCTATTTTCATTGGGGCCATGCTTACAAGGCCTGCTGCCACTGCTGGGAGACGAGAGAACGGAATGCTCTGAGTGACTCTTTCGCACCAGAACATGAAGCAATTTAGATGAGGTAAACATATAATTATCAAAAATTACATCCATTTGAGCATTGAGAAACTAAGAAGTCACAGAACTAAAGTGGGCCAACGGCAGGCAGCTAAAAACTAAGCCGAGCAGAGTCAGACTGCATGTCTGCACAGTTCTTAGAGCTAAAGGCAGCTCAGAATAATTGAAGCATTAATGTTATTTATTCAGAGCAGTCGTAGCCAGTCTTCACCCACACTGCCCCGTGGATCCTCCTTGCCACCAGCATTCAGTCAAGTCAACGGCTGTGAGGCCCCAACATGAAAAACACGGACCTCAGCTGTCACCTGTGCTCGAGTCTTGCTGCATGTAGTGCTGAATGTGGTGCGGGAGTCGGACTCACTGTGCAGGCGTCTCTTGCAATGGTGGCAGGCACAGAGTCACTAATATGGGTTCAGTCCGCTGCTCCATGTGTGCAGCTGCCTGTTTCCCAATTGTTTCAACCATCGAACAGGAGCTTTCGGTGCTGCGTGTTCTAATAAAATAACATTCATAATTAAAATGGAAACCATAGAGCCTTTTTCTGTGTATGGGAGGTTAGACTCAATTCAGCGGGGTGACGCAGGCAGTCATGCTGAGACTGACTGCAAGCCTCGTCAGCCAGCTGTGCCTTTTGAAAGAACCGTGGCGCAGTGCTACTGGCATATGAAGGCAGCAGGTGAGTTGGAACAACTTTGCAAAATTTATTGTAACAGCCCAAAGACAGAAAAAGGCTCTATGGTTTTCATTTTACTTACGTAGCTGGAAGGCGGAAACAATTGGGAAACAGGCAGCTGCACACATGGAGCAGCGGACTGACCCCATAATAGTAACATAAATGGGAATAAGGGTGGGAGTATTTGGAGGGTGGGCTAAGGAGAGGAATGAAAAAAAAGGAGAATAAACGTGTCACACAAGATTCAAAAGTAAAGTGAATGTATTGTTTGGGAAATAAATGAGCCCTACCTGCGCTGGTTTCTGTATGTCTGCAGTTCAAACCCAAAACTGAAGTGACGATTCAGTCAAGTCACGTGCCCACACTGGCTGCACTGTCTCTGGGGCTGACGGCAGATTAGAGCAATGTCTCCGAGCTCTCTGTGCCCTCTACGGGTGGAGAAGGATCTGTGCAGCTTTGAGCAGACTGGTTTCTGTCCTGTAAACATGATTTCTCCGCAACTTTTAAAAGACAAAATATCTGCAAGTCGGACAGAATATGGAGAAATACAGCTCTGTGAAGTAAGAGGGAGATGTTCCTGAGTGGAATTAGAGGTTAGTTTCGATTTTCAAGGGGCATAGCAGGAAATAAACCCCTCCCAAATGAGTGTCAGCTCATGGGCCGATCAGATCGGCCTGAGCAGTTTCACTTTTAACACAGGGCTGATTAGATCGGCCCGTGGCACTTCTTAGGTTAAGAATGTTTCCATAATCTTCATCACTTGCTTGTCGCATATTCTTTATAAGTTCTTTATATTCAAAATGTAACCAAATGTTCACATTTCCAATACTTCCCAAAGTTTTTCTAGTGTCTTCATGCACAAGTGTTTTAAAAACTGGTTGTCCTTTTACAGGAGTTAGTTGTAGTGGATCTCCAAATACAATTAAATGTTTTCCTCCAAACAGAACATTGTATTCTGTTTTTAAAATCTGTTGCATTCTCAAGTGTGCAAAGGCAAGCATTAAGTTTGAGACCATGCTCATCTCATCAATGATTAAAAGTTTAATTCTCTTCAGTACTCTTGACACTTCATAACAAGCTTCTCCAGACAGCTTCTGATATTCTAATGTATTATCATGTTCAACTGTTAGCATTAGTAATCTATGTAAAGTAACCCCTTTAATATTGTGTGTTGCTAATCCAGTTGGAGCTGTTACAACACAAGATAAATGTGAATCTGTAGTTTTCTGTAGATAACTGGTCAAAAACTTTTACTGTTCCAGCTTGACCACTGATGTACATAAGAATAGGTTTAAATGATGAACATTGGCATTCTTTTTTTTCATGCAACAAACCATGTTGTATCTGTTGTATCACTTGTACATATAATTATGTTTGTTCAATACTTAGTTGTTCTTCCAAGTTTTCCAACATAATATTATCTTGTTGTGCTTGTTGCATTGCAGTTTCTACCTCATTCATGGCTATTGCTGCTTCATTTTCGATAACTGGTTCTCCCAGTGGATCTTGACTCAGTGGACCAGAACTTTGACTATCTTTAGAACTGTCTTTAGCTATTTCAGCTGCAATAGTATTTTCTTTTTCAATCTCATCGTTTAACATTTGCAGATATGTAGGTAAATGTGTGCATTGAATGCTATCTTTATATGCATTAAAAGAATCTTCGTAGCAGTCGAAATCACCAAGTAATTGTGTTTCATTACGCCATGGCTTGAACATTTGCAGAAGTGCTAAATATAAAAATTCTCTCTTATCTGGAGTTTCGCAACTAAGTTTTCTGTGGTCAATAAGATCTCCTTTGGCATGTTTTACTAATCATCTGTCATATGCAATTACTGCATATTTTCCTTGTTTTATATTTTCTGTAACATTTCTATTAAAGCTGTAATGTCGAAGTATTTCATACAGACATAGCTTTTTCAGATGTGTACTCCTTTTGGAACAAGTATGTATCCAACATATTCGTTTTAGAAATTTCTGTACTTTCTGGTTCATTCAGTGCTAAGTATTTGATTTCTTCTAATGTTTTCAATACTCTATTTCGTGTGCAGGCAAGACCTAAACTTACCCAAATAATTCCGCTTGACTTTGAATATAAACTGGAAGAGCACAATCGATCCAAACATTCATAGGATCCAATCTCTCGGTGGGAAAGCATTTTCAAGCTAAAGCTGTACAATTTTTTGCTAAGACTCTTCTCTTGTGAAATTTCTTCCCACATTTCTTTCATCTCTGTCTTTTCTGATTTGGTTATGTATGATGTAACATAGCGTGTAATAGCAATTGAATTATCTGCAACATATTGAACATCCATGTTTGCATTCCACATTTTCAAAATAACTGGATTGCAGTCATTAAAATACTTTGACTGTTCTGTTCTTTTTAAGATGTATGTATTCTTGGGAGATTTCCGAGTTTTTGTATGCCTTACTGCTGACAAAAAAGAATTTACTCTTCCTTTAGAAATTATTGGACGTAGGAATCCAAAACAACACTTTGTATAAAATGTCCCTTTACACTTGTATTTTCGTCGACAGTACTTTCCAAAGCGGTGATTTTGAAAACATAAAACTTGTTGTCTCAAGCTCTTTTCTCCTCCTTCTCTGGGAATGTCACACGTAACCTACTGTTCGATGAAAGACAATTCAGTTTCATCAGTATCAGTTCCAAATTTTGGAGCATTCTTTATCCATAATAGCATGTGTGTATGAGGAGCACCTCTGGCTTGGTACTCTTTTCGCCAAAAAAAGTCAGTACCTTCTCCAAGAGGACAATACTTTTTATTGCAGATAAATGACATCATAGTTTGAAACCTATGGTTAAAATACCTGCACACATTTACAGGATCCAAAGAACAGAGTTCTCTAGGTGTCTTCATTTCAATATTTTTTATATTTGAATTTGTTTCTCGTAGAAATTCAAGTAAATCTTCCCATGCATATTCAGCACAGCTAAGTGTTACAAGCCATGTTGGTATACCTAAGTTTCTTAACATACATTTAAGTTCACCGTGATGACGAAACCAATATTCATTGGTACCACGTTGACATGCCATCAAATTAATTAACTGTGATTCTAAATTTTCATCTCTTTGTTGAACTTTGTCCATGAATTCTTTTGCAGAAACATGTGAAAGATGAACTCCTGTTTTTAATATGTGGTTCACTGCATATGAAAGAGCAGACAAATCACTTTCAAACAGAAGATGAAATTTATATGGAATGCACTGTCAAAATCTTGAATCTTCAGAGTACAATCTTGTCTAGCGGTATTCTGAAGCTGGAATCCATACAGGTCGCTCATCAAATCCTCCACCTTCTCCAGTGGGGAACAGCTGTGGAACACGAGCTTCTAAGCTTGTTTCCCATACACTCATTGTAGTTCCAGTTGCTTTTTTCATTTGAAATAATTCAATGCTGTTTCCTATCAATTCTTTTGAATGTAGAGGATGTATAGTGTACTGTTCACAAATCTCTTCACTCCTGGACTTGTCCACTTTTTCTACTTGGCCACTTGAAATTTCTGATTCATCTTCTAAACATATTACCTGTTCATCAACATTTACAGTTTTATAATAAATATTGTTCTCTACAAGATATAATGTAGCCTTTTGAAGTTTATTAACATCTACAAACTCTTGCCATATTTTTTGACTCTTTGTTGGGACGCCATTTACTAGAAAAACTACTGGCTCATTTTGCTCTCTATCTCCACCAACAGTTTCAATATTTTTCTTAAAACCTGAAGGTAAGTACACAACTCTTCCTTTCAGACCTCTTTGTAAATCTGTTGGTGGCAGCTAACCTGTTTTGGGCTCCATACGAATTATGGCTTGAAATGGGTGTACAGACTCATATGCATTAAAATCTGCCAGTTACTCTGGAATAGCTACTAACTCTAAGGGGCCGATTCCGATTCGGGCCGGAAAAAATACCGATTGACTCGGTACGGGATTATAATCCGACCGACACGTACCGGCGTTGCCCGACCTGGGAAGTACGATGAAATGCATGGAAATCACGACCGACTCGCACGGAACTCAAGGCGAACGACCGACCACGCTGGAAACAAACTATCCGGCCGGGAAACCACGCGAATTCCACCGACCGACACGCACCAGGAAACAACCCGAACGAAACGTACCCGCGAACTCCGACCCGCGCAGTACGATGCAATGGGTGCAAAATCAGACCGACTCGCACGGAGCCCAAGCCGTACGACCGACACGCATACAAAAGCCAGCCGAACAAACACAATACCCCGCGAACGACGCGTACGCCGCATATGAAACGGAGCTGAAACACAGCGGGAACGACTCGGAAAGGCGCGCACGAGACAACTGCAACGTCCTACTCGGTCAGAAGAACGACTCCTACATGCACAATAATCACTAATGAAAAAATACAAAAAAAAAGGCCAAACAAGCAATGACAAAGCCAATAAATACAGGGGGAGAAAAAAATGGAACAAGGACACACCCCCAACTCCACCTACATAAAGCCCACAAATCCCTACCATGATCCTTTGCAAATTCCACTGACCTGCCAGCACACAACACCATCACACAGCAAACACAGACACACACACAGCTCATCTAACACAAAAGCCACACACCATTAGCACCTCAACAAATAGCACCCTCACACACACACAGCAAAACCTACACTCACACACCCTCACTTGCACACACACACACATCAATCACCACCACCACCCATCACCATGCCCCTAAAGAAGAATCCAAAGTTCCTAGATAGTGAATTGGAAGTCATGGTAGACGAGATCCTGAGGGTAGAGCCACAGTTGTTTGGCACATTGGTCCAACAGACCCCCATGTCGCAGAAAACCAAGATGTGGGCGAGGATCGTCGACAGGGTGAACGCACAATCACCATGTTTGCGCACAAAGGAAGACATCCAGAACAGGTGGTATGATGTGCGCAGGAGGGTCAGAGACCTACTCAAGAAGGATTACCTCCTGAGCCAGCACACCGGCAGTGGCCCTCCTGCAAAACCAGTATACCTCAGGCCCTGGGAGGAGAAGGTGCGGGCCATCCTACCACCAGTGAGCGTATATGGACTAACAGACATCCCAGAGCCTGGTGAGGACACAACTAATATACACAATATTGTGTGCCAATACACACACATAACTCTCAAGGGGACAGTCAAACCATCCACCCCTAGCAAATCAACAGCAACCAAAAGATAATCATCCCAAGATGTGTATGTCAGTTAGATTAACACAATACATGCCATCTCATAGTGATATGTAACTGTGTCATGACATGTACAAACACAACAACAAATAGAGCAAGGCAGTGGTACAAATATAACCAACAAACACTGCCTGATATTTTGTCACCACTAGAACACCACCTCACAGGGAAGCTCACTTAAAGGAAGGAAATCTGTGTATGCTGGTGAAGTCAGTGTAGCCAATAGCATGATGGGAGTTGTAGTCACAGATATTGGTCACCCTCACAATTGGCCCATCAACACCACTCCGAACCATGCTCACATCACAGGGAGTGGATAAGGACTGACAAGATGGCTGACACTGGCTACTGCTGTGGGGTGCACAAGGCCCTGCTGGGAACTGTGCACCAACAAACAGCAGGACACCACTGTCAGCCATCTTGCCATTGCTGTCACACTCACACACAGTGAAGTCCACTCAAAAGCAAGGACGTACGGGCATGCTGGGAAGGGGGGTGTAGGCAATAGCATGATGGGAGTTGGAGTCACAGATATTGCTCAGCCTCACAATTGGCCCATCAACACCACTCTAAACCATTCGCACATCACAGGGAGTGGAAAAGAACTTACAAGATGGCTGACACTGCCTACTGCTGTGTGGAGCACAAGGCCCTGCTGGGAACTGTGCACCAACAAACAGCACAACACCACTGCCTGACATCCTGAAAGGCAACTTGCAGTCTCTGCAATGCAAGCACGTAGCATGGTGGGATATCTGGCTCGGTGGGAAGGAGGACTCACAGCACTGACCATAGTTACAAGCAGCTCACCTCACACACCCCCTCAACACAAACTCCACATAACCCACCTGGGAGAATGCAATGCCTCACATACCAAATGAAGATCCCACAAAGAACCACCACCCTGGGTAATGCTGTGTGAAGCACAGGGACACACCTGGGACTTGTAGCCAAACAAACGCAAGGACAACACTGTCAGCCTTCCTGTCAGCACAGGCACACTACCGCACAGGGAAGCACAGTCCAAAGCAAGGAAGTACGGGCATGCTGGGAAGGGGGGTGTAGGCAACAGCATGATGGGAGTTGGAGTCACAGATATTGCTCAGCCTCACAATTGGCCCATAAACACCACTCTGAACCATGCTCACATCACAGGGAGTGGAAAAGAACTTACAAGATGGCTGACACTGGCTACTGCTGTGTGGAGCACAAGGCCCTGCTGGGAACTGTGCACCAACAAACAGCACAACACCACTGCCTGACATCCTGAAAGGCAACTTGCACTCTCTGCAATGCAAGCACGTAGCATGGTCGGATATCTGGCTGGGTGGGAAGGAGGACTCACAGCACTGACCATAGTTACAAGCAGCTCACCTCACACACCCCCTCAACACAAACTCCACATAACCCACCTGGGAGAATGCAATGCCTCACATACCAAATGAAGATCCCACAAAGAACCACCACCCTGGGTAATGCTGTGTGAAGCACAGGGACACACCTTGGACTTGTAGCCAAACAAACGCAAGGACAACACTGTCAGCCTTTCTGTCAGGACAGGCACACTACCCCACAGGGAAGCACAGTCCAAAGGAAGGAAGTACGGGCATGCTGGGAAGGGGGGTGTAGCCAATAGCATGATGGGAGTTGGAGTCACCGATATTGCTCAGCCTCACAATTGGCCCATCAACACCACTCTGAACCATGCTCACATCACAGGGAGTGGAAAAGAACTTACAAGATGGCTGACACTGGCTACTGCTGTGTGGAGCACAAGGCCCTGCTGGGAACTGTGCACCAACAAACAGCACAACACCACTGCCTGACATCCTGAAAGTCAACTTGCACTCTCTGCAATGCAAGCACGTAGCATGGTGGGATATCTGGCTGGGTGGGAAGGAGGACTCACAGCACTGACCATAGTTACAAGCAGCTCACCTCACACACCCCCTCAACACAAACTCCACATAACCCACCTGGGAGAATGCAATGCCTCACATACCAAATGAAGATCCCACAAAGAACCACCACCCTGGGTAATGCTGTGTGAAGCACAGGGACACACCTTGGACTTGTAGCCAAACAAACGCAAGGACAACACTGTCAGCCTTCCTGTCAGCACAGGCACACTACCGCACAGGGAAGCACAGTCCAAAGCAAGGAAGTACGGGCATGCTGGGAAGGGGGGTGTAGGCAACAGCATGATGGGAGTTGGAGTCACAGATACTGCTCAGCCTCACAATTGGCCCATCAACACCACTCTGAACCATGCTCACATCACAGGGAGTAGACAAGGACTTACAAGATGGCTGACACTGGCTACTGCTGTGGGGAGCACAAGGCCCTGCTGGGAACTGTGCACCAACAAACAGCACAACACCACTGAATGACATCCTGAGAGTCAACCTGAACCCACTGCAAGGGCGGCATGCTTCATGGTGGGATAACTGGGCCAGGTGGAGAAGGATGGCCGGATGTCCACCAAATACAACCAATGCTGGCCATGCACACACCTCAACATTCATAGTGAAATGCCCCAGGTATGCATGACAATGTGCTACACCAATATCAACCTCTTACTGTGACAACTTAGGACAATGCAATGTACATGCCCGCATCCAGAGGTACAGTCACAACTGTCAGGTGTGTGAACCATTGATGCCTGTAGAAACATTACATACAATGTGTGTCTCTTCCAAATACAGGTGACGATGATGGGGACACAGCAGCAGGCGAGGAGGAGTCCCTGTCCCAGGCTCCGGGGGACACAGAGCACACTGGTGTGGAACAGCCTCTGCCCACCTCGGATGGCGAAGACCTACCTGGCACCTCCGGTCTGAGTCATCATGCAGCACCAGCTGGACCAACAACTGCACCCCCTGCACCCACCCCTCCAACAACTGCCAACATACAGACCACCCGCGCCGACACGGACAGACCAAGGACCACCGCTGACAACAGCACAGGGTCCCAGGCACACCGTTGAGCAACGGATGACAACACCACTAACAACCCCCAAGTGGGCCTCGGGTCACCTGTGCGTGCCACCGCAGGTCCTGCACGTGTCGCCAGGGGTGGTGGGAGGGGTGGTAGACATAGGTCGCTGCTTGCAGAGGGGTCTGGACTGCATGATGACCCACAACTGGCACGCATCGCTGATGCGTACCAGGATAGCACCAGAGAGGTCAGACAGGTAGTGGGGATCCTCAAGGACATACAACAGCAGCAGGCTGCCCATCATGCCCGCGTGGACTCCCACATGGCCCGTGTGGAGACACACATGGCCCGTGTGGAGACACACATGTCGGGCATGGAGTCCAAGTGGGATACATTGCAAGAACTCACAGCGGTGCATAGGGACATATTGACATGCCTCCGCCAGATTAGCACCAACATGGCCACACCTCCCTGTGTGCCCACAACATCTGGTGCTGCAACAACTGACACCGCCACAGGGAGGGAGGAGGACTCTGGTGGAGAGTCCCCTGCACCGCAGCAGCCTGCACGTGAGGGTCCCCCACAAAGAAGAGGGGTCGTCCGAGGAAGGAAAACTGAGAGGTTGATGGCCACGTACATCCCCCAGGAAGCCAACACCTGTTCCGGAAATTCTCTTTTGTGTGCAAACGTTTCACCCTGTCGAATGCAACACTACTTTCCCACATGACATGGGGAGTTCAAGTTGGACTAATGTATCATATGACTGTGGACTTCACTCAGGACATTTCTGCTACCAAGACTTCCAACTCATCTGGGAACTTTGGATCACAATCACAATGTACAGCACCCACCATCCTGTGCACTATACACGCACACATTTCTGTAAATAAAATCACTAGTACACCATACTTGCCACTGTTGTTATTCAAATGTGGATACTGTTATGGTGATGATGTTCTGCTAAATTACACTGTGTATGCTAACTGCTACAGCAAGTACAACACCGTCGTGTGAGTCATGGTGACGTGACACATATGAGGGAGACACACCACTAGGGCTACACAACACAGACACCAGGGCCATCGGACTCATCGCCCACAGTGATGTTGGCAGGAAATACAGTGGAATGCACAGACACCACACCTATTCAGAGTATGTGTCAACTAGCCCACAGGTACAGTAAGCAAATGTCAGTCAGATGTGTGACCACAGACAACGCACATCCCAAAGTGAAGCACTGGTTTATTACACATTTGTAACATGTTGTTACCACTACAAATGCAAGTTAATCCCACGTGGCAGTGGCCACACAGTCAACAAGTGCAGAAGATATGAAGTCCAGGGGTGTGTGGCACATCACCTGTAGGGAAACGACTGCTGCCACCCTGAAAGCTGAATCATGGTGTTGGGGGATCCAAGTTGACCAAACAACTCTGTAAGCACCCTGTGAAGGACAGACATGACACACAGTCAAAACCACTGAAGAACCGGACAGAACTGCAATACTCATGCCCTAAACATGTCACAAGATACCTACACAAAAGCAGGTTTGCATGTCAACACTGTTGGGGAGTACAGACTACCTGTAAGGACACATCGCTGCACGCATCCAGTCAAGTGGCACATGGCCACACTCAAACAGCACCAGAGCACCACCCACACATATCATGCAAACTCACATCATTCACATTGCATCTCCCTGGATACTCACATTCAGCTGAAGAAGTTGGTGATGAGCTGTGTGCGGACATCACCACCATCATCATCATCATCACTGGCATCGTGGTCCAGGCCAGGATCCTCCACAGGTGGCGGACGTTGGTCATCGTCATCCAGGATGAGAGGCAACTCCTTCCGCACTGCCAGGTTGTGGAGTGTGAGAAGTTGGCCTGGCATATGCTGTCCACTAATTAAAGTGGGCACCTTGCACCAGTCCAAACAACCCCTTATTGGAGATAGGTTAAAGACAACCTTATTGAAAGCTATCCTAGTGGTAGCTATGGAGAGCAGCCTTCAGGCTAAGTCTTGAAGGAATGTAAAGCAGCTTGTTTTACCAGTCTATAATCTCTTGAGTGACCAAATGAAAGAGGACCACACCAGGTATATATTCAAAATATATGTATTTATTACTAAACACACCCCTCTAGTCTCTTTATGAGGCTAGAGTTCGAAGTACATACGTTACGAGTTAGTTATCTACAGTAATAGCACAAATACACGTTTGAGCCCCAGGGGCGTACCAAACCATATACCAATAAAGTGGTATAAGAACCACGACTGAGCTAGACACAAGGCCTAGAGCCTGTAGAAGTGCTTGGACCACAAGGAACCACCCAAGGCAGTGACACAGGGGACCCACGGGGACGCGTGCAGTGTATGAACACAACCGCGAACCACCGTTAACTTCTATGGGGAAAGTCGCGATTAGAATTTAAAAGAAAAGGGACACTTAGAGGAGGACTTGGAGCAAACCCTTTGAGAACTAGGCTGTTCTAGTGTCTATACCCACTGGAGCACCGGAGTACTCGAGTTACCTCACCCAGGGAAGCCGGGTGCATAGGTGTCTTTCGGGGTCGGGTTTCGTCGTCGCTTTCTATGGCGATCTGCTGCAAAGTGCTGCTGGCGACCAAGTCGAAAGTGTTCGGGTGGATCCAAAGGTGGATCGAAGATCTGAAGAACCTGAAAGCAGAGGGGACAGAGTCTGGGTCACTAGCCAGTGACCAGGAAGGCGATGAGCAGATGCCCACCGATGTCGAGTGCTTCAGGTAGGTTGATGGTCGTCTTGACTCTTCAGCCATGAGGTCCAGGAGTCGTCGACGACAACCAGGAGCTGGATTCCAGCTGTCCCACGATGTCTGTCGATTGCAGGGGTGTCGGCGACCGGATTAGACCCAACAAGCCTTGGCAACGGCAAGTCTCATCGAAAGCAAAGAAGGACGATGTTGCAGACCAGCAAGGTCTGGGGGACTCACCCAGCGAAGATAAGTCATGGCACACCTGGAGCAACCAGGGAGCCCAAGCAGAAAAAGATTGGCCTTCAGTAGGGCCTACTAGCCAACGGACTAGCAACCGCAAAGGAGCCTCGAGATGGTGCACGTGGAGCTGGCTCACAGGACACTCGTGGAGTGGAGGCCAGTGATCTTTGGTGCAGTTGGTGCTGGAGGCTGGGGCTACTTGGAGCCCAAAGCACGACTTCGTGGGAGACCCAGAAGAGGATGCACTTGCAAATGCGTTCGGTGTCCAGGGGTCACGGTTCCACATTACCCACGACAGCTATGGGCCTCAGCTTTGCTGGAGACTCAGGGCAGCCTCGGGGAAGTCTGGAAATCTACCTCTGGTGATGCAAAGACTTCGGCATCCGATGGGAGCTTCGGCGATGCAGACCGGACAATTGCTTCTTTGGTGCCTGCCAAGCAGGGGAGTCACTCCTTGACCCCAAGGGAGATTCTTCAGTCCTCTAATCTTAAAGTAGAGCGTCGAAGGTCCAGGATTTGGTATCAGAGTTTCATCCAGGTAAATCTAAAGTCCTAAGGACTGGGTTCCCTTACTTATACTAAGGTAGGGGGTTGGACATACTCTGTGACCCCACCTATGGGAGGGTCAGGGCAGAGTGGTGGTTACACCCCTTTCCCTTTGTCCAGTTTCACGCCAGAGCAGGGGCTGGAAGCCCCTGAGCCGGTTTTAACTGGGGTATGCACAGGGACACCAAGTGTGCCCCCAGTGCAGGACTTCAAAGCACCAGAGAGTGCTCCCGCCCAGCCCCAATACACACTATCCTGTCTGGGGAGGTGGTCA
Source organism: Calotriton arnoldi (assembly GCA_963921515.1). NCBI lineage: Eukaryota > Metazoa > Chordata > Amphibia > Caudata > Salamandridae > Calotriton > Calotriton arnoldi. The sequence goes on from CAWUFW010014575.1 coordinate 85,426, forward strand.
CACCTCCCTGGGACAGGAAACCTATTGTCCAGGCCTCCCCTGCCGGAGTTTCGGTCAGCAGCAGGAGGCCAGACGTGTGTCTGTGGCAGCGGCATCCATTTTGTGAATCCAGGGCTTGGAAAGTCAGTACCGGGCATACCGGTGTGTACATGTCTTTCCCTCTAGAAGGGTGGAATGCTACCCCCGCCGCCAGAACTGGCGGGGGGGTAGTATTCCAAGATGTTTGACACAAAACACGACATGTTTCCGTGCAGCCATCCCAAAGTTAGCATTTAACGCGAGGTTATAATGCGCTTAAGAGTATATGGTCAGGCTGCACTACAAACAGCATCAGAGAAGGGTCTCCGAACGCTGCAGAGGGGCCCTGCTCATGCAGGGGCACCCTCTCACATAGGAACCACGCACTCTGCCTTCAGGATTGATAAGGCCTGCCATAGGATTGACTTATAGGTTTATATGTGTGTATGTATATAGTGATATAGGTAGCCTATATCACAGTAAGAGGTGCATGCACCACCTTACCCAGGCTGCAGTAGCAGACCTGTGGTGTCAGTTTGGATGGCCTTCCAGGGGTGGCACAATACATGCTGCAGCCCCTGGTAGGCCTCTGAGGTACCTATGCCCTGGGTACATAGTATACCATATACTAGGGACTTATAAGGGCACTCCAGATTCCAATCAGAGATGTGCCTAAGGCACATGGAAACCATTTTAGAGAGGAAGCAGCTAGGCTGAGGTTCTGATTAGCACGGCCCCAGCCAGACTAAGGTCGAAAAACAGTGAAGCATCAGCAAAAAGTGGGGGTACCCATGTGAAGCAGATCCTACTCTCCTACACAACCCCCCCCCCAAACGTAAGGACATTAAACTAACCTTGCCCAGTTAAGTCTTCATGTTCTAAGTGGAAGTACCTAGAGAGTCCATCTGCATTGGCATGGTTACTCCCAGGTCTATGTTCCACTGTGAAGTCCATCCCCTGTAGGGAAATGGACCACCTAAGCAGTTTGGGGTTTTCACCCTTCAGTTGTTTTAGCCATAAGAGGGGCTTATGGTCTGTTTGAACAAGGAAGTGAGTACCAAACAAGTATGGCCTCAACTTCTTCAGAGCCCAGACCACAGCAAAGGCCTCCCTCTCAATGGCTGACCAACGTTTCTCTCTAGGGGTCAGCCTTCTGCTAATGAAAGCTACTGGCTGATCCTGACCTTCATCATTCAATTGTGACAGTACAGCCCCTATCCCCAATTCAGATGCATCAGTTTGAACAATGAACTTCTTGGAGTAATCAGGACTCTGTAGAATGGGAGCAGTGCACATGGCCTGCTTCAGGTCATCAAATGCCTTTTGACAGCTAACTGTCCACTGAACCTTTATGGGCATTTTCTTGGAAGTTAAGTCATTCAGGGGTGTCACTATTGATCCATACCCCTTGACAAATCTCCTATAGTACCCAGTCAGGCCTAAGAAGGCTCTCACCTGAGTCTGGGTAGTTGGAGCAGTCCAGTCCATGATGGTCTGGATCTTGCTCTGCAGTGGTTGAACCTGGCCTCCACCCACAAGGTGGCCCAGGTACACAACCTGACTCTGCCCTATCTGGCACTTGGTGGCCTTGATAGTCAGGCCTGCTTTCTGCAGGGCCTGTAAAACATTTCTGAGGTGGACCAGGTGATCCTCCCAGGTGGAGCTAAAGACAGCAATATCATCTAGATATGCTGCACTATAGGCTTCCAGACCTGTAAGGACTGTATTCACCAGCCTCTGAAAAGTGGCAGGTGCATTCTTCAGACCAAAGGGCATCACCACAAATTGATAATGCCCACTAGGGGTTGAGAATGCTGTCTTTGGCTTTGCATCATCAGCTAGTCTGATCTGCCAGTAGCCAGCTGTCAGGTCAAATGTGCTTAGATACTTGGCTGAGGCCAAAGTGTCTATTAGCTCATCTGCCCTTGGTATTGGATGGGCATCAGTCCTAGTGACTGCATTGAGACCCCTGTAGTCCACACAAAACCTCATCTCTCTTTTCCCACCACTGGTGTGAGGTTTTGGCACAAGGACCACTGGACTAGCCAAAGGGCTATCTGAGGGTTCAATAACTCCCAAATCCAACATCTTCTGGACTTCTGTCTTGATACAGTCCCTGACATGGTCAGGTTGCCTATAAATCTTATTTTTAATAGGCAGACTGTCCCCAGTGTCCACTTCATGAGTGAGAATATGTGTCTGAACTGATTGAGCACCTGTCTGCAATCAGTCTGCTGCTGGGTAGTGAGGCTGCCTGCCAAGGCTACACCATCCACTGATCCATCATCAGGGTTCTGTGAGAGCAGATCAGGGAGTGGGTCACTCTCTTCCTCCTGTCCCTCATCAGTAGCCATGAGCAAGCCCATGTCTGCCCTGTCCACATATGGTTTTAACCTGTTGACATGGAGAACCCTGTGGGGACTCCTGGGTGTTCCTAGGTCTACTAAGTAGGTAACCTCACCCTTCTGTTCAACAATGGTATGGGGTCCACTCCACTTGTCTTGGAGAGCTGCTGGGGCCACTGGCTCCAGCACCCACACCTTCTGTCCTGGCTGGTAGACAGTCAGTACAGCCTTTTGGTCATGCCAGGCTTTTTGGAGTTCCTGGCTAGCCTCAAGGTTTTTAGTTGCCTTTTTCATGTATTCAGCCATCCGGGAGCGGAGACCAAGTACATAGTCCACTATGTCCTGCTTTGGGGGCTTGAGAGGTAACTCCCATCCTTCCTTCACCAAGCACAATGGACCCATGACAGGGTGACCAAACAAAAGTTCAAAAGGGCTGTAGCCAACCCCTTTGAGGCACCTCCTGTATGCAAACAAAAGGCAGGGCAAGAGTATGTCCCATCTTCGCCTAAGCTTTTCTGGGAGCCCTTTAATCATGCCCTTTAAGGTTTTGTTGAATCTCTCAACTAAACCATTGCATTGTGGGTGATAGGGTGTGGTGAACTTGTAAGTCACTCCACACTCCTTCCACATTGCTTTTAAGTATCCAGACATAAAGTTTGCACCCCTGTCTGATACAACCTCCTTAGGGAAGCCCACTCTTGAGAAAATTCCCAGGAGGGCCCTTGCCACCACAGGTGCTGTAGTGGTCCTAAGGGGTATAGCCTCTGGGTACCTGGTGACATGATCCACTACCACCAGGATAAACCTGTGCCCAGATGCTGTTTGGGGATCCATGGGACCAACAATGTCAATCCCCACCCTTTCAAAGGGCACCCCCACCACAGGTAGTGGTATCAGGGGGCCTTTGTAGTGCCACCTGCCTTGCCACTGGCCTGGCAGGTTACACAGGAGCGACAAAACTCCTTGGTGTCTTCAGACATGTGGGGCCAGTGAAAGTGAGGGACAATTCTGTCCCAAGTCTTGTTCTGGCCCAGGTGACCTGCTAAGGGAATATCATGGGCTAGGGTCAATAGGAAGCCCCTGAACTTCAAAGGTATAACCAACCTCCTGGTAGCACCAGGCTTGGGGTCTCTACACTCTGAGTACAAGAGTCCATCATCCCAATACACAGTATGGGGACCACTAGCTTTCTCAGCAGCCTCAGCAGCAGCTTGCTGTCTGAGGGGTTCAAGAGAGGGGCAGCTCTGCTGCTCCTGGCTCAGATCTGCCCTGGAAGGTCCCCCTGTCCCCAAGAACTCAACCTGTTCAGGTTCAAGCTCCTCTGGGACAGTTCCTTCCTCAGGACTGAGATCATCCCCCTCAAGGGACTGATCTTCCTTCTGAGCCAAGGGGGAAGGCACTGCCTTTACCCTACTACTCCTGAGCTAGACACAAGGCCTTGGTCCATTATTCCAGAATCCAAGGCCTGTTCAGTGCTAGACATTTTGGCTTGTGACCTGGTCACAGCAAACACATCTGCAGGGATCCCCAGCATTTCTGCATGGGTCCTGAGCTCCACTTCTGCCCAAGCTGAAGTTTCTAAGTCATTGCCAAGCAAGCATTCAACGGGTAGGTCTGCACTTACCACAACCTTCTTAAGGCCAGTTACCCCTCCCCAGGAGAAGTTAACAACTGCCAGAGTATGGTCTGTTCTGACGTTGCTAGCATTGGTCACTTGGTACATTTCACCAAGTATAATCTGCCCAGGATTCACAAGGTCTTGTGTCACCATGGTGACACTTGCCCCTGTGTCCCTAAATGCCAAAGCCTCTCTTCCATTGATTAAAGGCTGTTGTCTGTACTTGCCCAGATTACTGGGACTCACAGAGGAGGTCATATCCATGCCTCCATCACAGACTAGGACAGCCTGAGTGAGTTCTCTGACTAGGTCAGAGCTCATATCTTTACCCAGGGTCAACCCTACTAAACCCTTGGCTTGTGTAGTCCCACCACCAACTGTAGCTGCACTAGGGGAGCAGGTGCCTTAGGGGCATTGGTGGGGGCTGGAGTCGAGTCTTTGGACTTGGTGCAATCACTGGTCCAGTGGGTCTTTTGCTTACAGACCTTGCACCATGGTTTTCTTTGGCCTTTCCCTTTGGTAGACTGTGAATCCCCACCTGAAGAAGATTTTTGGGGGCCTTGTGAAGACTTTTGATCTTTACCCTTCTCCCCACCCTTATCAGAGGTTTTCGAATCTTGCTTCTTAGGGTCACCACCTTGGTTCTGTACCTTCTGCTTCACCCTGGTTCTGACCCATTTGTCTGCCTTCTTTCCCAATTCTTGGGGAGAGGTCAGATCAGAGTCTACCAGGTGCTGATGCAACAGCTGATTTTGACAGTTATTAAGAATCTGCTCCCTCATTATCAGATTGTACAATCCTGTGAAGTCACATACCTTACTGCCCAATAACCAACCTTCCAGAGCCTTGGCAGAACAATCAACAAAGTCCACCCAGTCTTGAGTCTGTGCTTTTGGGTATCCCTGAACTTTAACCTGTATTGTTCAGTGGTTAGGCCAAACCCATCAATTAGAGCACTCTTCAAGACTTTGTAATTATCAGCATCCTCCTCTCTAACAGTGAGGAGCTTGTCTCTACCTTTGTCTGCAAAGGAGAGCCACAAGATTGCTGCCCACTGCTCCTGAGGGACCCTCTGTACTTTACAGGCCCTCTCTAGAGCAGTTATCCATTTGTGGATATCATCCCCACTCTGGTAGGGAGGGACAATCTTGCTCAGGTTTCTATGGTCATAAGACCTTTCCCTATCTTTGGGGAAACTGCTGCCACCATGGGATTCTAGTCCCAACTTTTGTCTCTCTCTATAGAGATCTAGGGACTCCCTGTCTATAGCCAATTGCTGTTTCCTGAGTTCAAGTTGAGCTTGCTCATATTGAATCAGTCTCTTTCTCCTCTCATGAGAGGATTCCCTCCTATGAGAGGAGACAGAGGTCCCTATTGAGGTGTCAGAGTGGTTAGACTCCTGAGAAGGAGGCCTAGACCTTCTGGGCACACTCAGAACTCTTCCTGGGGGACAAAGGGGAGGTCAGTCTGATCCTCTCCCTCCTCCTCCTCCACAGGAGGAATTGGATTCTCCAGGACAAGGTCATTTTCACCTTCCTGGCCAGTTTCAGAGGGGGGGGCCTGGGTTTCTTCACCCCTGGCCCCTTCCTCATCTTCTGCCCCACCATCTTTGCCTACCCCTTCAGACCCTAGGGGCCTGCTGAGATCATCAGCTAGTAACACCTCCCTGAGGTGTTGGGTGCTGGCACTTTTGCCTGTCTTCAACTTCCTAGTAGTGCATAAGGCTCTCAATTCCAAGAATGGGAGTTTATCATACTTGGAGGGAAGAAGCCCACTGGCTTCTGGCAAGGACTCACTGGGTCCTGGCTTTGAAGACATCACTAGTGAGGTGTGGTGTATGCACTACCTACTCTAGTGTGGCCTACTAAACTCTCTTGAGTTGTAGAAAGGGTGTGCTGTCCCTTAACACACAACTCTAAGTTCAGTAGAACTTACTGTATTACTAAGCTTGATTATATGTACCTTAGGTACCCTTAGTGGTTTTCAGTTGATCAATTCAATTGAGATTATCTGGTAAAACAATAGCAAGCTGGAATCCCACACGCTGCACACCAATGTGAGAAGTTGGCCTGGCATATGCTGTCCACTAATTATAGTGGGCACCTTGCACCAGTCCAAACAACCCCTTATTGGAGATAGGTTAAAGACAACCTTTATTGAAAGCTATCCTAGTGGTAGCTATGGAGAGCAGCCTTCAGGCTAAGTCTTGAAGGAATGTAAAGCAGCGTATTTTACCAGTCTATAATCTCTTGAGTGACCAAATGAAAGAGGACCACACCAGGTATATATTCAAAATATATGTATTTATTACTAAACACACCCCTCTAGTCTCTTTATGAGGCTAGAGTTCGAAGTACATACATTACGAGTTAGTTATCTACAGTAATAGCACAAATACACGTTTGAGCCCCAGGGGCGTACCAAACCATATACCAATAAAGTGGTATAAGAACCATGACTGAGCTAGACACAAGGCCTAGAGCCTGTAGAAGTGCTTGGACCACAAGGAACCACCCAAGGCAGTGACACAGGGGACCCACGGGGGACGCGTGCAGTGTATGAACACAACCGCGAACCACCGTTAACTTCTATGGGGAAAGTCGCAATTAGAATTTAAAAGAAAAGGGACACTTAGAGGAGGACTTGGAGCAAACCCTTTGAGAACTAGGCTGTTCTAGTGTCTATACCCACGGGAGCACTAGAGTACTTGAGTTACCTCACCCAGGGAAGCCGGGTGCATAGGTGTCTTTCGGGGTCGGGTTTCGTCGTCGCTTTCTATGGCGATCTGCTGCAAAGTGCTGCTGGCGACCAAGTCGAAAGTGTTCGGGTGGATCCAAAGGTGGATCAAAGATCTGAAGAACCTGAAAGCATAGGGGACAGAGTCTGGGGCACTAGCCAGTGACCAGGAAGGCGATGAGCAGATGCCAACCGATGTCGAGTGCTTCAGGTAGGTTGATGGTCGTCTTGACTCTTCAGCCACGAGGTCCAGGAGGCGTCGACGACAACCAGGAGCTGGATTTGAGCTGTCCCACGACGTTTGTCGATTGCAGGGGTGTCGGCGACCGGATTGGACCTAACAAGCCTTGGCAACGGCAAGTCTTATGGAAAGCGAAGAAGGATGATGTTGCAGACCAGCAAGGTCTGGGGGACTCACCCAGTGAGGATAAGTCAGGGCATACCTGGGCCAACCAGGGAGCCCAAGCAGAAAAAGATTGGCCTTCGGGAGGGCCTACTAGCCAACGGACTAGCGACCGCGAAGGAGCCTCGAGACGGTGCACGTGGAGCTGGCTCACAGGACACTCGTGGAGTGGAGGCCAGTGATCTTCGGTGCAGTTGGTGCTGTCGGCTGGGGCTACTCGGAGCCCAAAGCACAACTTCGTGGGAGACCCAGAAGAGGATGCACTTGCAAATGTGTTCGGTGTCCAGGGGTCATGGTTCCACATTACCCACGACAGCTACGGGCCTCAGCTTTGCTGGGAACTCAGGGCAGCATCAGGGAAGTCTGGAAATCCATCTCTGGTGATGCAAAGACTTCGGCGTCCGACGGGAGCTTCGGCGATGCAGACCGGACAATTGCTTCTTTGGTGCCTGCCAAGCAGGGGAGTCACTCCTTGACCCCAAGGGAGATTCTTCAGTCCTCTAATCTTAAAGTAGAGCGTCGAAGGTCCAGGATTCGGTATCAGAGTTTCATCCAGGTAAATCTAAAGTCCTAAGGACTGGGTTCCCTTACTTATACTAAGGTAGGGGGTTGGACATACTCTGTGACCCCACCTATGGGAGGGTCAGGGCAGAGGGGTGGTTACACCCCTTTCCCTTTGTCCAGTTTCACGCCAGAGCAGGGGCTGGAAGCCCCTGAGCCGGTTTGAACTGGGGTATGCACAGGGACACCAAGTGTGCCCCCAGTGCAGGACTTCAAAGCACCAGAGAGTGCTCCCGCCCAGCCCCAATACACACCATCCTGTCTGGGGAGGTGGTCACACCTCCCTGGGACAGGAAACCTATTGTCCAGGCCTCCCCTGCCGGAGTTTCGGTCAGCAGCAGGAGGCCAGACTCGTGTTCTGTGGCAGCGGCATCCATTTTGTGATGCCAGTGCTTGGAAAGTCAGTACCGGGAATACCGGTGTGTACATGTCTTTCCCTCTAGAAGGGTGGAATGCTACCCCCGCCGCCAGAACTGGCGGGGGGTAGTATTCCAAGATGTTTGACACGAAACACGACATGTTTCCGTGCAGCCATCCCAAAGTTAGCATTTAACGCGAGGTTATAATGCGCTTAAGAGTATATGGTCAGGCTGCACTACAAACAGCATCAGAGAAGGGTCTCCGAACGTTGCAGAGGGGCCCTGCTCATGCAGGGGCACCCTCTCACATAGGAACCACGCACTCTGCCTTCAGGATTGATAAGGCCTGCCATAGGAGTGACTTATAGGTTTATATGTGTGTATGTATATAGTGATATAGGTAGCCTATATCACAGTAAGTGGTGCATGCACCACCTTACCCAGGCTGCAGTAGCAGACCTGTGGTGTCAGTTTGGATGGCCTTCCAGGGGTGGCACAATACATGCTGCAGCCCCTGGTAGGCCTCTGAGGTACCTATGCCCTGGGTACATAGTATACCATATACTAGGGACTTATAAGGGCACTCCAGATTCCAATCAGAGATGTGCCTAAGGCACATGGAAACCATTTTAGAGAGGAAGCAGCTAGGCTGGGGTTCTGATTAGCAGGGCCCCAGCCAGACTAAGGTCGAAAAACAGTGAAGCATCAGCAAAAAGTGGGGGTACCCATGTGAAGCAGATCCTACTCTCCTACACAGAGCATGCAGCAAACGATGACAATCTTGCACACCTTTGCTGGGGCATATGGGAGGGCCCCTCCTGTCTTGTCCAGGCAGCGGAAGCGGCTCTTCAGGAGACCAAAGGTCCGCTCGATCACTCTCCTGGTCCGACCATGTGCCTCATTGTAGCGCAGCTGGGCTGGTGTCACAGGGTTCCTGAGGGGTGTCAGCAACCACGGCATGTTGGGGTATCCGGAGTCACCTACAGACAGACAATTGCACATTAGCTGAGTTCAAAAAGTGGGCGGAATACAACATAGCAGAACACACACAATGGTACAAAGTCAGTACACACCTACAAGCCAGGCATGCTGGTTCGGCATCTGTGACATCATCCTCGGGATGCGACTACTCCTCATCACGTAGGCATCGTGAGCAGAACCGGGGAAACGGGCACACACATGTGTGATGGTCATATCTGCAAGACATACCACCAGCGCATTGATCGAATGGTAGTGTTTGCGGTTACGGTAGGCCTGCTCATGTGCCTGTGGTGGTACCAAAGCCACATGTGTCCCATCAATGGAGTCAATTACATGTGGCATCCTCCCCAGGGCATAAAAGTCACTCTTAACGTCAGTGAGTTGTCGACGTTTGGGGAAATAGATGAACTGGTTCAGGTTCCTCAACATAGCCACCAAAACATCGCGTAGCACACGGCTGAACATAGTCTGTGACATCCCACCATCAGTCGCCACAGTGTGTTGGAAGGTACCGGTGGCAAAGAAGTGTAGGGCTGCCATTACCTTCACCTTGGGTGTCAGCGCCGTAGGGTACGGCCGGCCCGGTTGCAGATGTGGTGCCAAGCGCACTGCCAAATCCTCAATCAGCTGCCTGGTGAAGCGGTACTGTCGGATGCTGTCAAGTTCCACCATCGTTGCCAGGTCAGGGAATGGTCTATGGACAGCTGGAGCCCTGCAGTGCATAGGATGAAGAAAGAAACATTGTCAGTCACCCCACAGATGTGCCTTTCACCATACTCAATTTCACATGATACATCATTACGAGACACAAGTAATTGATGTGTGTGCCGTTCTGTTCGGACATAACTCGCACCTACATGGCCATCATCTAAGTTCTCAGTACAACATGTGTGCACAACAGGTACCAGGTTGTGCTATGGGAAACCATTAGGCTGTATCACAGTACCCATTTACTGCTGTCACGTTCCACACACACACCACAGTGACATGTCTGGACAGATGCGCCACAGGCATCACAGCACATTGACAGGTAGATTCCCAGGGACCCTGTCTTGCCACATGGACACTGGTATGACATGGCGTATCATGTACATGTCAGAAAAACAAACATGACTCCCACAGGTAGTGGCCCCTGTTGCCTCCGCAGGACAGACATGGACGTCAGTGACACACACACGCACATCAAAGTCCATGCACAAACAACGTTGCTGTGGAGACTGTCTCCCATCGTGCACATGGAATCAGAGACATCGGAAACACAACATGCACACAGACTGTGGAGGGACATCACTATTATGTCCCTCCACCCGCAAACACGCCATCGAACTCTGGGACCTTCTCGACTCAACCTCCCCAGACGCCGCATTCCTGACGGAGACCTGGCTGAATCCCGCTTCAGCCCCCGACATCGCCATTGCCATCCCGGACGGATACAAGATCACCCGCAGGGACCGCACCAACGGAGTCGGAGGAGGCATCGCCATCGTCCACAGGAACACCCTCAGAGTCTCAACCAACACCGACGACACCCTCAGCACCGCCGAACACATGCACTTCCAGATCCACACCGATCCCAACACCACCCTCAGAGGAACCCTCATCTACAGACCCCCGGACCCCGACCACAGTTCAGCGATTCCATCGCTGACTTCGTCAGCACACACGCCATCGCCTCCACGGACTACATCCTCCTCGGGACCTGAACTTCCACCTCGAGAACAACAAGGACACCAACTCCACCACCCTGATCGACAACCTCGCCACCCTCGGACTCAGACAGCTCGTGACTACACCCACCCACGCCGCCGGCCACACGCTCGACTCCATCTTTTCCGCAAGCCCACACGTCTCCTTCAACCACACCTCCGAACCCCACTGGACTAACCACCACTGCATCCACTTCACCTACAGGAAGCCCACCACGCACCACCGCACCGAACAAATGCCTCGCCGCTGCTGGAGCAGAGTCACGGAAGACCAGCTAACCACAACCCTCGCCCTGAGCCCACCCGCCGAACCCTCCGACCCCGACACCGCCGCCCGCAACCTCAGACAGTGGATCGACGACTGCGCCAACACCCTCGCCCCGCTCAAGAATCCGCCCAACAGCCACACCAGCAAGAAAGCCACCTGGTTCACCGAAGACCTCCAGGCCTCCAAACGAACATGCCGAAAACTGGAGAAGATCTGGCTCCACGAACGGACAGCGGACAGCTACGCCGCCCACAAGAGCGCCACCCGCAGTCACCATCACCTCATCAGATCCGCCAAAAGGGCCTCACTCAAAGACCGCCTAGACAACAACGCACACAACAGCAAAGAGCTCTTCAACATCGTGAAGGAACTCTCCAACCCCAGCTCCAACACCAACGACATCCAGCCGTCGCGAGACCTGTGCGACTCACTGGCCACCTTCTTCCACCGCAAAATCGCCGACATCCACGACAGCTTCAACACCACGACCGCCCCGGCAACCACCGAGACCACTGCCCCCACAACCACCAACCGCCTGCTCTACTGGACCAACATCAACGACGAGGACACCAGCGAGATCATGAACACCATCCACTCCGGTTCACCGCTAGACCCGTGCCCTCACCACATCTTCAACAAAGCCAGTACAGCCATCGCGCCCCATCTCCAGAAAATAATCAACATCTCCTTCGAGACAGCAACCTTCCCGGAAAGCTGGAAGCACGCCGAGATCACCGCCTTACTCAAGAAACCCAAGGCAGACCCCAAGGACCTCAAGAACTTCCGACCCATCTCTCTGCTCCCGTTCCTCGCGAAGGTCACCGAGAAAATCGTCAACAAACAACTGACCCGCTACTCGAGGAGAACAACATCCTGGACCCCTCCCAGTCCGGCTTCCGCAGCAACCACAGCACCGAAACCGCCCTCATCGCCGCCACCGATGACATCAGGACCCTGCTAGACAACGGAGAAACAGCAGCCCTCATCCTCCTGGACCTATCAGCCGCCTTCGACACGGTCTGCCACCACACACTACGAACACGCCTTCACGACGCAGGGATCCAAGAGAAGGCCCTGGACTGGACCACATCCTTCCTTTCCGGCAGAACACAAAGCGTCCGCCTCGCCCCTTCCGATCCAAGGCCACCAAGATCATCTGCGGCGTACCCTAAGGCTCCTCCCTCAGCCCAACGCTGTTCAACATCTACATGGCACCCTCGCCCACGTCGCCCGACAGCACAACCTCAACATCATCTCCTACGCCGACGACACCCAGCTGATCCTCTCCCTCACCAAAGACCCTCACACCGCCAAAGCCCACCTCCACGAAGGAATGAAGGCCGTCGCCGAATGGATGAGGACCAGCCGCCTGAATCTGAACTCGGACAAGACGGAGGTCCTCATCCTTGGTTCCAACCCTTCAGCCTGGGACGACTCCTGGTGGCCAACATCACTGGGAACAGCCCCGCCACCCACCGACCACGTACGCAACCTAGGGGTCATCCTCGAGCCCACCCTCTCCATGACTAAGCAGGTCAACGCCGTTTCCTCATCCTGCTTCAACATCCTCCGAATGCTCCGCAGGATCTTCAAGTGGATCCCCACCGAAACAAGAAAAACAGTCACCCAGGCCCTCGTCACCAGCAGGCTGGACTACGGAAACGCCCTCTACGCAGGAACGACGGCTAAGCTCCTGAGACGGCTGCAACGCATCCAGAACGCCTCTGCACGTCTTATCCTCGACATCCCCCGACGCAGCCACATCACACCCCACCTGAGAGACCTGCACTGGCTCCCTGTCAACAAGAGGATAACCTTCAAGCTCCTCACCCACGCACACAAAGCACTCCACAACTCCGGACCAGCCTACCTCAACAGACGACTCAGCTTCTACACCCCCACCCGCCAGCTCCGCTCGACCAGCCTCGCCCTCGCCACAGTCCCCCGCATCCGGAAAACGGCCGCCGGCGGCAGATCCTTCTCCCACCTCGCCGCCAAGACCTGGAACACCCTCCCCACCAACCTCCGACAGACCCAAGACCTACTGGCCTTCAGAAGACTCCTCAAGACCTGGCTCTTCGATCAGTAGCAGCACCACCCCCAGCGCCTTGAGACCCTCTCGGGTATGTAGTGCGCTTTATAAGTGACATGATTGATTGATTGATTGATGGCAATGGGTCATCCTGTTACGTACATGCCTTCCCCCATGGGACCCTGGGGGTATGTGACATGTCACACACATACACAACCTGGAAATGTGACCATGCCACATGCTCTGAAATGAACTGTTGCACATCACAGTGGTCATGTGCACAACACACAAAGGACCCTGTCCCCATGAACACATGCACAGCCTGGGTGTGGATGCCCACCAGTGCCACCACAGAAATCACATGTCAACCCCCATACACAGAAAAGGTAATGCAGCCTTACATGCCTTAGGAAACAGTGTGGAGTGGGTGTGGTGTTGTAGGTGTGCCCCTGTGTCTCTGGCAGGTATATGTGGCTGGCATATGTTCACCAGTGACAAGCATGGTGACATATGCGACTGACCTGTACAGGTACGCGTTGTACAGCAATGGACCGATCGGTGTGCCCGGCCGGCCCATTGCATGTGAAGTGTGCGGGTACGCGTTGTACCCCGAAATACGCGTTGTACAGCAATGGACCGATCGGTGTGCTCGGCCGGCCCATTGCATGTGTTGTGTGCGGGTACGCGTTGTACAGCAATGGACCGATCGGTGTGCCTGGCCGGCCCATTGCATGTGAAGTGTGCGGGTACGCGTTGTACCCCGAAATACGTGTTGTACAGCAATGGACCGATCGGTGTGCCCGGCCGGCCCATTCCATGTGTTGTGTGCGGGTACGCGTTGTACAGCAATGGACCGATCGGTGTGCCCGGCCGGCCCATTGCATGTGTTGTGTGCGGGTACGCATTGTACAGCAATGGACCGATCGGTGTGCCCGGCCGGCCCAATGCATGTGATGTGTCCGAGTACGCGTTGTACCCCGAAATACGCGTTGTACAGCAATGGACCGATCGGTGCGCATGCATTGGCTGGGGCCTGGCATGGCAACGGACGCATTTTCGTGGCTCCAACGAGTCTGATGCAGTGAATTCAGTTGGCCAGCCACAACAATGTTGCAAAATCATGGATGTCATGAATTTGAAGATTTGAAGGATGCTGTGGGCGTGTATTAGTGCTGCTATTCCATGGATTGGTCAGATTCAGAAGATGCAAACGACTTGGACCAATCACTTTGGACACATGGGACAGTATCTGCCTCTGCAGCACACATATAATGCTGGCTGTTCCCCTGAGAGCTCACTTGCCTGCACTACATGCTCCAGGACGACATCTGCCAACAACACTGCTGCTGTCTCTGCATCCTCTGGCTACTGCAATGGCATGTATTGTGGATAGAGCCCCAGCCTTCAGCCTTGAGGAGAACCAGGCCCTGCTGGACAGCCTCCTTCCACAGTACAGCAAGCTGTATGGGAAACCAGGGGAGCAGGTGAGTGTGCTGTCCACTGCCTTACCAATTGTGCATGTTGTCTGACTAGCAGGACTTACAGTGTGCACACCACTGGCTAGCATGCTCACTGAGTAGTTGTCACACCCCAAAGTGTGTAGTTACATGCACTGAACAGGTACAGTGCAGTAACAGTGCATTACAAAAAGGTTTACTCCCCATGCAATGACACCATGTAGTGACTGCTGGCAAACTGTTCATAGCCATTGTTGCACTGCCTATGTACATCATATGCCCCTGTGATTGGGACATGTATATCCAACTGTGTGATGCACGGATATGTTGCATGTGTAGTAATGGCCTTTTTCACTTTGTCATCCTCACAGGTCGATGCCCACCAGAAGCAGGAAATCTGACGGACCATCGCCCGGGAAGTAAGATCCGTGGGGGTCTACAGGCACAGGATCCGCAACTGCCAGAAGAGGTGGCAGGACCTTCGTGGCTGGACCCGGAGGATCGCAAGGGTCCAGCTGAAGCTGTCGCCTCCTTGCAGGAGGCGCGGACACCGGACCCTGACCCCCACATGCTCCGGATCCTGGCGGTGGTCTTCCCTGACCTGGATGGGCAGCTGAAGGCCAGACAGCAGCAAGGAGGGGTGAGTCCATGATTGCACTGTGCACTTTGTCTGACATGCTATGTGCCCTCCTCTGGCCTGGTTAAACTTCCACAGTACATCAGTCATGTGGTCCAGGACCCATGTCCCTCATTTGTGACATGCCCACTTCTCCTCTGATACGCATATGTGTGGCCCTTACAGTCAGGAAATTGTGTCACTTGGGGACTGTGTCATTGCATTTAGCTTCGCTCAAGGTGGGGGACAGCATTTGTTCCCGTGACTATGTTGTGGGATTCATGTGTGGGTCAATTGCTTACACAATGCCTAAGTTCTGAGATGTAATCTGGGTGTAACTTTGATATGTGGTCCACTTGCTGATCTGAATCACCACATGTCCCTGGGGAATTTGGCACACACCCATGCTGCCGGTGGGAACAATGTTTGGGCCTCAGGAGTATGTGTATCAAGTGTGTCACACGTGCTTAGCCACATGCCTACTGTCCAGGACTCATTCCTCTTACAGGTGGAGCTGGACAGTCATGCCTACTCCAGGGCATACAATACACTCTGTACTCCCACTCCCGTGTACCATCTGGCATGTTGTGATCAGTGAAATGTTCCCTCAGGTGTCTGCCTCTGTGTCATTGTGCTGTGTCCTCGTTGTCAGGACTACTGGTATGTTTATCGGTTAGGGCTCAGCATGCCAGCGGAGATGTGACCATGATAGACGAAACTTCTGTGATTTTTAGGTGTCTGATCACTTGACTGTGCACACAGGTGTATGCGACTGTGACTTTCAGGCAGCTGTTTCTCATTCACAGAACACTGTGAGGTGCTCATGTTCAGAGAGTTGTGTTTCATGTCCCCCATATGTCCAATTGGTATGACGTGGACAAGTAGTAGTACTGATGATGTGGTTTTGGGGGATGGACATGTGCACTTGTCAGTTACATAACTTGCATTCCCCATGTCCTAGGATTGTGACACAGTGCAGACTGTTGTTGGCTGGCTGCCATGCCCATGTGACTGGAGACAGTGATGTATGACTTTGCACGCATGCCTGTGTCATGGCATTAAACTTCCTAAGAGTGATCCTGCAGGGGAGTGACATGTGCAACATGCACCCCATTGTGACATTGACTATCCGGACATGGGTGCATCATGGTGTGTGGTGCTGGTATGCATCACATGCATTTCTATTTAGACTCTGGCCATCCCTTCATCCGGACACCTGCACTGACTTAGTGGCAAGAGATGTGTTGTGTGCATGTTCACATACTTCACCGTGTTCCCTGCAATGTCCAACAACTGTGTAGGTGGTGCATGTGTCCACACTGGGGTCTTACCATCAGACAGGCACCAGACAGATGGGTGCAAGGGCAGGAGGGGTGTGAGTCCCATGGTTGACCATCAGACTGACAATTGGCTTCCACAAATCTGTGTGAGGACTTTAGGCAATGTTCAACTAAGGATGCCTGGGCTGGCTCTGTGATGTGCTGTACTTACTGTGGTATGTGCGTTCAGTGCAGGTGACTGATGTTTGTCTGTTTCCCTAATTGTTTGCAGATACATCCACGGCCACAGGAGGGGACAGCTCCACGGACCAGGAGGAGCAGCGGAGCCAGACTGGGTCAGCGTCCGACGAGTGGTCAGAGGGACCCAGTGGCACGGAGGGCGAGGGGAGCCACACCGAGGAGTCCTCAGCACCATCCACCTCAGCTGAGGACCACAGCAGCTCGGAGGATGACTCCCTTGTGGAGGCGGGTGTCAGCAGCCACCAAAGTCAAGCTAGTCTGTCTGGCCCCGCCACCACCACCATCACCACCGCCCTCCCAATGGCTCCCATTCCTGAGGTCCGTGGAGGCTCCCGTGCTTGGGAGCGTGTCTCCTTCATGCCAGGCACCGCACCCCCTGCCCCTGTGTCCCCTGCTGCCCTGAGTGAGGAGTCTGTGTACCTCCTTCGGCAGCTCCATGTAGGGCAGACAGCAATGCTGACTGTCCTCCATGCACACACCACTCTGTTGACACAGCTGGTGTCATTCATGGAGGGCATCTCGACTGCTATGTCTGCCCTACAGAGGAGCAATAGGTCCATGGACTCCTCCCTGGCGGCAGCAGTGTCCCTCCTCCAACAGTCCCTCACCCCTCCCACCTCTGCCCCATCCACACTTCCTGCCACCCTACCTGTCCAAAGCACATGCACACCTGCACAATCACCCAAACACACAGACACGAGCAGCACAGACACACCCAAGAGAAAGGCAAGACGTGCACACAAGCATCCTCAGGGGACTGATACCACAGACACAGGGGATGGGGAACACACACACACAGGCATCCACAGTCACTCTGCAGTCCTCCAAATCCTCTCCCTCCAAGACCCCTTCCTTTGCCTCACCTGCTACCCCACATACACAGCAGCTCTTCCTGTGTGACCTCGGCCTCGTCCCCTCCAATCCTGCAGATCCAGCATACCGGGGAAGAGGAAGTCCACCCACACAGAGGGAGTGCCCTCGCCCCCGGACACCCTCCCCCAGGCGCAGGCAGACACAGAACCCCATTAGGAAGTCCCCCGGACCAGGAAGAGCAAGACCCCACCACCACCACCACGCAGCTCCACCACCCAGTCTCTCTCCTCCATCCCCCAGGCCACCACTCCACAGGTTCCCCCGCCACACCCTGCCCCAGGTTCCCCCACACACCGATACCGCATCCCCAGACTGCTTAGGCCCTCCCCCTGCCACTTGCTCTTCCACACCCAACCCAGATGCTCTGCCTGTTAGTGCCACTGGTGTGGGGACCGGGTCCCCCCCTCTGTCCTGCCCACCTCATCTGCCCACCCTTCCACTCCCTTGGAGTTATGCACTGCAGTGGAGTCCACAACCACCCCGTCTGACTTAGGCACTGCAATGGGGACCCAGTCCACTACATCAGACCAGCCCACTGCAGTGGTTGCAGCACCCACACCAACTGACTTGTGTAGCACGGTGGTGCTGGCCCCCCCTGAGTCAGACACCTCCACTGCAGTTGCCGGTGACACTCGTGCATCCACCACCCCTTCACTGCCTCACTCTGCCATCCCCTGATCCTGTCCCTGCGGTGCCTGGCCTGCCCCTTGTATGCCCCTCCAAGGGGGATGTCCCCTGTCTGTACCAGTGCAGGCAAGCAATGGGTGACCAGTTATCACTTGTCACCCTGTTGGGACATGGATTTTGGACTGGCCATTGGCCTTAGTTTCTTTTGGATGTCAACTTTTAATTTTTACATTAGCTGAATAAAGCCTCTTTTTGTTTAATTGAGGTGTTTCTTTTGATGTACATGATGTAGATGAGTAGCATCCTGCATTTGCAGTTGTTATAGTGTTCAGATCAGGAAAATGAAGTGTTGCTGTGATGGACTCCATGTGGTCCATGGGATATGTGTCCTGTTCTACTCTGGATCTATGGCATCCTTTGCTGCAGTCTGAGGGTGTAATGTTCAGCATTTGACACAGGGATGTACATTTTGCATTTGTAAAGGAACATCTTTGTCTTACACTGATGCACATCTGGTGGGCTTACCACTGTTCAATGTTCCGATTTCCCTGACTGTGTGCCCATCTCCACTGGACATGCAGTTTTGCACATCAATGTTGAAGGACTCATCTGTGTATACAGTGCAACTGGCTTGACACGTGTTTTCGGTGTATGCAGATGACTGACGTGACACTCCTGTACCCAGGCTGATGTGAGCAGAGCCTTCTGTGTGTTGTAGTTGTTGACTCACTGACGGAGTGTCCTGCTGACATGTTTGAGTCGTGCACAGACAAGGTTTGGCACAGCGGACCTTCCACAGGAGTGGAGTGCCCTCATGGCAGTGTGTAATCCCGTGACATTGCGTGTGCCCGTGTTGTGTGTTGTGTAAGCATGTCTGTACGTGTTCCCTTCCCTTTTCCTACACAGGCTGTGTCCCTAGGGATGTTCCTGTTTGTGTTGCTTGCAGAGTTGGTCTGTGTTCATCCAGCATCTTGGACCTGGTTTCTCTGTGATGTGGTTGCACGGCAAACTAATGTTCATGAGGTTGTCATCCCAGGTTGTCTTTGTTGTCAGGGCTGGGGATGTGGGCAAACGGTGATGGGACACATTCAGGATTCCCCTTGGCACTTGTTGTTTACACAAGTCATGTGAATTTCAGTTTGTGGTAGCTTTCAGTGATTGTGACACGGTGTGTGTGTGACTGCTGCCACTCCTCAGGGTCAGAACTGCAAGTTGGAAGTTGTGTACGTGTGTTCTTTGTGTGTCACCTTGGCTTCTTCGTAGGTGTGTGACTATGGCCAGGATCCCATTGATTGTGGTGGATTTCACATCATGCCCATGTACGGCGTACTGTGCTGTGTGTCAGACATTGACGAGTCTATTGACTGGCCATGTGTGATGGGTATCTGCACCTTACTTCCCCCCACCACCCCTGGGATTGTCATGGGTGCATGTGCACTGTCACCAGTCCATGTGAGCTTCACTGCTGCACATTGGTGGAGATCAGGGTGTGTGGTGTTGAGTGTGCAAATGTGAGTTGTTGCACAGCTAGGGCCCTACCTCCATATTGGCCTTGGCTTGCAGGCCGTGCTGATTGATTGGAGCTTGTGTAGGTGTGATGGTAGTTTGTTGCTCAGGACACATGGCTGTGGTTCACAGTGTGAACGACATCTACCTTTGTCATCACAGTGGGATTGTCATGCAGGCTAGTGTCAGCACAATGTGGGGTCCCTGGGGGTAGTGCTGTGGTGGGTCTGTCTCTTGCTGTGTTAGTTGCTGTTCCTACAAGCTTGTGTGACGTGTAATTTGGCCTCCCTCTCAGCTGACGATGCCTGATTGCCCACATAGGGGTATCCGATCCATGAGTAACTTTTGTATGGCACTGTATACACATCTGTGTGATTGGAGTTCAGGCCTCCTCATGTGTTGTGTGGTTGCCTGGGGACACTGGCACACCCCCCCATCACCTGTTGTGTTTGAAATTCAGTGTGAGTCTGCCTGTTTGTGTTTGTGCATTTGCACAACTGCATTGGCATTTCTGTAGTGTGCCATTGTCTGTATGTTGTTTGGTGGTTTTCCCCAGCTGTCCCTAGGACTCCTAGGTCATCAGTCAGCACAATGATCATGGTTTGTATGTCCCATTGATGCCATGGTATGGTATTTGTTCACCTGACATCGACAGTCTCCACAGGATATCTACATGTGTGTGTCCATTGGTGCAGATATGTTGCTCAGCATTATGATGGTCACTTCTGTCATTGTGTTATTTGTGAATATTGACAATGTGGTCCCCCATGGGTGATGTTTGTATGCACATGGCCAAAACGATGTTTCTGTGACACTGCACTGTTTGCCCCACCCAATCTATGTTGCTATGGGACACAAGCACTACTATGCCACTGATGTGTTTGTTGTTGTGTGACCAGGATTCATCCATACAGTTTGGCTTTCGCAGCTTTTACCATGACTACACTTACCTTATGATCACCGTGGTGATGGTGCTTTTGGCCCCATTGCCACACTGTTCAAGAGGTGCATCAGCTATGGACCCCACACTTACCTTTTGGTCACTGTGGTGATGGGGCTTTAGGCCCCATGGTCACACTGTTCAAGAGGTGCATCAGCTATGGACCCCACACTTACCTTTTGGTCACTGTGGTGATGGGGCTTTAGGCCCCATGGCCACACTGTTCAAGAGGTGCATCAGCTATGGACCCCACACTTACCTTTTGGTCACTGTGGTGATGGGGCTTTCGGCCCCATGGCCACACTGTTCAAGAGGTGCATCAGCTATGGACCCCACACTTACCTTTTGGTCACTGTGGTGATGGGGCTTTAGGCCCCATGGCCACACTGTTCAAGAGGTGCATCAGCTATGGACCCCACACTTACCTTTTGGTCACTGTGGTGATGGGGCTTTAGGCCCCATGGCCACACTGTTCAAGAGGTACATCAGCTATGGACCCCACACTTACCTTTTGGTCACTGTGGTGATGGGGCTTTAGGCCCCATGGCCACACTGTTCAAGAGGTACATCAGCTATGGACCCCACACTTACCTTTTGGTCACTGTGGTGATGGGGCTTTAGGCCCCATGGCCACACTGTTCAAGAGGTGCATCAGCTATGGACCCCACACTTACCTTTTGGTCACTGTGATGATGGGGTGTTCGACCCCATGGCCACAGTGGCCATGGTCTGCTTGCATTGTGGAGGCCACACACATTTATGTGTGACACATGTGATAGTGGGTCACATTGTATGTTCAATGTCATGTTCAGTGTTGTAGGCATTTGACACAGACTACACACGCTTGTCATGGTGTTGGGGGGATGTAATTTTCTGTCATTCCTTATGTGGGAGTATGCTGGTTGTGTCATGCATTTCCCATCCTATGAGTAGGGGTGGTGTTAGTGGCAGGCATCCAGCCCCCCCTGAGTAGGGGTGGTGGTAGTGGCAGGCATCCAGGCCCCCATGAGTAGGGGTGGTGGTAGTGGCAGGCATCCAGCCCCCCCTGAGTAGGTTTGGTGGTAGTAGTAGGCATCCAGCCCCCTGAGTAGGGGTGGTGGTAGTGGTAGGCATCCATCCCCCTATGGGTGGGGATGGTAGTAGTGACAGGCATCCAGGCCCCCATGAGTAGGGGTGGTGGTAGTGGTAGGCATCCAGCCCCCTGAGTAGGGGTGGTGGTAGTGGCAGGCATCCAGCCCCCTGAGTAGGGGTGGTGGTAGTGGTAGGCATCCAGCCCCCTGAGTAGGGGTGGTGGTAGTGGCAGGCATCCAGCCCCCCTGAGTAGGGGTGGTGGTAGTGGTAGGCATCCATCCCCCCTCAGTAGGGGTGGTGGTAGTGGCAGGCAACCAGCCCCCCCTGAGTAGGGGTGGCGGTAGGCATCCATCCCCCTATGGGTGGGGATGGTAGTAGTGATAGGCATCCAGGCCCCCATGAGTAGGGGTGTTGGTAGTGGTAGGCATCCAGCCCCCTATGGGTGGGGATGGTAGTAGTGACAGGCATCCAGGCCCCCATGAGTAGGGGTGGTAGTAGTGGCAGGCATCCAGCCCCCCTGAGTAGGGGTGGTGGTAGTGGCAGGCATGCAGCCCCCCCTGAGTAGGGGTGGTGGTAGTGGTAGGCATCCATCCCCCCTCAATAGGGGTGGTGGTAGTGGCAGGCATCCAGCCCCCCTGAGTAGGGGTGGTGGTAGTGGTAGGCATCCATCCCCTATGGGTGGGGATGGTAGTAGTGATAGGCATCCAGGCCCCCATGAGTAGGGGTGGTGGTAGTGGTAGGCATCCAGCCCCCTATGGGTGGGGATGGTAGTAGTGACAGGCATCCAGGCCCCCATGAGTAGGGGTGGTGGTAGTGACAGGCATCCAGCCCCCCCTGTGTAGGGGTGGTGGTAGTGGTAGGCATCCAGCCCCCTATGGGTGGGGATGGTAGTAGTGACAGGCATCCAGGCCCCCATGAGTAGGGGTGGTTTTAGTGGTAGGCATCCAGCACCCCCTGAGTAGGGGTGGTGGTAGTGGTAGGCATCCAGCCCCCCCTGAGTAGGGGTGGTGGTAGTGGTAGGCATCCATCCCCCTATGGGTGGGGATGGTAGTAGTGACAGGCATCCAGGCCCCCATGAGTAGGGGTGGTGGTAGTGGTAGGCATCTAGCCCCCCCTGGGTAGGGGTGGTGGTAGTGGTAGGCATCCACCCCCCCCTGAGTAGGGGTGGTGGTAGTGGCAGGCATCCAGCCCCCCCTGAGTAGGGGTGGTGGTAGTGGCAGGCATTCAGCCCCCCCTGAGTAGGGGTGGTGGTAGTGGTAGGCATCCATCCCCCTATGGGTAGGGATGGTAGTAGTGACAGGCATCCAGGCCCCCATGAGTAGGGGTGGTGGTAGTGGTAGGCATCCAGCACCCCCTGAGTAGGGGTGGTGGTAGTGGTAGGCATCCAGCCCCCCCCGAGTAGGGGTGGTGGTAGTGGTAGGCATCCATCCCCCTATAGGTGGGGATGGTAGTAGTGACAGGCTTCCAGGCCCCCATGAGTAGGGGTGGTGGTAGTGGTAGGCATCCAGCCCCCCCTGGGTAGGGGTGGTGGTAGTGGTAGGCATCCATCCCCCCTGAGTAGGGGTGGTGGTAGTGGCAGGCATCTAGCCCCCCCTGAGTAGGGGTGGTGGTAGTGGTAGGCATCCATCCCCCTATGGGTGTGTATGGCATTGGTGATGCCCATCCCACCCCTATGGTTGTGCTGTTGCTAGTGTACGTCATTTGTGCATCCCTATGTGTGTGTGACATATTTTGGGTGCGTGTAGTTTGTTTGTATTGTTGGTGTTTGACTTACCGTCTGCGCCGTACGCGTCCGTACCGGTCCCGGTAATAGATGTAGAGTATAGGTAGACCTGCGCGATGGGATTCATGGTTGGGTCGTCTCGTTCGGGTTTCTCGTGTCTTCGACTCGTACACGTCACTGGCTTGTTCGTCTCGTAGCCGTGGATCGTCTTGTGGCGCGAAATGGAGCTTATGTGCGGCTCTCCCGGATGCTGAAACGTGCCGGACGTAGCGACTGGTTCGGCGCGTACGGAGCGCGCATCGTACTAGTCCGGCCGGAAGGTGCTGTGTATTTGGTTCCGTGCGACTCGATTCGGCGTTTACGGATCCGGCTCGGGCGGGGAACAGGAGCTGGATTGGGTGAGTATGGCTCGCTCGGGAAATGGGTTGTTATACGCATTGTACTTGTTCGTCCGGACGGGTGTACGAATCGGTCGGGAAACACGCATTCGGCTGGGTTTTTTTCCAGACGAATACTGTTAGGTGCCCTACCGGCCGAGATTGGAATCGGCCCCTAAGTTGTTATTTACCGCTCTAGCTGGCATTTTGTTCTCTTCTAATTTGTTGTAGCAATATTTACAAATACGTTGATCAGTACCCAACTCAAATCGACCTTCCACCAACAAATAAGCTCCAAATTGTTGCCACTTATCATTGTTTCGCTTTTCACTTTTTAAATATAAATTAACATTCCTAGTTTGACTTCTATAATGAGTACGTCGACAACAAATACAAACATTGTTTGGTTTTTCAGAGGACACTGTCTTAAACTTTGTAATTTATTCTACAAACTCATCAATACTAATCTCTTTCCCGTGTTCTTCAACATCTACACTTATCAAGCTCTCACTTTCTACACACTTATCATCATCACAAATATTTTGTACATCTGATAAAGAACCGTGTAAAAGAGCCTTGTTCATTTCACTTAAACATAATGCAAGAGTTTATACATAGTACACTTTCCTTACTAACTTCCACATTCCTGAGTGGTGTTACTGCTAACATTCTTAAGTGATGAAAAGTACTTTTACACGCTTTTCTTGAAAGACAAGGCAGAGAATGTCCTTGCAACTTAGTATATTTTCTTTTTTTTTACATTGATCTAGTCTTTGTAACATTCTAATCTTCTGTATAACACTTTTTTTGCATACTCTCTTAAAACATTTCGCAATATGTCAATAGATTCCTGTCGAATACTGCAAATACTGCTACAATCCCACTTATATACAGGAGCTTGTAAACTCTTCCCTTGCACTTCTTAAGCTATTACTTCTTCCACACTACTAACAACCGTTTCTTCTTTTGGAATGGGACAACCATCTTTCATCTCATAGCATCGACCACTAGTATCAACTGAATGCACTAATGTGTTCTGTTGAAAGTAGCTTTTTTCATTAAAGAAAGGCTCAGTAGTAGAAGTGTGCTTCCATTGACCAGTGAAAGTTTTACAAAAGTTACTTCTATTAACAAGTCTTTTTCTTTTGCTTTCGTCTTTCATAAATTTCATTATTTTATCCAATGTTCTCATTCTCTTCAATATTAAAATAAATAATTTTCATTTGAAATCAAAAGCAGTATCTACTACACTTTCAATATGTTGCTTCTTCTTATACACTGCTGATCTTCTTTTATACTTTGTGCAATCTTTTAATACATTTTGAATTACTCTACTTCGAAAGATTCGTACACGTATCTGTTTAAATTGTTTTTTTCTTCTTGTAACCTGTGTTGTTTTTCCAAAAACGAATGTTTTTTACCATTAGAAATGTTGGTCTCCTTCTGCTTTGTTGTAAAACTTTTTTTTCCTTTCATTGCTATTGTCTTTCTTTAATTTCTCTGCAACTGTTTTAAGGAAGTGTTTAGTGCTCTTACCAGAACAAACTTTATCCTTAGTAACATTTTCATCTTTTTGTAACGCAGTCTTTTTACGTTTCTTAAAGTAGATCTGGTTTTTTTTGTTGTCTTCTCTTTTCGTGTTTTCTTGCCATCTTGAATTTGTGATCCAAACAAAACAAATTCTAAAAAACAAAGAACAGTTTCAATAGTTTGTTACATGAATCAATTATTTTAAATTAATTACATATGAATACTGATATTAACTAGTAAGCAATTAATTACAATTACATTGCTATTCTCTTTCTTACAAATAAAAAAACAAAAGTGTAGAAACAAGCAAGAGAACTGCAGAAGGAGGAAAAATCGTACTGAAAGAGAAAGAGAGGGACAGAAAGAAAAAGAAAGTTTAGAAACACCTAAAAGAAATACACAAAGAACAACACAGCTACTAAAAAATGTGAGAAATTCAGAAAGAGGCAACAGAGCTGCACAAAAGAGACAATAGCGGTGAACAGAGAAACAACAGAGGTGCACAAACATGCAAGAGAAGTGCACAAAGACGCAAGAGAGATGCAGAAAGAGGCAAGACAACTGCAAAACAGGGAACACAGCTACAGAAATAGGCAAGATGGGTGCAAAAAGAAGCAAGACAGGTGCAGAAACAGGCTGACAAAGATGCTCAAAGATGCAACAAAGGTGCTGAAAGAGAGGAAAGAGGTGCACAAACATACGAATTGGGTGCACAAAGAAGCAAGATGACAGCCAAAAGAACCAACAGAGGTGCAGATAGAGGCAAGACAAGTGCAGAAAGAAGCAACAGACGTGGTTAAAGTGGCAAGACAAGTACATAAAGAATCAAGAGATCTGCAGAAAGAAAAGTGAGGTGCAGAAAGACGGAACAGAAGTGGAGAAACACGGAAGAGAGGTGTAGAAAGAGGCAAAAGAGCTGCAAAAACGGGAAAGAGGCCTGCAAAAAGAAGCAAAAAAGGTGCAGAAACAAAGAAGAGAAGAACAAAAACAAGCAGCAGAGCTCCAGAAACACACAAGAAGGATGCAGAAAGACACAAAACAAGTGCAGAAAAAAGGAACTGACATGCAGAAACAGTCCAGACAAGTGCACAAACAAGCAAGAGAACTCCAGAAATTCAAAACAGCAATCTTTGCAATGTTACTATTGTAAGTCTCACTATACTGCTCAAAGCATGCATGCATTTGTTTGTGCCTTTTGCTGGTGCCATCATACATCTATTTGTATGTATTTTTTATGTATGATGCCACTAGCAAAAGGCACAGACATATGCATGCATGCATTCAGAAATATGGAGAGACTTACAACAGTGATATGTGAAGGGTTGCTGCTTTATATTTGGCTAGGCCAAATACTCTGAGTAGTCGCTGAATAGTGAAGCTACAAGAGAAAACTGAGGTTTAAAATATCCTGGCAGAGGGATTAGTGATTAGGCTAGTTTGTACGAGTCTGTGGAAAGGTACTCTTGAAGTACGCCGTATACATTTTGGTGTGTTCTTGAAATGGAAAGTGCAGTCTCTTTATTTGAAAAAAGTGCATGGTCTTGCGCCTGAGTTATATCTCTACTTGTACATATATTTTCACACGTGTTATGCATCTAAAGATGGTAGATCTATAAAACACATGTATACATGTATTTGTATCCTTCTTTCATGTAGGATGTCACTAACAATTCAACAAAGTAGACTAATCACTTATCCCTCTGCCAGCATATCTTAAACCTCACTTTTGTCTAGCACCTTTACTATTCAGCAACTACTAAGAGTGTTGAGCCTAGCCAAATATAAAGCATGATCCTTTTGCATGTCACTGTTGTAAGTGTCATCATATTCCTGAAATTATGCATACATGTGTCTGTGCCTTTTGTTAGTGACATCATACATAAAAGAAGCGTACAAATGCATGTATACCTGTGTTTTATAGGTCTGCGATCTTCACATGCATAACACGTATGAAAATACATGGCTAGTGCCTCAGTAAATTAATGAGTAATGTCTGGCTGCTTAGAACACTGCATGGGTAGTGCCTGAGTGAATGGATTAATGCAACTGTAGTGCCTGCGTCATTGGATGAGTGCATGGGTAGTGTTTCACAGAATAGATGAGTGCATGGGTAGTGCCTGAGTGAATGGGTAAGTGCAAGAGTAGTGCCTGATTCATTGTATGATTGTGTAGGTAATGTCTTATTAATTCAATGTGTGCATAGGTAGTGCGTTCTTGATTGCATGAGTGCATGAGTAGTGCCTGTGTGATTGTATGAGTGCAGCAGCAGTACCTGTGTGATTCGATGAGTGTATGGGTGCTGCCTGAACGGAATGATGCATGCAAGGGTAATGCCTGCGTTATTGGATGAGTGCATACGTAGTGCCTGAGTGAATGGATTAGTGCATGAGTAGTACCTGAGTGAATGCTTGCGTGCAAGAGTAGTAGCTAGGTGATTGCATGACTGTGTAGGTAATGCCTCATTAATTCGATGTCATGAGTGACAGGATGACTGCATAGGTACTGCCTGAGTGAATGGCTGAGTGCAAGATTAGTACCTAACTGATTGCATGAGTCCATAGGTAGTGCCTATGTGATAGCATGAGTGCTGGGGTAGTGCCTGTGTGAATGCATAAATGCATAGGTTGTGCCTGAGTAACTTCATGAGTGCAAGGGTATCATCTGAATGCTTAGATCAGTGCATGGGTAGTGCCTAAGTAAAATGATGACTGTAACAGTAATGGCTGGGTCATTGGATGAGTGCCACAGTAGTGCCTGAGGGAATAGATAACCTCATAGATAGTGCCTGAGTGAACAGTTGAGTGCAAAACTAGTGTCTTACTGATTGCATGAGTACATGCATAGTTTCTGTGTGATTGCATGAGTGCAAAGGTAGTGCCTGGGTGATTATATGAGTGCATGGGAAGTACGTGAGTGAAAGTATGAGTGCAAGGCTGATGTTTTCGTCATTAGATGAGTGCATGAAAAGTGCTTCAGGTAATGGATGAGTGCATGGGTAGTGCCTGAGTGAATGGTTTAGTGCAACTGTAGTGCCTGTGTCTTTTGATGACTGCTTCAGTATTGCTTGACAGAATAGATGAGTGCATAGGTAGTGGCTTAGTGAATGGTTAAATGCAAGACTACTGCCTGGGTGATTGCATGTTTGCGTAGGTAATATCTGATTGATTGGATGTGTGTATAGGTAGAGTCTCCTTCATTGCATGAGTGCAATGATAGTGCCTGGATGATTGCATGAGTACAGGGATAGTGCCTGGGTGATTGGAAGACTCATACAAAGTAGCCTAATCACTAATACCTCAGACTGTTTGGCCTAGCCAAATATAAAGCATCAACCCTTCACATGTCACAGTTGTAAGTCTCAACATATTACAGAAACCATGCATGCATGTGTCTCTGCCTTTTGCAAGTGCCATCATACATAAAAGAAACATACAAATAGATGTATACCTGTGTTTTATAGGTGTTGTATCTTCCGATGCATAACACGTGTGAAAATACATGTAGAAGTATAGACATACCTCAGCAAGGTCGGATTGGTAAGACGGACACTCGGGCAATGTACAATGTGCCGGTATGTAAGTTGCAACTGTGTGCCGCTTTTTTGTGTAGTAATAAAGCAGATTGGGACTTTATTTGTGCTGTTCAGATGAGAACGATGGATTTAACCCAGATCTGTTGACTGGGGGAGAATGTTTGCATTGTCAGCATTCCGTCCATCATTTGTTTGCTATAACACTTTTTGCCCTAAGTGGGATGGGTATGCCCAGACGTGGGTCCCTTGCTCGCTGTGCCACTGGATTCAAGCTAGCCTGGCTGAAGAAGGGTGACATACCCTGAAACCGGTCCCAGGATGCTTGTTTCCGGTCCAGGGAGGACCTGGCCTGGCAGTTCGGTCTGGACTGTTCCCATGGGGCACAGGGTCAAGACTGATTTGCATATGGCTGGGTCCAAACCGGGGTGGCGTAGTGGGCAAAAGAACGATGGATTTAACCCAGATCTTTTGACTGGGGGAGAATGTTTGCATTGTCAGTGTCGGGGTTTTCCAGTCCCACAACCAGCTGAACCAAGATCCGCGGGAGCGAAGATAATGCCCCTTCACTCCCAAAGGGTATAGTCACCTCTAGTCAGGTAAACACACCAAAGGTAGACTGATGCCCCCTAGGGAGTGGAGAGACCAAAAGGACCACCTGGGCTTCTTTCAAGAAGGAATATTTGTAGATCGGGGAATCCTGCAGATAACAGAGAAACAGAAGAGAAAAAGGTTATAGAGGGATAAATGCCCATACAGAAATATAAGACTACTAGTGTAAAGAGTCACTTTGTATGCTTGCCCATACTCACTTGCACATTGCCAGTGTGACACTTTAAAAGGTTCTCTCCAAATAAAAAATAAAAAGGTGAAGCGTAAGTAGTGTTCCTTTCTTGCACACAGTGTATAAAGTTCCAAGTAGAATCCCAAAAAAAGGCAAACTAGACTCCAGCGAACCTGACTTCAAGGTCTTAGGCAGATTAATCTGATGTTTGTCCAGTCTTCGCAAATGAAGGGAAAGGGGGGCTGAATCCGAAAAGATGCAGATAATCAATAACCAAGAAAAAGGTCCAAGTTTAAACAGCGACTTATCCTGCGCCGTTATCTGTGTGTTTCTGAAAGATGGCAGCGCTTGTTTCACCCACCGCACTCAACCATGCGTGAAAAAACGGGTCTGTGACCGGGATAGGGATTAGCGCGACTCCGCGCACCAGGGAAATCCTCAGCGCCTCACAGCGCGGCAAAGTGAAGAAAAAGAAATAATAAACATCCGTTATCAGCGCGTCCTCGCGCTAAGGGCAGAAATAAAAGCAGCGTTTCACGGCCGCTTGCCAAAGTCCACACAAGGGGAGGGTAGAATAGAATTGCTGGGGAAATTCAGAGAGGAAACCAAGGTATTACACGGGAAGCAATCCAACAGCAGTTCCACTCAGGAGAGTTTTCCAAACTCGAACAGGCAAGGAAAAAGGCGTGGTCCTAGCCAAGGATGAAAGCCAAGCACCTGGTAATGGGAGCTGGCTCTCTATATGCTGGAAAAGGTCACCTGACCTCTCCTAGTGCAGCATGGGAAAGCATACAACGTGATAGCCATCGCAGTGTATTCTGGGAATTGTAGTGCCTGAATTGTTATTAGGCAGGAAAGGGTGCAAGAAGCCTGACGCCTGACAGTTCTCCCCTAACGGCCTAATTACAGGTCTAGGTTTAGAAGGGTGTAATGCATGGAATCTTCTCACTAATACTGGAGCATGAATGTTTTCCGCAGGCTCCCAGGTTCTATCTTCAGGTGCATATCCCACCCAATCTACAAGATATTGTAGCTTTCCCCTGTATCTTCGGGAATCTATAATACAACGGACTTCGTACTCTAGTTCCCCTTCAATGGTGATGGGAGGGGGTGGTGGTTCAGAACAGGAAGGAGTGGCAAAAGGTTTGAGCAAAGAAGTATGAAAGACAGGATGTATATGCATGTCTGATGGAAGCTCTAATTTCATTGCTACAGGGTTAACTTTCTGTATTATAGAAAATGGACCCATATATCGGGGCTGGAGTTTGCGTGGTCCAGGTAGCCTAAGGTTTTTGTGGATAGCCATACCCGGTCTCCCACCACATAATCAGGTGCAGGACGTCTGTGTGTGTCAGCGTGTTTTTTCATCTGTTGTTTGGCTTCAAGTAACTCTAGTTTGGCCTGTTCCCATATGGACATAAGGAGTTTGTGGTGTTCAGTGACTGCTGGCACGTCTAACAATTCGGGCGGAAGGTGTAGTGGGAGAAATTTAGGATGGCAACCAGTAACAAAATAAAAGGGAGAAATCTTGGAAGCGGAGTGCATAGAATTATTATAAGCAAACTCAGCTAAGGGGAGGGCTTGGACCCAATCACTGGTAGTGGTGCTAATCAAACATCGAAGAAACTGCTCAAGGGTTTGATTGGTCCTTTCTGTCTGCCCATCCGTTTGCGGATGGTAAGCCGAAGAGAGTCTGTGGTCTATGTGAAGCACTTTGCACAGTCCTTGCCAGAATTTAGATACGAACTGCGGACCTCTATCTGATACAATCACCGTGGGTAACCCATGCAGTTTCACTATGTTTGCTATGAATACCTCTATGAGGTCTTTAGCCTTCGGAAGTTTCTTGAGAGGAATGAAATGGGCCATCTTGGATAACATATCCACTACTACCAGTATGACAGTAAACCCTCTGCTCCCTGGTAGATCTGTGATAAAATCCATGCTGATACAGGACCAAGGGCAGTCAGGGACAGGTAAAGGCTGTAAAAGCCCTGCAGGAGCACAATGCAGAGGTTTCTGTCGGGCACATGTAGGACAGGCTTTGACAAAATTAGAAATGTCTTGGGACATACCCTTCCACCAGAACCATCTCTGACAGGTTTGCAGGGTCTTTTCTCCACCGGGATGTGCGGCCATGGGTAGGGTGTGACACCAGTTCATAATCATAAGTCGTGTTTTTTCTGAGGGGAGAAACAGACGGTCCTTGTGGTAAAACAAACCCTTCGCTATTTTATTCAAAGGGTCTGCCAACCATTTCCCTCGATCCAGTTTGGTAAACTCCTGTTCTAACAGCAAGAAAAAGAGTCGGAATCAACCTCTTGCCGTTCACCCAGTGCAATGATTTTATTCTCTGGTATGATAGGTACAGGGGTCTCCTCTATGTACCTATGATCTTTTCCCAACCGTGATAGGGCATCTGCTTTTCCGTGCTTGGTTCCTGGACGAAATGTAATAACAAAATCATATTCACAGAAAAAGGATACCCATCTCATCTGTCTGGGGGTAAGGGCTTTGGCAGACCGGAAGAATTGGAGATTTCTATGGTCAGAATAGATAGTTATGGTATGAGGGGACCCTAACAAATAATGCCGCCACTCCTGGAACGCCATCTTTATAGCCAAGAGTTCTCTTTCTCCTATTGTATAATTCTGTTCAGCTTGTGATAGGGTTTTCGAAAGTAGGCTACTGAATGGAGGGTGCCTGACTTTACGTCCCGCTGGGATAACACTCCACCTACTGCATACTGGGAAGCATCAGCTTCCACAAAATAGGGCTGCGTCTCATCTGCGTGTCTGATAATGGGTGCCGAGGTGAATCTGTTCTTCAGGGCACGAAAGGCTGCCTCCGCAGCGTTGTCCCATTCAAACGAAACTCCCTTTTAATAATCTGGTTATGGGAGCCACTAGTTCAGAGAAGTGATGTATAAATCTTCTATAAAAATTAGCGAATCCTAAGAAGGATTGCACTTCCCTGACGGTTTTGGGGCTAGCCCAACTGGTGATAGCAGACACTTTGGTAGGATCCATATGAATACCATCAGGGGAAATAACAAAACCTAAGAAGTCCACTTTCTGGGTATGAAAAAGACACTTGTCCAATTTAGCGAACAAATGATTATCCTGGAGTCGTTGTAGTATTAGCCTCACGTGCTCCAAATGCTCTTGTTCAGTCTGAGAATAGATGAGAATGTCGTCTATGTAGACTATAACAAATATGTCTAGGTATTCTCGGAGTATCTCATTCACAAAAATTGAAAAGCCGCAGGGGCATTGCATAAGCCAAAAGGCATTACGCAATATTCATATAATCCAAACTTAGTACGGAAAGCCGTCTTCCACTCATCTCCTTCCCTGACTCGTATCAGATGATAGGCCCCCCTCAAATCAAGCTTGGTAAAGATCTTGGCCTTGCGCACCTGATCCAGGAGATTGGAGATGAGTGGAAGAGGGTATTTGTTTTTTACCGTCACTTTGTTCAGTGCACGGTAGTCCAGGCACGCTCTCAATCCCCTTCTCTCTTAGGAATAAAAAAAATAGGAGAGGACACGGGGAGGTTGAATGACGGATAAAGCCCTTCTTTAACATGTCCTGAAGATACTCAGAGAGATATTTAGTCTCGGGTTCAGTTAAAGCATATACTCTGCTAACCGGCAGCTCGGCGCCAGGAATCAAATCTATCCTGCAATCATAGGCTCTGTGCGGGGGAAGTGCAACAGCCTTCTCTTCATCAAAGACACCAGCGAAGTTGAGATACTCA
Organism: Calotriton arnoldi; assembly: GCA_963921515.1. Lineage (NCBI taxonomy): Eukaryota > Metazoa > Chordata > Amphibia > Caudata > Salamandridae > Calotriton > Calotriton arnoldi. The sequence continues at coordinate 118,765 of CAWUFW010014575.1, forward strand.
GAAGGCAGGATTGGGGATTTGGAATCGGAAAGAGCGCAACACAAAGGGGCTTGCCATAAGGTGGTTTCTTGATAGCAATGTGTCATGCAATAGGAGGACCGTAGCGTTACTTTTCTGGAGACCCAATCTATATGTGGATTGTGCAGTTGTAACCAGGGCACTCCTAATATGGCTCCAAAGTTAGGGGTGTCAATCAGATCGAATGAGACAACTTCGGAATGTCCATTATCACATACCATGATAAGTTCCGGAGTGTGATACTCTACCAATCCAGAGGATAACTCAGTCCCATCTACCGCTCTTACTCTTTCAGGTTGTGTCTTAGGAATAAATTGCAAACCAAGTGCCTTGGCTACTGTGATATCTAGAAAATTCCCTGTAGCCCCTGAGTCTATCAATATAGACATAGATTTTCTATGTTGGGTGGGTAAAACAAAGACAACAGTAATAGTGAAGTGTTTAGGCACAGGAGACAGGGTGTTGGCCAATGGCCGTGAGATCTGTAACAAAGACGGACTTGGAGGAGCGATCTCTGGACTCTCCAAGTCAATTAGTTTTCCAACGACACAGCAGCCCCTGAACTAACCACAGTACTCCTCAGAGCAGCACTGGGTTTGACGGGACATTCCCTGGCAAAATGTCCACCCTTCCCACAGTAGAGACAGAGTTTTAGTTTTCTTCTTTTCTCTCGTTCTTCTGTGGACAAAGGGCCTCTTACCCCTCCTATTTGCATAGGCTCGCTAGCGTCCTTAGTATCTTTCTTTTCACTTCGAGAAAAGACAAAACGAGGGTATTCTCCTTGTTCTTTTCTCCTTTTCTTTCTGTCAAGCGATGGTCTAGCTTGACCACTAGGTCCATAAATAATGAACAATCCTCTGGGGGATCCACTATCTGGGACAGGATGTCTTTAAGCTCATCTTTTAAACCTCTATAGAACAGAGAAGTTCTCTTCTCCTCAGGCCACTGAGTCTCCGTGACTAACCGGTTAAAGGTGGTAATATAGGTTAACAGGTCTTTCGAGCCCTGTTTGAGATTAAGCAATTCATTGTCGCTTGCCTGCATGTACTGAGTGACGAGCAAAAAGACTTCTCATTCGTTCTTTGAACTGAGGCAAGCTGTACAGAATGGCATCGTCATTTTCTACAAGAGGTACTGCCCAGAGGGCTGCATTCCCACTTAAATAAGATATGATAAAGGCTACCTTAGCCGCATCATCTGGGAAGGAGGCCGCACGACATAGAAATTGAAGGTGGCATTGATTCATAAATACAGCGTACTTGTTGCTATCCCCATTGAACCTCTCCGGCATGGCTAAGGGTGTGTGGGGTGGAGTAACTACAGTCACATTAACTGGGGCGGTAGTAGGAGTAGAGGGAACACTTGTAGCTGTAGGAGGACTTTGAAACTGACCAGGCTGAATGTAACTGCGTTTGAACTTAGGGTGGGTTTCAGTCCCTGTGGCCTCCAATTGTTTGTGGGTTTTTAGAATATCTAGTTCCGTTACAAGACGCTGATTCTCCCCACGTAATAGTCTAAGCTCAGTTTGCAGATTAACCACAGTAGTGGCTAACTCAGTCATGGTAATTTCAGGTTTGTCAAGGGACATGGGATCAGTCATGAGCGCGTCATAAGAAGCGCCTTTACTCATCTTCGCTCAGGGGATTTTAAGTTCGTGGGCTTGGCTTTCTGTCGGGGTTTTCCAGTCCCACAACCAGCTGAACCAAGATCCGCGGGAGCGAAGATAATGCCCCTTCACTCCCAAAGGGTATAGTCACCTCTAGTCAGGTAAACACACCAAAGGTAGACTGATGCCCCCTAGGGAGTGGAGAGACCAAAAGGACCACCTGGGCTTCTTTCAAGAAGGAATATTTGTAGATCGGGGAATCCTGCAGATAACAGAGAAACAGAAGAGAAAAAGGTTATAGAGGGATAAATGCCCATACAGAAATATAAGACTACTAGTGTAAAGAGTCACTTTGTATGCTTGCCCATACTCACTTGCACATTGCCAGTGTGACACTTTAAAAGGTTCTCTCCAAATAAAAAATAAAAAGGTGAAGCGTAAGTAGTGTTCCTTTCTTGCACACAGTGTATAAAGTTCCAAGTAGAATCCCAAAAAAGGCAAACTAGACTCCAGCGAACCTGACTTCAAGGTCTTAGGCAGATTAATCTGATGTTTGTCCAGTCTTCGCAAATGAAGGGAAAGAGGGGCTGAATCCGAAAAGATGCAGATAATCAATAACCAAGAAAAAGGTCCAAGTTTAAACAGCGACTTATCCTGCGCCGTTATCTGTGTGTTTCTGAAAGATGGCAGCGCTTGTTTCACCCACCGCACTCAACCATGCGTGAAAAACGGGTCTGTGACCGGGATAGGGATTAGCGCGACTCCGCGCACCAGGAAATCCTCAGCGCCTCACAGCGCGGCAAAGTGAAGAAAAGAAATAATAAACATCCGTTATCAGCGCGTCCTCGCGCTAAGGGCAGAAATAAAAGCAGCGTTTCACGGCCGCTTGCCAAAGTCCACACAAGGGGAGGGGTAGAATAGAATTGCTGGGGAAATTCAGAGAGGAAACCAAGGTATTACACGGGAAGCAATCCAACAGCAGTTCCACTCAGGAGAGTTTTCCAAACTCGAACAGGCAAGGAAAAGGCGTGGTCCTAGCCAAGGATGAAAGCCAAGCACCTGGTAATGGGAGCTGGCTCTCTATATGCTGGAAAAGGTCACCTGACCTCTCCTAGTGCAGCATGGGAAAGCATACAACGTGATAGCCATCGCAGTGTATTCTGGGAATTGTAGTGCCTGAATTGTTATTAGGCAGGGAAAGGGTGCAAGAAGCCTGACGCCTGACAGTCAGCATTCCGTCCATCATTTGTTTGCTATAACACTTTTTGCCCTAAGTGGGATGGGTATGCCCAGACGTGGGTCCCTTGCTCACTGTGCCACTGGATTCAAGCTAGCCTGGCTGAAGAAGGGTGACATACCCTGAAACCGGTCCCAGGATGCTTGTTTCCGGTCCAGGGAGGACCTGGCCTGGCAGTTTGGTCTGGACTGTTCCCATGGGGCACAGGGTCAAGGCTGATTTGCATATGGCTGGGTCCAAACTGGGGTGGCGTAGTGGGCAAAAGAATGATGGATTTAACCCAGATCTTTTGACTGGGGGAGAATGTTTGCATTGTCAGCATTACGTCCATCATTTGTTTGCTATAACACGTTCAGATGCCGTCAGCAGCCCAGTGAGGGCCTAAGTGGTATTTTTTAATGCAGATGGGCCTCTGTTACTTTCCTTTTACAAACGGGGGGAGGAGCGTTGGGTGGGGGAGGAGGGGTGAGTCGAGAGAGGTGTCATTCCCAGTCTCTCGATGTGCCGGCCCTGTAATGTACACAGATTGAGCAGGGGCAGGGAGCCTGAGAATTACCTTCACTTTTATTCAGGTGTGGTTCACCAGTGTGAACAAATCCGTGCACAAAGTGTGCAGGCAGCATTTGCATTTTTTTTGTTATCTCCCTGAAGTTAATAAAACATGGCTGTTTAGAAATCCCCCAGTATTTTGTGACAGGGCGCAATCTGCAAATGTGAGCCATTTTTTTTACGTTTCCCGGGCCGATTTTGGATCCCAATTCAACCCTGTACCTCACTCACAAGACCATGCAGTCCTTTCAACATGACAGACTGCACTCCTCATTTCTCAAAGACACCTAAATGTACACGGGGTACTTCAAGCGTACCTTTCCACAGAGTCATACAAAGTAGCCTAATCACTAATACCTCTGCCAGCATGTCTTAAACCTCACTTTTATCTTGCAGCTGGACTATTCAGCAACTACTTAGAGTCTTTGTACATTTCGTAACATATTTCAAACAGCACACTTCTGTAATAATCTGTAATCTTTTTAAAAAAAATATTTTCAAACTTAAAAAAATAACTCCAAAGACTGAACCACTACTACACAATACATAACACACCTTACAAATTTGTAACTCACCTCTGTAATAGTATTGCAGAATATCAAATATCAGAAAAGCATGAAAATGAAAATTTTCTTTCTCACACAATAAATGTAATGCACCACTCTCAACAAGGTAAAACCAGTAATGGCAAACTTTCCCTCTCTTTCTGCACACAACTAAATGTAAGTAACAAGTCAAATCCGTTCCTTCATTATTTCAAATTGTAAAACACATTTCTATTGGTTACTCTTAATAACCCTTTCTAACCCTCTTCTAAAAGTGCCCAAACTGGTTCTGTAATTTTGTGGAGTGGCGACTCCACCATGCTGCCGCATCGCCATGGAGCCCCGAACCCTTACGTGAGTTCAAAAACCTATTTCCAATAATACTACTTCTAATTTTGAACAACACACTTCTTCTAAACATACTACTGATTTAGAAAAACTAACTTTAATAGCTTATCACTTGTATTTAAATCTGCATTTAATATTTTAATACCACAGTTGTTTCAACCCTTCCCCCACTCTCCTTAATGCCAGTTTCCATAGCAACAGTTTCTGCAACATTCAACGGCAGTGTCAGGTCACAAGTTCACCATATATTTTAAGTTCAGAAGAGTAGCTTCCAAATGCAAATAGCAGGTGTGGTTAACTTCTGCAACATGTTATCTTATCCTATCTACTGTACCTTTCAAACATTTTTTATTAACCAACCAGAAACATGCTTTTTCACGAAAGTAACATGCATCCTATTTTTCAGTGCACAATGATGATCATCAGCCAATCAGTTATAGGTTTTCTCAAAAAAAGCTTGTTTTCTACCTTTTTACATATCTCTCATTCTACCAACGGACTACATCAGCTACAGACATCTTTTGATTCCTTCCAGACATCCCTTCAAAATGTTTACAGTATGGATCGTAGGGCACAGCTATGTTTTCTGGTGCAAAAGGTATGCTGAACACAGACGTATAATGACCAAGACCTAGGTTTGCAAAATGTGGATATGAAATGGTTTGCACAGAGAGGATTAAAGTGGCACCAATTGATGCCTTTGGTTGAAAACGTTTTGCATCTCCAACCCCCTGACCTCATGATTGTGCACTGTGGTGGCAATGACCTAGGCACATTGACCTGGGTTGGGCTGGAAATGCTAATGAAGGATACCTTTGCACAGTTGATGTTGCTTTTGCCTCAAACTGTCTTTGTATACTCTAATATATGCCAAAGACAGAAATGGAAGTGGTCAAATCAATTCTGTCCACAGATTGAGAAAGCTAGGAAGAATGTCAATAAAGCTCTTTCTGCTTACCTCAGAGATCATAGAATGGGGTCCATCTATAACAACAATCTACATTTTGATATGGATGACATCTACAGAAGTGATGGAGTTCATTTCACAGATGAAGGAAACAGAGTTTTTCTCAACAACCTCAAGCTGTGCATCTGCAGTTACATGTAGCTCCAACAAAGTCATAATGAAAACAAGGGCTCTTTTTAGAGCCACCCTATAACCCAGAACTCAATCTTATTTATTTTTTAACTTACATACTCTGTTTAAATATTTTTTGGTTACGCGAACCCGTCGCGACATTACACAAGGCCACACTGTGAACCACAATGGGGTCGCCACTCCTATCACGAAAGAAAAAAAAATATTAATTAATATCTCCAAGTTACATTGGCCGATATCAGACCTGGGGACCGCATCCCCCGGGGCCCGGCCATTTAAAAAAAAAATTTAAACAAGGAAGGGTGGCTGCCTAGCCCCCTCCAGTGCCATTTTAGGCCCTATGGACCCCATCCCCCAGGGCCTGGCTACAATGTTTGGGGACTGCAGGGAGAGTCCCAATGCCCCTTGCGAGTCCCAATGCCCATGCAATCCCTGCCGGCTCCCTGCGCCTGCTGGAGCCGGCATTGCTTTGGGCGACAGGCAGCTGCTGACATGCAGCTCCCTATGCCAAAGCAATATGCTTGCTTCATGGAAGCGAGAGCAAATTTCCTCCTCTCGCTTCCATAAAGCGAAGCAGAAGTTTGCTATGGCAGGGCGGGAGCATAGCTCCCGCCCTGCCATAGCAAACTGCAATGTCCCGGGGGTAGACACCACGGGACTTTGTTGGAACCGACCCTCAGGGATGGCTATCCCCAGGGCCATGGAAAGCTCCTCAAGGGACACTGCGCGATCCGCCTCCATCAAATTTAAAGCCCTGGGAAGATCATGCTCCCTGGGGCTGGCAGTCTGCAACAGACCCCCGCATTTTAATTGATGAATACCCCGGGGAGGTAGTGGTCCCCGGGACAGTGTGGGGGAGGCTTGAGCCCCTCCACACTTAAATTTTACGTATAGCCCCGGGGAGGTGGTGCTCTCCGGGGCAGAGGGGGGTCCGTGTGCCCCCGCATATCATTATATTTGCCCCGGGGAGGTGGCGGTCCCCATGACAGAAGTAGCACTGCATCATAACTAAACATTGCTCCTGGGACCTGGCCCATCCGGGGGATTAATTAAACGAAGCGTGCGACACCGCGCTTTGTTTTTTTCCAGCGTGATTTGCGGACCCTACGCGACTCCCGCTGCAAATATTTAAAAAAATGCTTTTTTGACCTTTGGGGTCCCTGTGGCACCCCCTGAGCAGCCCTAGGGAATCAGAGTGTTCCTACCATGCCTCTTTTCTTCTTTTTTCACGTTTTTCCTTCGACTCGGTTCAACCTAGTCACAACATGCCTGCCAACACTTTCTGGTTTGAACTGTTAACAGCCAATTAAAGTCAACGTCATGATCGGGGGGTTTGCGTATCCACCCACCGAAAATATTTTAAAGAATACTTATTTTTACCTTCGGGGTCCCTGTGGCACCCCCTGAGCAGCCCTAGGGGGCCAGAGTGTTCCTACCCTGCCCCTTTTCTTCTTTTTTCTCCTTTATTCTTGTGACACGGTTCAACCGCATCCCAAGATGGCTGCCAACACTTCCTGGTTTGAAGTGTTGGCAGCAAATCAGAAACAAGCTCGAGATCGGGAGGGTTCAGCCCATCAGATCTCACAATCCTCAAATATCGATATCTGTAAATGTTTAAATTTCTCAAAAACTACTGAACAGATTTACACCATTTAAAGAAAAGAGTGCTTTCTGGACCAAAAGCTACATTTTTGCCAAATTTGGTGTATTTCCGTTCAGCAGTTCGTGCTGGACCACGTGTCTAATATTTCCTATGGAAATTAACATGGAGAAAACATGTTTTGGGACCCCCCTTTTTTCTCAGCCCCCGCTTCAGGAATCACCCTGAAACGTTCAAGACAGGAGCTGACCGGAGCGCCCCATTAGTTTTGAAAATTTCACGAAGATTCATCTAATGGCGCCAAAGATATTGGCAAAAAAAAAACGCTTTTGGAATAGAAACAAGGTCCTAACTATAACTACCTACTGGCGACCGCCAGTAGGTAATGTATAGATATCTATATATATATATATATATATATAGATATCTATATATATATATTCATATATTTATTTGTTATATTATTAAACTTTGCAAAAAAATTAAATTTTAATATAAATATTATTATTTTAGAAATAGTTTTAAATTATATATGTTTAAATAAACTTGTTTAAGTCTAAATAAACATTTTTTCAAAATAAGTATAACGTATATATATTTTCAAATTATTTAAATATATTTAATTTACATTATATCACTGTTATATGTTAATACATTTGATGTTTACTAATTTTAAATATATATGTATGTTTAAAAACAATATTTTTGTAATCAATATTAGTGTATAGTGATATTGTTTTCGATATTTTTGTCATTTACATTATAAGTATAGGAAAACAATATTTTTGTGCCCAATATTTATATACCACGATATTTAGGGTTTCGATATTTTGTCAGTTGACTGGCTCTTGCGTTTGTGAAGCCAATTGTTAGTTCCAAGCATACTGCATAGATAAGAAGGGATTTTCTAAGTCTGAAAGGCCAATTTTTAGGTCTTGGCTACAGAAAGCTTTAGCTTTCTTTTTGTGACTATTGTTTCCAATGCATAAAATATACAATGACTTGGCTTTGGGTCAGCCCCTTGTTTTTCACTGTGCAGGCGGGTGCCGCCTGCACAGTGAAACACGGAGCGGCATTGAAGCAGCTGCTCGGTATTTCACAAGAATGCGCTGCCCCAGGGCAGCGCATTCAACATAATGGGGCTCACTTTACCCGTTTGCATACAGTGCACCTCTTTGAAGGTGCGCGTTGGTGCGAACAAGAAAAGTGCACCCTACACGTAATAGGGCCCCAGGTTGGATGCCACTAGTCGTTGTAATTGTGAACAAACTGTATGTATAATCATTGCTAATTCTGCAAAATGGCTTCAGGCCCTTAATGCCCAAACCACAAACTTAAAGGAGAACTTCTAAAAATAATAATAAAACAAAATGCAGAAATTCAGTCTAGGGTTGAAAAATTATTTTAAAAAGAAAATTATAATTTATATCAAATACAAAATGTGATGGTTAAAGTTAAATGAAGAAGAGAAAAAAAGTGAAATTAATATCCAAGCGTCTCCGGAGTTTTGACTGGGGGACCTGGGCACAGAAAGTATCTGACTCACAAGTGTTTTCAGTTGGGCTGGAATGTAACATTTATTTGGGTGTATTCAAAGATTTCCACCTCCTGTTTGTGCAGTGTGGGAGTGAAGTCCGAATTCAGAACATATCTTGTGCTATTGTTATTTTCCTACAACAGCACTGAACACTATTTGAAAACACATAATTCAACAACCCTTCCATACACCACAGCTCAACCCGACTCGTATTTTCACTCATACCCTGCACATGCAGAGCCAGATCCGGTGGTCGTGCCTTCTCCCTCCTCACTCCTAAAACCTGGAATGACCTTTGCTTGCACATCAGAGCCGCCTTCTCTGCTCTTGAATTCTGCAGGAAAATAAAGACCCAGCTCCTCACCTGCTCGGCCCTGGCTCAGCCCATACAGCTACTGCTTTAGCACCAGGATACCTTCCTGGGTGAGTTATGTGCTGTTCTAATACACATAACATAACATAACACAACCCGATGCAATACATCACAAAACACAGCATCAATGAGCTAACCATTTTAAACGCCTGTGGGCATAGCACCAATTTGTATTGAATTGCACCAGTGCAAGGGCAACCTTTTTAAATAATGGCCTTACCTCCTTGTGTAAATATGTCCATTGCAAATGAAAGAAGTGTTTGTAGGAGCTTACTTCGTGGATGATGATTCCTCAAAATGTCTGGGCTACAAAAAAAGCAACATCAAGCACTTTTGGTCCCAGATGACATCAAAGAGTCGATCCTGTACCACTGATACCCCATAAACACTCTCCTATTTGCTGCTGAGGAGCTTTGTAAATGGCATGAATAGAATCAACAAAAAGTAAACAAAGTGTACCAAGCCATGTTACCTACTGTTCTTGCCCATGCTACCATGACGTCTGGGAACAAAAGAAGCAAGACAAGTGCTGGGGGTAGCAAATGGAAGTATTCCCGACTACCCCCACTTCTGTCAATAGGTTATTTTCCTACGAGGTACATAACAGGTCTAGCTGCAATTTAGGGGCTAATTATAAGTTGCACAGTAGTAGCAAGGCACAGAGAGCCAGATGTACATTGTGTTTACCAAATAGCGAATTTTTGTGATTCACTATTTGGTGATCGCAAACACCAATGTACAAATGTGTCTTTGACACATTTTGTGATTCCCAGTGGGTCGCATGTAGACCTACCTCATTAATATTCATGAGGTAGATCTCCTTTGCAACCCATTGGGAATCGCAAAAATCACAGAGCTGGTGGCCTTCCATAAAGGAAAACGGGATACATTTAAAAGAAAAGTTTTCTTTCTATTTTTTAAGAGTAGGCAGGGGTCCGTGAGACCACTGCCTGCTCTTAAAAAATGAATTACAAACATTGACAAAGAGGGGTCCCTTGGCGACCCCTTCCTATTTGTGAACGGGTTACGAACCTACTTAAAGTAAGTGATAAAATGCGAATGTTTTGCGACCGCATTTCAGTTGCAAATCATTCACACATACCACTGCGATTCATTATTAGAAAGGGATGCCCTAAACCTGCCCTTTCCTAAAACCAAATCGCAAATTGGTCCTTGGTACACTAAAAAATGCCTTTTTCCCTTCACAAACTGTCCAATTCTGCGAATTGGACCATTAGTGAATGAAAAAAAGTCTGCCCTGTTAAAATTACGTTAAGTGCAGTAACACCATTCCAGTGCTGTTCAATTATGAGTTAAACCTAATGAAATGAGGAATTACTGTGTGAAACCTGATTTATCACAGCAAAAACTACAGAGAATTCCCAATTCTGCGGGGTTTAATGCATACATTTACCACCTGTTTTAACAGGTGTTAAATGTATGCTGCGACCTCTATATGGGGAGGTAGTTTAGGGAGGAGGTTTAGGATACATTTGACCGAAGGAAAAATGTAGTTTTGCCATAGGGGAGCATTGTATGTTCCACCTCTGTCAGAAAAAAATCAGTGGAAGAGACCGGGATGCTGTTGCAGTCAACGCTTCATGCAGTTTTAGCTGGCTAAATTAATGAGTGGTAAAATCGTGTCCAGTGTTAAAACACCAAAAAAGCCGGGTGTGAGAGCACCTTCTTACTTAGCATCAGTCGAAGTGGAATTCCTTACAGCAATTCTGCTCCACCTGACTCACAATCAGGACTTCAGTGGCTTGTGGAAAATTGTATTTTCAAAATAGGAAAGACTGCAGTCAGGAATAATATTAGGACATTGCTAAATATTCTATAAAGATAACATTATCAAACAACACATATATGTATGCTGCATACTTGCCACAAAGGACATTCAATTGCAGGAGCTGATTTTGTTCTCAAATAAAAATTCTATCTGATGGCGAGCATCACTAGTCTGTACATGTGTGCTGCACTCTCCTTGACAGTAAAGAACATCAACACCACATGCAGCCATGCTTGTAATGAGCTCCATCTGCACATTTATCAATTTAATTCCCTTCGATCCATGGTCACGCCTTTGAAACTGTTGCAATGTCAAAGACCTATGATATGTTAATCAGAATCCCCTAGTAATGTAAGATGATGCAGTCCACAATACACGCAATACAATAGATGCTTTTGGGGAATGCCTTTTGTACATTATAAATACATTATAGGAAAACATACACAGAAAACGAATTAAAACAATCTTTTGACACACTGCCAAATTGGATGTTTGCATTTGCATCTATTAACCTGTGCGCTGCGCAAATGCAGAAGAAATATCAACCGACAGGAAATGTGCAAACAAAGGTTAGCTACTGCGTTTTTACAAATAATTTCCGCTGTTGTCCTGTCCAGGAGCATGATGTACCTAATTAGATATTTATATAACGATCTGGTTTTCCAGCTGGTGATGCCCAGGCACAAATCATAGAAGAAATCAGTCTGTTCGGTTTTATTGTGTGCTGCTGCCATATTAATTTGGGAATCTGGTTAGGTCAAACACATTTCTGAAAGGATGACTGCTCAACCACTGGTAACTCTGGCACAAGCTGCAGGCAATACACAGAGAAATAAATAAACATTCACGCACAATCAGGAAATGCATACCTGCATTATAAAGTGCACTTGTTTTGACTGCGTCCAATCCCCAACCCAGGCATAGATATGTGGTGATCAAATTAAATACACCTGCCAATGGTAAGGCAGATTGCAGCATGACATTAAAACATACAAACCTGTAACCGGTTAGACTAGCTAGCTAGCCAAGCAACCAATTCATAGAATGACAGTGATGGGCACTGCCTCCCACAAAACTGAATATAAGCGATTTATTTGGAGTGGATACAGACTTCAGTACATCAATGCCAGTAGCTCTGGTTACTGATGTAAATTCTGTGGCTGGCTTTGAAAGTACTGGGATTACAACCTCGCAGGTATCATCAGCCTCTACCGCCAACTGAAACTTACAGACCACTTTCCGAGGTAGACCCTGTTTATCTTTATCAGTCATTTGAGCTTGACAATCTCAGAGATCTGGAACGCTGGTACTGGGGACACCTCACTTCCTGAAAAGTTGTTTGTTCCCAGCATCTGCATATCATCTAAGGAAGGGTGAATGGTCATCAGAATGTGGGGTAGGGCAGGTTAGAGATATTCAAACAGTGGGGCATATTATCAAGGAGATGCGATAATTATCGCAAATCGCGCTTAGCGCGATTTACTTTATCGCTGGATTACATCGCCGTGTTAGCGACGTATTATCAACGTTTTGCTAACAGGCGATGTAATTCCAGCAATAGAGGCCGATTATCAGGAATAGCGCGTGAAATCCAGCTTTGATTTCACAGCGCTAAGGAGAAGCTTGCTGATAGGGGAGTGTGGACCTAACCTGGCAATCCACCTCACATTATCAGTATGCCTAAGTCAAGTTAAAAGCAGGCGTTACATTCCTGCGATAACCGCGGTTAGCGCGGTTATTTTTATCGCTTCGCGGGTCTGCTGCCTGGCTTGTAAATATCGCGAAGCCGTGTTAGCGAGGATTCCCATGTTGTTGTGCTCAGGAACGCCTACTTTGCATGTCATTAGACATGCAAAGTCGCAAGGAAACACGCGCTAACGCTTGTTAGCGTGTCCTTGTGAATAGGGTGATACAAAAATCGCTGCTTTTTCGGCGCTATGTGCCGAAAAAGCGGCGATGTTTCCCTTGATAATATGCCCCAGGGTCTCTAACACAGAATAGGAAGAGAGGCTCAAAAGCTAACTACTAGCAAGGGGGTTATTGACACGAAATGACATCATTAACCATTGATAACTGAAAGAGCAGACATATTCATGGAGACTGTAAAGGAGTCATATATCACTTAATATTTGTGTTAATAATGGGTAATAAATATGCAAATGATATTTGCACTCATTTGGCATAAGCTATTTTACTCAGGTTTGCACTTGCAGTTACTGCTGAGGGGTACGATGGTTGTTAAATGCAGCAAACCCGAGTTACAGAAGGCCTTTAACAGAAAGTAAAGCCCAAAGCAGAGGGAATATAATGCTAATAAAACAATCCACCCACTATGTGTAGGATGTTCTAAAATAAACAGAGAAAAACAGAAAGACAAGAATTGGAATGTGGGAGCAGAAAGATTATACCAGTAATTATTGGCCCAGAGCTGTTAGTTGTCTTCAGTATGAGCTATCAACATGCAACGTTTCAGTTAAGCATTTTTGCCTACACCTGCCGACAATAGCAGTTGTTAATCATCATCCCTGTATTTATGGTTTGAGCCACAAGCGAAGGCACTAACAAATGGGTGTAGTTAAAAGAAGTTATTGCTCTGCAGGTGATGGCAGTAAGACTAACAGCACAGCGCCCACCACCCCTCACAAACACTCTAAATAGGAAGCATTGTGGGATCATGAGCAGTCTCTCACCTTAATGTTTGTGTGACATAAACTGCTCCATTTTCTATGGCACTCACTCAGATTGATTAAATGTTGGTACACATATGCTTGTTCTAAAGGAAATCCCAATCATCCAAAGAGAAGTAGATTAAGAAAAGTAGAAAACATTTATTTACATTTATTTATTAGCTGATGGATGTTCCCATCAACAAAAGCAAGGGAGGGAGCTTTGCAGGAGAATGAAGCCCTTAGTTTCAACCAAACATTCAATTTAGAGACTGATGATGCTTCCACTACGCTCCCTAGTTACCCACAGGAAGGGCTTTGGAAGTTGGCCAGCCGCAGAGTGCTCCCTATGTGGGCCTGTTAAATATAGCTATAACAAGAGCATTCCTACTGCTTTACCAGTTTCCTATGTTCCACTTCGAGTGCTAATATTAGTGACAGCCTGCTGGTAATTGACTGCAAAACAGAGCTTTGAGTAAGAGAATTTTTATTTGAGATGGCTGGTAGTCCACCACAAGTAAAAATGTCACTATCTTGTTAGGCCCAATAAAAGGTTCCAGTAATTTAAAAATCAGATCAAATGCAGTCTACAGAGCAGGCAGGCTTAACTTAAGAAATTGTGTGAACCATTTACAGTATCAACACAGTCAAAAACAAAACACAAGGGGGGCGTGGCCAACAAGATGGCCGAGCAGCAGCACTAAGCGCTCGCTCTGGCCCTGTACGTGGAATTCGATAATACCCTGCTGCCCCTGAGTCCCCAAAACGCACCTGCAAAGGAGCCTGTCAGTCCAGACACACAGGTGGGGACGAGATTGCCGTTCCCCCAGGGATGTGGAGGGCTGTGGGACCCACTGTGGCGGGGTGGGGAGAACCGGCCTTGTCTGGCCAGTGGTGGCCTTGCGCACAAGAGAGGAGCCAGACCGGGAACTCGCGAAGCGCTGAACCGTAGAGATCCTGTGGAGGTCGGGGTGGACAACGATGGGGGCGGCCCCGCTCTGGTTGAGGTGAGGACGTAGTGCGCAGTGGCAGCCGGCATGGCTCGGGGGTGGTGTCAAGGGCACGGGGGGGTCACGCGGGGGAGTGAGGGAATCAGGATTTTTTTTTAAACTTACTTTGAGGCCGGATCCCGCGTCTCTGCTCCTGCTCTCATGCCTCTGACTCTGACAGGAACAGGAAGCAGGCAGCCAGGCTCCCTCCCCTAAGCCAATCACAATTCTGCAACGTAGCGTTGTGATTGGTCTGAGCACCGTGAGACGGCGCTCAGCCAGGGATGAAGGGGTGGGCATGTTCTCCATGCAGACTGTAATGCAGCCTGCATGGAGAACAGGGAAAATGCGCATGGCTGGGTTGGGCGGCCCGAGAGGGCCGACCAAACAGTCATTGCGCACTTAGGAGTGGGCAAACCACTCCTCCCCTGCCCTGCTCCGAGAGCAGAAGACACACAATATATGGACGGAATGCTGAACAAATCAAAACATTCACCCCCAGTGAAGAGATCTAGGTTAAATCCATCATTCTGTTGCTCACCATGCCACCCCAGTTTAGACCTGGCCATACGCAAATCAGTCTTGACCCTGTGCCTAATGGGAACAGTCCAGCCTGAAGACAGGCCCCGAGAGCAAAGCAGCCCCGCCCACCCGCTCGCCACAAAGCAGCAGGACTCGAAGCATAAAATTATAATAACTCTAGGTTATTATCATTTTATGTTTCTCACCGCTTAAAAGCAGTGGGGCGACACTCCTCAGCCATAGCGGAGGAGCCACCCTTGGCAGTGCGTGGACGCCGCTGAGAGGTTGGGAGGTGGTGTGTGCCCTGCCTGAGAGACAGCCGGCTTCGGAGGCGTGGACGTTGCGTCCGAGAAGATGGTGCGGCTGCTGGCTCCCGTGGTGACCTGGAGCTGGGCTGCTGCAGCGGTACAGCCATAGCCAACAGACAGCAACTGGAGGTGGTGAGGGCTCACCTATGTCGACCTCTCCTGCCCAGGACGAGGTGGCGGTGTGTGCATCCCCACAGGCTTGGGCAGTGCAGTGCTGGCTTGGAGCTGACCGCCTGGTGGCCCCCCGCAGTGTGCTGGCCTTCCTAGCATACCGAACGGGAGAGGACGACGATGATTCCTGCAGGGAGAGTCAGTGGGGGCCTTGTGCCCAGGGGTAACAACTTAGCCATTTCTAACCCCGTGGGACCCTGCTATACTGTTTTTTTGCCACTGGTGTCTTCTGGACTGGGGATATGAGGCCTGCTCTGGTTGAGGCCCAGGACTATTTATACACTCCCCTCTCCCCCTGCGGGCTCTACACAGAGTGTCCCTTGCATGCTTCCCCCCTTTTTCTTCACCTGTCGGTCCCGCTAGGGGGGTTGTGCTGCCACTGTGAGCCCCATCCGGCCTGATATGCTTACATCAACTGGCCCCTAATGACAGGGCACATTGAAAGCCACCTGGCTCCTAACGGACTACTGATTGTGAGGTGGAAGTGGAGAGGAGTGTGACACGACGGTGTGCTCTGGGCTGGGGCCCTCTTGCCCCCTGTGGTTTTGCCTGGAGACATCTGGGTGTCACCTGCTGCATCAGGAAGAACCGATCATCTTCTGCCACAATCTGCACAGCGCTGTCCAGTGCACACTGCTAATGTGCCATTCCTGGAACTGTGGGTTACTGTATGCCCGTTGCCCAGACATTGCCACTGCATCAGGGCCTTCTTCGGCTACACCTCCAACGGCAGCCTGCTACATTCATGTGCCTTGGTACGAGCTCCTTTGGAGGCATGTGACGATTACGAGGTGGCACAGGTGGTCCAGCATTATTATTTAAACGCCGCATAGCAGGGCCGAATAGCTGCAACCAGCATATCTTCATAGGTTTAACGTTGATGCAGTGGTGTTCACAAGCAGTACGATTTAGATACTGTGTTGCCTGACCAGTGTTAACACTGCTCACATAATGGGCAAAGATAAGGCAGCCTGGTCCACGCAACAAATGAAAATGGATCAGTACACCACCTTGAAAGTGAACAATGGCCAGCTAGCACTGGGCGGAGCTCGCAGAGTTTCACTCCGTGGAATTCCGCGGAGTTACCAATATTTTGCAGAGTTCCGTGACCGGGAGGAGTAACTTGAACCGAGATGCAGACCTTGAATTGATGCAGTTCTTGCTCATAAAAATATTGACTACTAAAATAGCTATTCTACATGTTGCCAGTAGGTGGTGCAATTGAGCATACAAATGAATTGGGGATTTATTCTTAAAAGTGATCATTTGCACCATTGTGATGACAATCTGTAACTGTTGGTGCAATTAGCAATCAATTAGAAAAAGGGTTTCTTTTGGAATGATATAAGATATAAGAAAGCAAGTTATTTTAACCCTATATCACCTTCCCTTTGAAAGTGTCAGTTGCAAATGGTTTCACCGCCACTCCCCTTGCAGTGGAACTGAATGTGCCGTGGTCTGGCCAGGAGTGAAGATGGCCGCCTAAGCTGCGAGCTCCGCTCCGAAATGGGCCCTGAGTGGAGGTGGTGGCTTTCCAGGCCTGGCTGAGGCTCAACATGTGCTTCTTCCCTCTCCCCTGGACCCACAGGTGATAGCGGGACACCAAGGGCCAGCGACGATAGCAGCATGCCCGAGCGGAGTCCTTCAAGGAGCCAGGAGTTATTGCCAAGCCTGGAGCCCTGATGAAAGCCACGGCCCTCGCGTAGAGGTTCGATGCCGCCCCTTCATCCAGGACAGGACGTCGAAGACTTGGTCTCCTCATCGTGAAAGATGTGTGGCCTGAGATCTGGTGCCTGTATACCTGGCCTGCGGTAACACCCTTCACCTGCTACATACCAGAAACTGCCGGTGTTCCCCTCAGACTCGCACTCAATACAGGGCTCCCTCAGCGACCGGGTGGGCCTGTGATGGGTGGGTCCCCGGGGGTGCTGGCAGGGCTTGGCAGCGCTGCTGCAACGTTGACTCTGGCCTCGAAGGGAGGAAGCGACCCCCATCTCTTGTCTCTTACCCCTGGATACGACGATCGAAAGTGCCCACACTGCCTTTTCAGCGACAGTGCGCTCTCTGACCACTCCCCGGTTCTTATATGAGTGGAGGTACGACTGGCCCGACCGGTCCGCAAGCCCTGGTGCATGAATATTCAGCACCATCGGACCCCCAAAGGCAAATCCCAACTGAAGACGCACCTCATGGAATACCTCTTGGACAATCAAGGGTCCGTGGACTCTCGTAGGACTCTCTGGGGCGCTGCGAAGGCCATCATCAGGGGTCAACTTATGAGCGATGCAGCACATGCAAATAGACAAGCAGTTACCCGACAGAAGGAACTGGAGATATCATGTTCTTTACCCGCCTTTACTCAGCCCAACCTACCGTACAGCACCATAGATCCTTGGAACAGGCCCGTATAGACCTAAATAGTATTTTCACCTCCAAAGCAGAGTATGCCCTGCAGGAATGAAAGTGAGGCATTATGAGCAGAGGAAAAAGTGGGAAGACTGCTGGCGGCGCAGCTACGCCAGCGAGAGTTGACCATGGCCATCCCTGTCATACAATCAGCAGGAGGTGTGACCCTTACCTGCCCTCAAGAGATCGTGAATGAATTTTTTCGTTCTATATGTCTCTTTACACCCCGGGGGAACCAGCCGAGGAGGAAAAATTGACCTCCTTGACCTCCTTCCTAAGGGATGCGGACCTTCCTTCTCTCGGACAAGGGAAGGGAGCTCCTAGACGGGGAAATCAGCAGAGAGGAAATCGCGCAAACAATATCTAAGTTACCCTACCATAAAGCCCCTGAAGAGGATGGTTTCCCAGTGGAGTTCAATAGATGGGCAGGAGAAGAGATAGCTGACACATTACAGACTGCATTCCAAGAGGCGGAACGAACGTCCTCCTTTGGCCCCCTTTGTAATAGAGCAGTGATAGACGTCCTGCCCAAACCTGAGAAGGACCCGCTACTGTGTGGTAGATACCGTCCCATCTCCCTACTAAATTGCGATATCAAACTCCTGGGCAGTGACCTGGCTTCCTGCCTACGTAAAGTCCTCCCCTCCCTAGTACATCATATGCAAGTGGGCTTCGTACCCGGCCCCTCCTCCAGAAACCACTTATGCACCTTAGCCCACACACTCTGGTCAGCCAAAGATCTCCAGACCGACTCGCTGGTGCTGGCGCTCTCGCTCGATGTGGGAAAGGTGTTTGATTGCATCGAATGGAACTATCTTTTTAAGGTACAGGAGAGCTTTGGATTGGGCGATCAATTCATCGCCAAGGTGCGATTGCTATATGTCAATCCTACTGCGCAAGTCAACTGTGGGGGTTTCTTATCGGACCCCTTCCCGATCCGTAGAGGGCCACGCCAGGGCTGACCTCTCTCCCTGCTCCTATTCCTTCTGGCCATGGAATCTTTGGCATCTACCATACGTAACTCGGCCAGCGTCTCAGGCATACGTCTACCGACCAGTGATTCCAAACTTTCTCTCTATGCAGACGACATTCTACTTACTCTCACAGACCTGCATCACTCCCTGCTGTCTCTGCTTAAAATCATTGACGACTTCTCATCATTTTCAGGTTATAAAATAAACTGGGACAAAAGCGAAGCACTCCCCATCTTGACCGGTACCACAAAGGCGACCAAACATGGATACCCTTTCCATTGGCAACCCTCCTGCCACCCTCCTGCCTTAAGTGCCTGGGTATTCTGGTGAATAAATGCATGGTGGGGATGGTCCCGGATAATCTGAACCCTCTGCTCACCAAGATGAAACATGATTTTGAGAAATGGTCTGCCCTGTGGTTTTCCATGTGGGGCAGAATTCAAGCGGTGCGCATGGTAACCCTCCCATGCTTTGTTTATACTCTCGGAATGCTTTCCATCCAAGTACTTCTCACCTCGCTTCGCCTCATTGATTTCAGGATAAGATCCTTTGTATGGGGCTCTTCGAAACCTCGCCCTGCTGCGTCAAAATTGAAGTCCCGTCATATCAGCGGAGGACTGAGGCTTCCATCTATAGAGCGCTATACACATCTCTGTTAACACAACATATTCTTCATATCCTTTTTATGGGCACTGAGTGGCAAGTAGCTGTTAATATGCTAAGAGATACTTGTCTCCAGTTATTAGCTTTTGAGGGGATGAGGGAGGTCACGCTCTTGTCCATCCATCTGCACACTATATCAAACTGTTAGTCGTTGAGTGTGATGCATACTGCGCTGATGAGGGTTCATGGTCATGTGGCTTTTACGCATATAGGTGACCATGCTGTTTTCCATTAGTGTACAGTTCCTCTTTCCGGCTCCCCCTCAACATCGTATCCAGGAGTAACACCAGTTCATTTTTGCCTGAAATACTGGTGCAACTTGCCTGAAAAACAGCGAGTCATGCTCTGGGAAGTTCACAAAGAAAAAGAAAATCTCAAGATGTACGTTTGTAAATCCGGAAATAATTCTGCCAGCACCGCGGAATGAGGCAATCACAGATGAAGAGTGAGAGGCAGGTTTCTGGGCGTCTCTGGCTGGGCCTGCCTGGCAAAGTGTCATCCACACACTCATAAATTTAAGTCTGTTCAAGTACCTCTCCCAGAGAGGGTGAGGACTAGGACGGACAATTTCCATAATTGATGAGGGTGTGGTGTAGGAGATGGAAATTTCTCCATGGAAAATATTTCCCCACTGGAGAAATATGTAAATGCACAATGTGTCCCCTTTAGATAAGCACAATTTTCCCACTGCTGCAGAATCCAGTGTGTAAATTGCAGGCCACAGCGTGTGTAATTGGGTCATATTTTCTTGAATACTACTGGGCTCGTTTGGCAAATCCCATAACAGTTGTTCCACCTTCCAACCTAAGGAGCGAGTGGAACTATCTTGAACTGGTGCGCAGCACCATCTACAGTTGAAAACAAAACCAACAAGCAAATTAAACAAAAAAACACTTTTTAAAAGCAACTTTTGAACGAATAAAATATTGTTTCCAGTAGGATGGCGTCGGTAAACACCGTTTCACACCGGGTGCCAGAGATTTTGCCAAATTTCATGTTCTAAGCGGAGCGCAGAGTATTAATTACTCCACAAACTCCACTGGCGGCTTGGAGTTAACCACCCACCACTACCAGCAAACAGTGGAGAATGCTGCGCCCCTGACTATGGCAGAACCAAATGGATCTTAGATATTGGAGGCCATTGTAGCTTCTGGGCTAGCAGTGCAGGTGAAAATTGAGTCCATAGCGATTGATGTGAACTTGCTGAGAGCCGACCTGAATAAAGTGGTGGAGAGATCAACAGAGATGGAAAACCAGGTCAGCAAATTGAGGGAAGAAGTCTCTCACTTGAAGAAGACCGTGAGTGTTCTTGAATCTCTCTCAAGCAAAATGGAGATCAGAATGGAAAATGCCGAATGGCGTTTGCGTAGATGAAACCTCCGTTTTATGGGGTTTAGAGGGCATTGAGAAAGGCAGACCAGAAAGCTTTCTGGAGGATTGGATTAAATCGACGCTTCCGGCTGCACAGTTATCCAACTTTTTTACAGTGGAGAGGGCCCACAGAGCGTTGGCCCCGCCACTGCAACCTGGCGCTCCTCCAAGAACAGTTACCGCCAAATTCCTGAACTACAGAGATCGGGGCGAAATCCTGCAGGTGGTTCAGAAGCAAGGAAACCCGAGGTTCGATAACACTGTCATCCGCATATTCCCTGACGACACCAGAGCTGGGCAACTGCAGAGGCAGTCCTTTAGGGGCGTTAAGCAAATAATGGCAGCTATGGGACTACAATATATGTTGCTGTACCCAGCCAAGCAGAAGGTGCTCCACTATGGCCGCACTTACTTCTTTATGACACCGGAGGAAGCATGGGAAAGGATGTAATTCCGGAGAGGGGACCGAATGCAGGATACAACATCCGGACGGAGTCGCGATTTATCCTGAAACAATCAGTAACTAATGTTCAGTCACAGAAAAGAAGTCACCGCAGATGTAGAGCACAGTTGAGCGACAGGAGAGAGCAGAGGCCAGAGCACTGGTGGAGACAGTCATGTTCCCAGAATCCTCCAGTGTTAACTCAGAGCTACAGGACAAGCCGAGTGAGTTATGGGTATACACTGCAGCTATGTGAGAGGTCTGGGACTGTGTTGAGTGCGACAAGAGAGCTCACATTGACCATCACATGGTGTGAGTGGACAGCCCTCTTTGAATGGGAGGGACAAGGCGAATACTCGGATGTGGCAGTTGAAGTGGGTCGGGCGGCTGTGTGGGGGGGGCACATACGGGGTCATGGTGTTGCGGCTATACTGCAGTAGTGACACTGGATAGCCATCCGGACTATATGCGGCAATGGGGTAGGGGGTCGGGTGGCCATTTCCATGGGGCACGGACATAGCCTATCATTGCATACTGCTCCTTTCCCCTCCTTCATCCTTTTAGGATTCATTTTGTTTTTCTTTGGAGTTTGCATTGCATCTGATCGTGCCTAGAATCGCCGAACTGACCTGTTGTTTGCCGGCCTGAGGGACTACATTGGCCATAATCCTTAGCTCCCAGGAGGGTGGAGCATTGCTGCAGTCAAGCGCTCAAAAGCGCCCAACACTACCGCGGCGCGGGACGCACGCGGGCCGTGCCCGGGCGAAGCCCGGGCCAAGGGCGGGCCCGTCCTTGTCCGTCATCGACAGGAAGAGGCAGGGCAGGGCTATCCCTCTTTTAATTGCCACGTAAGAGCCTTATAGTCACGAACACAAGGTATTGCCTCCTCGGACTTTGGTTCTATGCTTGCTTTGGGACTGTACTATTGGGTTTTATAAACGTTCAAGACTTATTGCTATATTTAGCCGCTCTTAATTTGTAATCTTTACTCGGTTCGATTTATTTATTGGTGAATATCGGGTAACTTGTATTGTTTTTTATTGTAGCTACTAAAGTAAATTTGTTCTCTTGCGTTAGGTATGGGCAAACGGAAAACCATGGAGAGCGCAGAAGTGGGGGGGACTGGGAGTCGTGGGCTAGGCAAGGGGAAAAAGGCTAAGAAATCCCGTAAACATGCCGCCAGTAATTGTGTTCTCGATAGAATAGACACATTAATTAATGAGTGCGAGACCATACTGGTGTCAGATTCTGTGGTCCTGCCTTGTAACAATAATGTAAACCCCCGGACCCACAATCCCCTGCCCGCCCGCTTACTGTTGCCCCCATGTTCCACAAACATGTTAGCAAACGCATTACCAACTTAAGTGCTAACAAGGGTTGTGATCCTGCTGGGGTTCAAGAGAAGGCTGTTCCTGACCCTGACGTACATGTTTGTAAGCAAGCGACTCCAGAGATGCACATCATCCCATGCTCAAATAGATTTGCCCCGCTCGCATTCTCCTCTGACATAATAGGCGAGCAAGCAGTATCACCAAGTATATTGCAAGGAGGCAGCAATACTGAACAGCTATCTCCTGACACACTTGGGCCTATTGCCTCACTTAGGGCTGAGATTATAGCATTGAAAAGCTTGATTAACGAGCTTACACACTTGGTTAAAAGTCTACTCCCTTGTGCCCAACCGGTATCTCAGGAGCAGGCACTTGCACAAATTCTCACCCAGGTTGGTCCATCAAGCACTGCAGGGGACGATTTGGGGCAAAGTGTATCTATACTCTTAAAAAACCTAGTAGATCATAAGCTCTCTGGTCCTACACTGGCAAGAACCAATATTCCTGAACTTAAGATAACTAACAAATCTTCCACTGTTCCATCTGTGCCAAACAAGGGTCAAATAGCCCCAGGGGGACCCTGCAAATTGAGAAACATCGTGAGGCCTGCGGAGGTCCCACCACAATCCCGACAACGGAGAGATGTATATTCAATACCATCATTGCAGGGCCCCAATATCTACATGATAAATGTACCTAAGCTTGGCCCACATAACGATATGGAAAGCGTGGACTCTTTGACTAATAAGGTCATTCATTGGATACGCCATACTAGAGGTTGTCGCTCTGTGATTCGTGAAGATATTATCCGGGCACGCAGACTCACTATTTCTGCCCAACGTTATGATTGTATCGAGCTCACCTTGTCAAATACGAATCTGGCAGAAAACCTTTTAGCTTTGGAATTCAGAACTAGCGCTCCAGCTAGTTCAGCCATACAGTTTAGGCGAGCTCTAGCACTTCCAAGGGAAGGGTCGCAATCCAGATTAGAGGGGGGCTCCACGCTTGAAAGAGTAGATTGACTGCTTGATGAGCCTAGTTGCTCATCATGGCATGAAACAACGGTCAGCCAACCCCCGGAATTGCACGAGCCCTCTGTTTTTCCCCCTTATAAAAGCTCATTTGGGGAAACCGGGGCGGGGGTGAATCATCCTCCACAGGTCTCGCAAGAGACTGTCCTCGATACGCCTCCCGATCTCCTAACAACACCAGATCTTTTAGTCTTATCCTGCTCTTTAATTCCATATTGCACACATGAGGAGGTCTTGGCCTCACGCCAACAACAGCTAAAAATCTTATCATGGAATGTGGCAGGCTTATTAAACAAGTTATTGCTGCCGCACTGGAATCATTTTGTAGAAAGTTTTGATATTTGCTTATTCCAGGAGACGTGGAGCCTGGTGCCACTTTACAAATCAGGCTATGCTTGTTACTGCATCCCGGCTATTACAAAGGGGAGAGGGCGCCCGTCAGGAGGGTTGATTATTTGGGTGAGCATTACCTTAGGTTGCCATATCACTGTCCAACCGACTACAAGCCCTGACATTTTGAGACTATCTATTAAAGGTCCCAGGGGAGGTGGCACATTGGAGTTGTTTAATGTTTATATTAGAGGAACAAAGGGAGGGCAACAATCTCCCATTGTCACGCTTTTAGACCATTCCCTATCCAGTTGTAAGCCTGAAGCGAAAATTATAGTAGCAGGAGACTTGAACTGCACCTTCGAGCCTTTGAGCTCAGAAGACATGCTGGAGTCAGAGGATGGCGACGCCAAATGGTCGGTCCCCACTCTTAATATTTCCCCTATCAAAAAGTGGTCTCCGCTTGTAATTCAATTGAACGCACTCACCATCGAACATGGTCTTAGAGCTGCCAACGGCAGATCCCACTCAGATACACATGGTGCAAACACCTTTAATAGAATAGGCTGCCCTTGACGCATAGATTATATCTTAGTGGATGTAAAACTGTGGGCCCAAATGATAGATATGCATGTGGGCACCACAACAGATAGCGATCACAATCCTCTTTGTTTGACATTGGTAATGCCCTGGACCACTTTGTTTTTGCATAAAACTAGGAGGCCTACAGTTCCAGTTATAAACATCGTTCCCTCTAATTGCAAAAGATATTTGAAATGGCATAATATCAGTGCACATGAAATAAAATTATCTCGTGTTAAGGAATTGAAGCACTCCATGCAACTTTACTGGCCGCTGAACCTTGTGTAGAAGCTCCTTTAGCACATTCCCGTACTATAGACCAGCTGAGCACTGTCTTTTTAGTCACCCATAATCATGCCATTACAAAGGTACCCCGGTTAAGACAGCACTCGTGGTACACTAAAAAATGCAGACTAACCAGACAATCACTGGCAGCCGCAATCAGGTCCAAGAATACTGATTTGATTAAATTTGTGAGAAAGGAGTATAGGGAAGCCCTTCACGAGGCTAGAATAGAGTGGGATGAATCTCATTGGAAGAACTTGAAAGTCGCCAGTCAGGAGAAGAACAAAACCCAGTTCTGGTCCCTTGTCAGCAAGGGTACTAGTCGAGATCCTGCCTCCTTGTCTAATCATATTACAAGCCGAGAATGGTACGATCATTTTAGGAAATTCTATTCCGTTCCTGTTGACGAATGTCTGGAGGAGTTAAGCGACTCCACAGACATTCCTCCGGCTGGGAATACGAGCAATCCCTTCTCGTTGCCCGAAATCGAAATGGCAATCTCAAAGATAGTGCCGGGTAAAGCTCCTGGACCAGACGGTCTCCCAGGCGACCTCTTTTTGGCTGATCCGGGGAATTGGTCACGTTATATCCAACTCCTGACCAATAGTATAGCCAATGGATCCCCAATTCCCGACTCTTGGAAAGGAGCGCTGGTGGTCCCGATATTTAAAAAAGGAGACAGGGAAGATCCATCAAACTATAGGCCTATAAGCCTAATAGATGCCATGCAAAAGTTGGTAGGCAGGGTCCTCCTCCAACGTATACAGATTTGGGCTGAAGAGGAGGACATTTTATCCCAATACCAGGCTGGGTTTAGAAGAAACACAGGTACGTTTGACCAAGTTTTCAGGTTACTACTTATTTATTGGAAGGTTGTTGTCATTGGCAAGGGAAGTCTTTATTTAGCCTTCATTGACTTGAGAACAGCCTTTGATCTTGTCCCTAGGCTAAGACTATGGCAAATGCTGAGGGACTTGGGTATCTCCCCTCTCCTACTTGACTTTTTAATCCGATTGCACGAAGGTAACTTCGCCCAGGTCAGGTGGGGCCCCCAGGGGGAGGTTACTGAAAAAATCCCAGTAAACAGAGGAGTCCGCCAGGGGTGTGTCTTGGCACCCACCCTGTTCTCTTTATACATTAATGGGGTGGTGAAATTCCTTCAAGAGATCCCGGCAGACGCACCTACCCTGGCGGGCGAGAAAGTCCCTACACTGTTGTTTGCTGACGACACCCTTCTGGTGTCGAAAACCCCGTCCGGGTTACAAAAACTCCTTACTCGATATCAGCTATTCTGTGACTCCCGGGATTTGGTCGTCAACACAGATAAGACAAAATTTATGGCTTTTAATCCCCACAAGACATTCAAAAATAACTTAATTTTAAATAACACCCGACTAGAGAGGGTAAATGTGTTTGATTATTTGGGCATCCGACTCTCTGACAAAATGCATTGGAAGCCGCACTTAGCCAAGATGCTATTGAACCACAAATGTGTTGCTGGGGCTCTTAGTAAAGAGCACCGGGCCTCTTATAGTAGACCGGTAGCTCCGGCACTTGTAATATATGATGCAAAAGCCGTTGCCGCTGCTTTGTACGGGGCAGAGATATGGGGCTTCGAAAATATTGAAGACATTGGCAGGTCCGAAAATAAGTTCCTGAGGGATTTGGTGATGCTTCCTAGTAATACTCCAATAACTCCCTTGATGTTTGACATGGGCAGACGGCCACTCAGGGATATTGCTAAACTGCGCCCTCTTCTCTTTTGGGCGCGTACGATCCGTACCCCTGAGCTTTCAAACTACGCTGCGGCCCTAACAGAGGTGATCAACTTAGACACGGGGCACAGGGTTAAGTGGATATCCAACGTTAGAAGGTTACTGTCTGAGTTGGGTCTCACGGAAGCATGGGAAACTCACGTACCACCCAGCAAGGTAGAGCTAAAGAGTATTTATTGGAACTGGGTTGATAGTAAAGTGCTGACTAACCCAGAATTGGGTAGCCTGACAGAAGAGTTCTTTTGCCACAAACAGCGCAGAGGTTTAGAGCCTTACTTGGATATCATCCAGATTCCACGTGACAGACAGCTATACATTCAATTCAGGCTGGGCACACTACCAATCCACGCAACCACTTCAAAATGGCACTCTTACAAATATCAAAGTGAGGCATGTCCCTGCTGTAGAGCCCCGTTGGAAAGCATGTCCCACTTTCTGTTTGCTTGCCCGGCTTATTCCATTGTCAGGTCTAGCTGGTTAAAACCGATTTGTAAAATTATGGGTACACGCGACTATAGGACTGCTTTGCGTATTCTAAAAACGGATCCAGGTGTGCTTTTTTCGTGTGGGGTGGCGAAATTCTTGAGCCGAGCCTGGATTATTAGAAACAAAGCACTGAAGTACTCTAGCACGCTTGCTGAGGGCTAAAAATTCCTTTATGGCAGCTATTTCTTACTACTTAAGTACCGTAACAACACCTAGAGTTTACCTACTCATGTGCACTGTGAAGATGCTCGTGTTTTGTGGAATGCCTTGCCCTGAGTTATACTTCCCTATCTGTAGTGGATTTTGTACATCTCCCTAGTTATCTCTGTACAACTGCTTTAAACTTCCATGTCTTGTATTTTAATTCTGGTTGTGTGCCCAATGTTTATCCTCTTATCCATTTTTCTACAAGGTCTTATAAAAAAAAAAGAAGCTTTTAACCTTTTACAAAAGTTTTGAAATTTTTAGGTCTTAAAATCATTATTAGTGTTTTTACCTGTCCTGACAATTCCGCTAAATCATGTATTAACAGCGTTGTGATATATTGTATATATTAATTTTTATTTTTTTTTCTTGCCATTTTTTATATGTTTGTCTGTGTTTTCTTGTCTGTTGCTTTTATGATTCTAGCAATCAAAATAAAGCATTTGATTGATTGATTGATTGATTGCTTTTCGTCTTCTTATTTTTTAGTGTTTTAATTGTGCTCCGCAACGGTAGTGCACAAGTAACGGTTGGTGGAAGGAGTGGGGCCCTTGAGACACATAGGTTCATGGTGGTGGATGATTTACTAATACAGGGAATGTCCCTTATCCGATATTCCCCTTGGTGATATACATAGGATTGAAGTCCATTAAGGGTACCCAACACACTCCAACATTCATTTTGCATAAGTTGAGCTGTTGAGGGGTAGTTGTGATGTGTGAGCAGACACTAGTTGAAAATAGGGTGTTTACCCGGGGTGGTCGGAAATGAAAGGTTGGGATGTTACATTTCAGACTCTTTTGTTTTGTGCAGCAGTCGCTGTGCATCAAGCGGCACAAGGGGTGGGGGAATCGGGTAGTGTCTGGATGGGGAGTCTCTTGTTAGCTGGAGAGTCATGGTTGATACCATACGGATGTTAACATGGAATGTGCGGGTGCTCACCTCTTTTGTGAACAGATATAGGACACACACATATCTCAGGCTGCTGGGTGTTCGAATTCCATTACTACAGGAGACTCACCTCCTGGAGGATGAAGCTAAGAAGCTTTGTAAAAAATGGCAAGGACAACTGTACTCCTCTACTTATTCCTCCTTTGCCTGTGGGGTGTCTATTTGGGTGGCTCCGGGAGTCCCTTTTCAGCTCAGTCTGAAGCTGGTAGATGTGTAGGGACGTTTTATATTGCTGCATGGTATACTGGATGGTCGAGAACTATGCTTGATAAATGTCTATGCTCCTAACATTGGTGATGGGGAATTCTTTGGACAACTAGAAGCTGAACTGATTCCTTATGCTGGCTTGCCAATTGTTTGGATGGGAGACTTTAATTGTATTCTGGATGGCAAGTAGATAGACACCCGCCCAGACTGGGCATGAAGCCTCGCATGATGGCGGGGTTGTGGGAGATTATTGCTCAACTTCAGTTTGTGGATGAGTGGTGGGAACTTCTCCCCACAGCACTGGAATATTCGTGTTACTCTCCTACACATGGTACTCGTAGCAGAGTGTACCGCTGTTTACTGGCTAACGACGGGGTTCTTGATGTTGTGAAAGTGTCCTATCAAGTATGATTCCTTTCGGATCATGCCCCCCAGATTCTGGACTGTGGGTTAAGGAGTCACTGACCCAGTATTCCCCTGTGGAGGTTCAGACCTGAGGCCCTGGAGGATCCAGAATATGCTATTGATATGCAGAACACGCTTCAGGGCTATTTTAGCACAAACTGGACCACTGTGGGTTCTCAAGGCGTGGAATGCGAGGCATTAAAAGTGGTCATCATAGGGGTGAGCCTTGGTAAGAAGTAAGGCATTTGAAAAAAGTTTGAAATGGAGCTGTGGGACAAGGAGAAACAATTGGTAGATGTTAGAAAGGGTTTCTGGTTGGCTAGGGTATGCGCCTAAGCCAGGCAGAACCCACCACTCTAGTCAGGGCAAGGGAGTTACACACCCGAGATAACCCCTGCTCACCCCTTTGGATGCTTGGCAGAGCAGTCA
Organism: Calotriton arnoldi; assembly: GCA_963921515.1. Lineage (NCBI taxonomy): Eukaryota > Metazoa > Chordata > Amphibia > Caudata > Salamandridae > Calotriton > Calotriton arnoldi. The sequence continues at coordinate 147,994 of CAWUFW010014575.1, forward strand.
GGCTTATCCCAGAGGCAATATGTAAAGCATTTATGCAACACACACACACACTAGTGACACACTAGGCAGACCACTTGTATTGTACATAAAACACTTTAGACCATAATCACATAAATCACTGTGCCACTAGGCACTTGTCATGACGTCACTTAGATTGCAAAATCGCTTCGCCAATCGGACAATTGTCATAACGATACCAGTAGTGCACTAAAGTAAATACTTGTAGAGTGCACACATCATACATCCACCATCACTGCACTTATAAGTAACCCTGGGTGTAAAACTCCGATTACAATGTGGAGTTGAGGTAAAACTCAGACTCTGAGACGGACTGGAGTTTTTGTTGTGGTGGCACGCCCAAAATGCGTATTTTCACATGCAGGAGTAACTTACCGGGTGCCTGTGATCGCCGACGAGATTTTCCAAGCCGTTCGTGAGCGCCACTGGATTTGCTATGCGGCCGCATGGTCCCGCAAACTTTTTTCGGGTCGCCAACACATCATTCGAGCACGCCAGCAGACTTCCGGCGGGGGTTTTGTGAAGAACACAATCCCAAACGGGCAGGATCAACCGCGACTGCAATCTGGAGAAGGTTCTCTCTCCTTCTCGAAATTATTATTTGGAGTCAAAAAAACTCCTCAAATTGGAATTTGGCTATACTTTTTTGATGTGTTGTTTAGCATGCCTCCTTTGTCTGGCCAGTGTGTGAGTGTGTTTGTAATAGTAGGCCCCAGCATTGCCTTGGCTCCCCATGTGGCCAGGGGCCCTTTTGTAAAGTCTGTGTCCATAGGCCTGCTTGTGTTCATTGTTTTCCAGGCCTCCTGCTTCTTGTTATGGTGGCCTGACCATGTGGCTGGTAGTCACTTTCTGGAGGAAGTCAGTGTGCTTTTTTTGCCATAGGCTTGCATGTCTTCCCTTTGTAGGCTTATTGCTTCTTGGGGTGGCCTGGCCATGTGGCTGGCGGCCACTTTGTGAAGGCAGCCAGTGTGTTTTTGCCAAAGGCCTGCATTGTCTACCCTTTGCAGGCTTATTATTGCTTCTTGTGGCCTGGCCATGTGGCTGGCGGCCATTTTGTTAAGGCAACCAGTGTGCTGCTGATATAGGCCTGCATGCCTTCTTTGTGGTGGCTATGTTTTCTTGCTGGTTGATGTTTTGCATGCAATTTTTTTTTCTTTTATTCAGCAAAAATGTAGCACAGTACACTACATTTTCTCCATGTTTTTCATAAATTTGCAATATTGATTTGAATTGATTCACTATGTGGCCTAGTCTGTCAATGAGTTTTCCAGCCAATAGACCCAGAGTGATTCATGGGTGCATGAAACAACTGTTTCTGTGTTGTCTGTTTAATTTAAACATCATTTTGGCCATGGATGGCATTGGATTAAAATATGGTTTTTTTGTGGTATTTCACTTTTTTTTCATGTGCTAAATTAATTAAATGCCTTTGTTGGATGTGTGTAGTTGTAACTTGCAAACTTTTTTACCCCTGTGGATTTTCGTTTTTGACATTGTTTCATTAAAGATGTGTTGTTTAGCAAGCATACCTCCTTTGTATGGCCAGTGTGTGAGTGTGTTTGCAAGTAGGCCAGCAATGCATTTGCCTTGGTTCCACAGGGCCATGTGGCGGGGGCCATTTGGTAAAGTCTGTGTCCTCCTTAGGCCTGCTTGTGTTCATTGTTTTCCAGTCCTCCTGCTTGCTGTTGCTGTGATGTGACCATGTGCCTGGCGGCCATTTTGTAAAGGCAGTCAGTGTGCTTTTGTCATAGGCCTGCATGTCTTACCTTTGTTCCTCTTGGCTTTTTGATTCTTGGTGTGGTGGCCTGGCCATGTGGCTGGTGGCCATTTTGTGGAGGCAATCAGTGTGCTTTTGCCATAGGCCTGCATGTTTTCCCTTTGTTCCTCTTGGCTTATTGCTTCTTGTTGTGGTTGCCTGGCCATGTGGCAGGCAGCCATTTTGTGAGGGCAGTCAGTGTGCTTTTGCCATAGGTCTGCATGTCTTTCCTTTGTTCCCCTTGGCTTATTGCTACTTGTTGTGGCCTGGCCATGTAGCTGGCAGTCATTTTGTGAATTCAGCCAGTGTGCCCCTTTGTCATATGCTTGCATGGATTGTTGAGCAATGAGATAAGCAGCTTAATAAATTGAGGGTGATTTTTTTTTAACTTATTTATAATTATTTCTTTATTTTAATTCCTTTTTTCTCATTTTTATGTTTTAATTTTTCCAAATTGTGTAATTCTTTTATATTTTCAATTTTTTTCCAATGTTTATTTTTTTATTTTTTCAATTTGTTTTTATTTCAGTTTCAAAGCAACATGACTTGGCATCAATGAACCATTAACATTAACCCCATGTCTGCTATATGATGTGCACAACAGTATTCATTGTCTAGGGATTGTTCCATTGCATTGTCATTTGTTAGCTGATGCTCCCAGAGTGCCGCATCCATTCCCTGCCACGTGATACACAATGCCAAACGGTTACATATGTATTTTTGTTGTTGTTCTTCTTTCCTATCCTTCCTGAGTGCACTGGAATGTACAGTACACGATGAAAGCCCTTCTTGTTCTCAAAGTCTCACAAATGCTTACACTGTATTGTTAATTTTTTTAATAACTGAGGTAACATTTAAAAGTGTGATCACAAATTAATTATATATTATATTATTTGTTTGTACTAGTAATTATTAAACTACAACAATGCCACATTTCACTGATGTTCTTCTTGCTTCTTTGCTTTTAGGTGCACAAGAGAAGGAGACAACATCACCCATTGTACTGCCAGACAGAAGCCCTGCGCCCTGCGCACCACATCACGCGACGTGTGACCACAGACATCTCTTCAACTTGTGAATCTAAAACAAGTGCCGCTGCGTGCTAATGACAGCTTCAAGATGGCCCCAAAGAAAGGTACCAGTACCAAGAAAGTCAAAGTTGCTAGTGAGAAGAAGAAGGCACTGCCACTTACCACTACCGGTATGTTGCCCAGTACCTTTTTTGGGAAACCAGAAATTGCACCTGCAGCAGCGGTGTCTGGAGAGCAAGCTAGGAGCAACACCCCTACATCAACGGACACACCCCACCAACCTCGGCCCAAGCCCATGTCTGTCGCAGAGGCAGCCAGTCTAATCATGACAATGCCGACGAGCAGTGACGTTGAAATTGACATATCGTTATCGCCAAGTAGTACCCAATCAATGCAGGAAACTCAGATAAGTGGGCAACAACAGTGGCAACAAACCAACAATAGTAGTAGTTCCTCTTGAAGTAGAGGCAGTTCAGGAGATCAAGCTTCCTGCTGAGGAAGAAGAGCAAGCCACTCTTTCAGAAGATCCATTGTCTTCCAGTTCCCCAGCAAGGAAAAGGAGGGTTAATCCATCAACATCTTCTCCAAGCCCCCCTTCTGATGATCTAAACACCATTTGGATCCCGCCGCAGTCTGAGAGTGAGACACACCACGCCCACGAGACAAAGCTAGGTAAAAGGAAGGTTCCGGAAAGCCTTAGAGTTATGGAGGTAGATGTAGAAGAGGAGGATGATGACAAGCAAGCCATCATGGTCGTTAGCCCCACCCTAGTGGAGACTGACATTACCCCATCCCAAATTGCTGTGAGGGATGTGGCACGGATACTACCAACACGGATACCACCAACACCACCTCCAGCTGCCATATTTACAAAGTCTCATCAGCACCTACATCCACGACAACCACCTCAGTAGAGTAGGTACTACAGAGAGTCAAACATCATGCCCACCTACCAGTTCATCCGACATTGCAAGTGGCACGAGCAGCGTCAGAAAGAGGACCTCCCCGGTTTGGGACTTCTTTTCAGTTAGCCAGAAGGAGGTGAACATTGTTATATGCTCCATTTGTGGAGTAGGTGTTAGTCCGGGTAAGCTTCGTACAAGCTATGGTACCGGAGGCCAAACAGCCCATCTGAGAAAACACCACTTGATCCAGTGGGAGGCGCACCTTAGCGGCCAAAAAACTGCAAGTATTGGTGGAGGAGATGAAGATCCAATCACAGTGGAAAGTGAAAAAGAGGTGGACATTTTCTCTGGTACACAAAGCAGCCCTGTCCCCAGCAGTGCAGTGGTACCTCCCACATCATCATCAGCAACATCTCAATGGCACAAGAATCAGGTCGAGACACCAAGGGGTCCAAGGCAAGAGAGTACCACAACGAAAAAACATTCATTGCGCCTAACAATATCTGGTCTCAAGAGGTCACCTGCATCAGTGGCACCAGAAAAAAAAAATACCAGGCTCCCATTCTCAGCATGTTTAGGCCGCGGGGGCAGTTCTAGCGCAACCACCCAACAGCACGTTTGTGCAACGCGAAGCTGGCTAAAATGTTAGCGCTGGACCTCCTCCCTTTTTCTTTTGTGGAAGGGGTGGGTTTTTATTGAATTTGTGGCAGCATCTGCCCGAAATGGAAGGTTCCTAGCCTGTCCTATTTCACCAGAGTTGCTGTTCCAGAACTACATCACGATGTGCTGGAATTGCTTGGACAAGCTTTGCAGCAGAGTGTTGTTCACTCTATCCACCTGATGACAGACATGCGGACCAGTTAGCAAGCCACTGATTACATGTGCATCACTGTGCTCTGGATCTCTTTTGTGGGTGTTAGAGAAAAGATATCTGCAGGTGTTGACACTGCTGACATTTGTAATGGCGCTCAGAAGCATGCTACAGTAGCCATGTTTGCCATGGAGAAATCCCATACTGCTGCAAACATTTCGGAAGACTTTAACACTAAGGTTTTTAAATGGCTGCGACCAAGAGGGCTTAACATTGGTTTTGTTGCCACGGACAATGGCAGTAATATAGTTAAGTGAATAAAGAAACAGTATCCTTTGGACCCGATATCACACTTATAATATTCAACCAATCAATATATTCCATTCAAGTCAATACTTCTTCACTCTTATCTCACATACACACTTGAGGGAATATTGCCATATAACTACCACAGAGGGTCATGAACCATAAAATATACAAAGATGTACAAAGATATATAAATCGATTTATTATAAAAACCAGTGTATCAAAAAAGACGTTAAGAAACTCAAGGGCAATAAAACCCTAAACTATATGAACACAATACATTGCATGGTTAATAGACAGAAATCACAAAGGTTTCAGAGCAAATAATCACATGTTAAAATACAATCCATTTAAAAAACCAAAGATAAAACAAATTAAAGAGAGTACATAGCACAGACAGGTTCAATTTATCATTAGTTTTTACACATCTGTTTTACACCAATATTTAAGGCAAAGATCCTGGTATGTGTTGCTCATAGACCTCCGCCTTTCTAACAGATTGTGTATTAAGATGAGCGTCGACGCCGTTTCGATGGATGAAAAATTTTAAACCATCTTTTTCAAGACCGAACCAATTTGACTCTCCTTAAATAAAACGAATTTTTCTCAAATAAACAATATCAATTTAACCACCACCTCCCATAGGTAGTACTAATCGTATCAAAAAGTACTAGACGGATATAATGTGATGTAATATCTTTACTTGTCTTTACTATTCCGTTCTCAATTAGTGAAAATAAATCTGAATTAAAAACTAATTTCCCAACATCCGAAATTGATGCCATATTTTGAAGCTAAAAAATGGTTTTGTAGTCTTCCAAACAGGTCTATAGCACACCGTTTATAAGACCTCCGCCACAGATAATATATTGATGTATCGATGGTTCTCAAGAAAGCTCCTTAAAAATGGAAGCAGAATTGCTGCTGTCAATGGGCGAATTATTTCAATTTGTCGTCCTCTATAACTCCCTCTTTGACATTAGGGTAGTTAGCGCGGTTTTCATCACATGCGGTCCTCGTCCTTCAGCGGTTAGTTGGCGCTCAGAAGCATGCTACAGTAGCCATGTTTGCCATGGAGAAATCCCATACTGCTGCAAACATTTCGGAAGACTTTAACACTAAGGTTTTTAAATGGCTGCGACCAAGAGGGCTTAACATTGGTTTTGTTGCCACGGACAATGGCAGTAATATAGTTAAGGCCATGGCCGATGGTGGCTATTTCAGGGTCCTGTGTTTGGTGCACTGCATTAACATCATTGTTCAAGACTTTCTGAAAAAAGAAGACCGAGTCAGCAACTTACTGACCACCTGCAGAAAAATCTGCACACATTTCAGCCATTCTTTTAAAGACCGGGAGCAGGTGAGGATCATTCAACGTGATAATAGAATGCCAGTTAAAGCACTCATCCAGGAGTTACCAACACGTTGGAACTCAACTTATTACATGCTTGAACGTCTGTTTGAGCAGTGCAGACCAATCAATGAATATGTCATGCAAAGAGGGGATGCAACTGTGAAAGGCAAGATCATTGAGATGGACCAATGGGGCCTAGTTAAATGCCTGACAGAGATGCTGCTTCCTTTCAAGGTCTTCACACGTGAAGTCAGCAAGGAGGACTGTACCATGGGCCAAGCTATCCCATTGTTGCACATGCTACAGGAACAGCTAAAGGAGGTGTCTGCAATGTCCGCAGGTGTGTGGGGCAAAAAGAAGCATATGAGTTTTTGAAGAGCTTAATCCTTCGCTTATCTGAAAATACAAGGGTGCAAAGAGGCATTGTGTCATCCAACCACTACGTTTGTGCCACAATTCTTGATCCACGGTACAAACCATTACTGGACACTTTCATTCCTTTTTCAGGTGGGGATGTTGCCAACTACAAAACTTGGATAGCTGTGCAAGCCAGTCAGCTAGAAAAAAAACGGCTGAGAATTAGAGGCCCGCTCCTCCAGGCCACAACAAGTACTGCAGGACAGCTTTCAAGTTCAACATCAGAGCCTGAGGGCAGTGCCGTTGGGTCACAGCAGCCAAAACCACCAACAACAGCAACAACAACAACATCAGCAACAACAACAAGAACAGGAGCATCAGCCCCAAAATTGGCAAAGGAATGGTTTCTACTGGCAGGGCTTAAATCCAGTGCTGAGGCAAAGACAAAGGCAAAAGAGGCCGAAGCACCCATGACCATTGAGCAGATGGTCAAGACCTCTCTGGATGACCCAACTTAGGTCTACTTTGATCAAAGTCCATTGCTGTATTGGTATGGGAAAATGTGCCAATAGCCAGTGCTCAGCAGGCTCGCGATAAACTATCTGGCTTGCCCCGTGGCAAGTGTCTCTGCTGAGCGTGTTTTCAGTGCTGCTAGTGCCGTTCCTATAGTGAAAAGGACCAATCTCTCACTCCAAAATGTGGAGAGGTTAACCATGACCAAAATGAATCAGCACTTTATACCACCAAATTACACCATACCTGAAGTACCACAGCAGGAAGATGATGACGGTGACTCAGGCCATGGAAGTAGTGTTTTTGTTGACCTACTTCTGGGAAAGCCACCAGAGTTTGAGGATCAGCTCTACTTCCCTGACAACAAGGCTTTAGTTTCTAGTTACTTTCTTTCTTTCGTTGACGTCCAAACCCCCCCAAAAAAAGATATAGCTAAGGAACATTATTTACTTTATTATTTGTGTGTGTCTGGTTGACCAATCCATCCCCACTGTCTTTTTTTCCCTTCGACACATTTTTTTGCCAGATTGGAGTTGCAACTGTATGCAGTGAAGAAGTCCCGACCTACCCTAAAGCCATTTTCCTTAAGCCAGACATTCGATGGAGAATACAAACGTGTGCCTGCCTCTGCCTCCAACCCTGGGCCTTGACTATCTATCGATCATTTCCTCCTAGCCTAGAGGGACTGCCCCACATATGAGATTATTAATAATTCGATTTACAGCGAAGCAATGGATGATTTGCATTCTGCAATGTGCCACCAATCGATCATAGTGAGCACACCAGAAGAACAGGTAAATTATGGCATGCATTGCACACTGATTGTTGTTTGTTGTGATGTCAACTTGTAAATGATTGATATGTCACATCATCAATTATGTGTCTGTCAGCTTGAGTTGAGACTAGAGAAGAAGAAGAGATGATTCATGTGGTGACAGCAAGCAGTGTGAGACTGGGTGATTGTTTGTTATGCTTAATGTTTTAGTGTTGATGATGATTGAGATTCACAATGTTGTGGTGGCCTACCAATGGCTGATTAATAATTTTCCCCTGAAGGTTATTTTTTTTCCTTCCCCTTTGAAAGATCGGATAGCGAGATTCCTTCACCAGGTCCGCTCCACACTGTCCACACAGCGTTTTTATTGTTTTATGCTTACTTATACTCCACAAAGACTCAGACCTGACCAGTCACTTAGTTGATGCAAGCTTGCAAAGACAAATCTAGTCTAAACTACACACAAAAAGTGACTCCGTCAAGTCAATCTTTCCCTTCTTGTTGTTCAATAACAAAATTGTACTACTACAGGCCGATCCATTGCATTGAGTCAGGAATCACTCGGGACACTGTTGGTATGGAGTTGGACACCATACTCGGAGTCGGAGTCAGACTCAGGAGGATCAGAGATGATGGAATGACTCAAGGCGTGGGAGTGAGCTTGACTACTTCGAGAACCGCCACCAGAAAAAAGAACACCCAAGTTTTCCCCAACTCCCACATTAAAACAATCCTCTCGCCAACAAGTCCCACCCACCAAAAAAAGATTAAAAAAGGGGCAAGGTAGGTATATCCTCTAGCAGCGGGGTAGGAGCCGGATCTTTCGCTCAAGATAGTCGAAGAGCTCCTCTATCCTGGCCTCTAGGTGCGCCATCCAGAGAAGCATGTGGCGCTAAAAGGTTTTACATGAACAGAGGTGGGCAGCAGTAGTTGACTTGCGGCTGGCGGCTGCCGGACCACAGCACCTTACTACCAGAGGCACTGGGGGGGCCTGGCAGGGGCCCGGGGCATTGGAGGCTGCAGCTGCTGCCTCCTCCTCCTCCTCCACCGGATCTACCAGCCGCCGATATTCTGCCCTGATGGCCTCCAGCTTCTGTTGCTGGGTCTTGGCTGCTATCTCTTGCCTGGTGGGTTGGGAGGGAGTAGCTATGTCAAGAAAGAAACAAGACAACTGTAACCAATACTCTTAGCAAAACAGTAACACACAAAATTATACACATAAAATTATAGTGGCACAGTAGCACTAGCAACACATAACATTTGTGGTATCCTCTGTTCCTCGGCCCCTAAGATTTGGATGTGATTAGAGTTTCAGGCATTAGGCACTATGAAGTAGACAAGTATCTTCTCTCTCTTGTTTAGCTAAATGAATCTTGTAGACATGCCAGCTCAGCTTGCGCCCTAGACAGACATATTCGTGTCGCAGACTCACATTACTTTACTACTGTCTGCAGGTGGGGCAGCTGTACTACACAATTATCTTGTTTTCTAATATTATGGCCATACTCTGTTAAATCAATGGCAAATGCTCAATTTCACTTTCAACGTGACTGCTACAACAAGCCAGATGATATGATTAATTACTAATATGAATGACTGATGATATACGGCACAATGTCACATGACCTGAGGTACTACTATTGTAATAACCATGCAGCTGATAGGCCACCCATGGCTGACACTGTCGAAATTACATGTGTGGGGAGGGAGTGGAGCTCGGACTCGGAGGGAGGGGATTGATGAAGGGTGGGTACATACATACATAATATATATGTTGTGCTTGCAAACTACTGTGAGTCAAGGAGGACTGGAGCTTTTGGTGAATCTGAGTTTTTGAAAAGAAAAATAGTGGCCAACTGGATGGACATAAGGTCTTCTTGGTTTGAAAATGTAATGGTGCCGTCCTCCTCCTCCTCCTCATATTTGCTTCCGGCCATGGTGCACGGTAATCATTTCATCAACAACTGCTGCTAATATTACTAGGCCTAGACGAGAAGAAGAGTAGACACAACTTTGGGGCGTCCAACGTGACCATCATTTACTGATTGAGCATGAGAAAGTAAAAGAAAGCCTTCTCATCTCAACTAACATGTGTAGAATACCTTAGTAGGGCATGCAATTTGCACAGCAGAGTAGTAGTACTAGTACTAGAGTAGAAGTAAGGACCAATGGGTTCTCTGAGTCTTACAGTACCCCCACTAGGCAGTCCATAAACTATATAAGGGGAAAGGGAAAGCTGACTGAAAAACCAGAAGAAATCAAGCTACAGACAGACTAATACAGAGTCAGAGGCAGTTTGAGGTAAAAAAAAGAACAGACACTAGAAATATAAATAATGAAGATAGTAGGTAATGCAGGGATAACAAGAATTTAGAAACAGATATATCAAAGAGGATTTGGGAATTAATTTTACTTTGTAGGTGTATATTCTTTACTGCCGCATGAATTTGAATATGAATATGAATATGTGCCTGAACTTTTATTGAAATCTGTACTAAATTATATCAAATTAGATACTGACCTGGGTTGTGGGGGAACACGCACCACTTCTGCTTGGGTGAAGGAGCAGCTGGGGTTCTCTTAGTAGGCCGACATGAGGAGCTTGTGTACGGCAGCCATTTTTCCTCTTTAGGGACAGCTAGAGTGGCAATTTTGAAAGTGCGCACTTTAGCTTCCCGGGCCACCCGAATGCATTTAAGCAGGGATGCTGTACACCAAAGGCAAGTCCATCTGTGCCCGTCAGCATCCCGGAAGCATCCAGCGCCAGCCACTATGCCGGAGCCACAACAAACGATATGCACCGTCTCTCCTATAGTCCTACTCAACTCCATGATCTGGCCCCTGCCCCTAGATGTACACCTTTTAACCCCTATACTCTAAGTCTCTCAGAAAATAAGTGTACATCCTGTAACTTAGACATTAAGTATAGTGAGCAATCCTCCATTCATCAATCTGAGCTGCACCCCCCTTTTAAGGCAGCCTTGATTAATTCCCGCTCGCTCCCAGAACATGGTAATATCATTCATGACCTATGATGTGATGAATGTTTTAATGCTTTGTTTGTAACGGAGACGTGGCTTACTGATTCCTCTGGCCCGGACATCTGGTCAGCAGTTCCGAAATGATTTCAAATTGTAAGGAAAGACAGAGATAAGGGTAGAGGGGGAGGACTTGCTATTATCTATAAGGAATGCTTTACCCTGACCCAGCTGCCCCATATGGAATTAGAGGGGGCTGAGATATTAGGGTTTACCCTCTCCCTCTCATCTTAACGATCTATATCTGGGGCACTTATATACAGACCTCCTGGACCCTCTGGAGGGTTTGTATCCTCTCTATATAAAGTCTTCTCTCCTCTGACCCTCAGATACGCACATTGTATCCTGTTGGGGGACTTTAACTTACACATGGATTGCGAATATGCAAAAGAAAGCCTAAAACTCCTGGAGAACTTAGAGGCTATGGGCCTTACTCAAACTATTCTTGCCCCTACTCACCTGGCTGGCCACACACTAGACCAAATCTTCATTTGTATACCTCTCGAAGTTGATTCTCATATTCCTCTGGTTTGGACTGACCACTATATGTTCAGGTTTGGATGGGCAAAGCTTAGTAAAGTCCCTCCTAAGAAAGGCAAATTATCCCGTATGGTAAGAGCTTTTCGCAAAATTAAACCCGAATTATTAGGCAAGAGACTTGATGCGGATAAGCCCTCTCTCACCGGCAATATCAATGAAGATGTAGGTCAGATGGATAGTTGGATTGAGTCTGCCTGCCTAGCCCTGGCACCAGAAAGTAACAGCCAACAATGTTGCTCAAAAGTGCCCAGCCCTTGTTTCACCCCTTTCCTAAAAAAAAACAAAGCTAGCCTGTAAACGCAAAGAGAGGCTATGGAGGGTAAACTACTGCCAAAAAAGCAAAAGCAGATTATAATGCAGAATTAGGGAAGTACTATAAAGAAATCAAAGTAGCTAAAAAAGCCTACTTTGAGTCCAAAATTGTAAAGGCTGGAAACCACTCCAGAGTAATCTTTAAAATTGTTAAATCTTTTTCCTCTCCCGAAGTAGGCTCTAATCAGAAAGTTCCATCCGTGGAATGGTGTGAGGCACTCGCCTTGTTCTTCCAAGAAAAAATAGATACTATTCAGGCTAGCATCCCACCTCCCAGTGCGGGAGATGGTATACTGAGCTCTGGCATTGACGCAGTCGCCCAAAATGTGATGGAAATCGGGAAGAGCCTGGCCATGATCCTTCCCTCTCTATTTCAATCATCAATGATGAAGCTTGCTTCTCTCCTATCCCCTTGGATGATTCCCTGCGAGCCTTAAAATGCCTCAAATCAGGCTCCCGGTTGGACCAGGCCCCCCGGGGGGCAGAGGCTATTAACCCGCAGGTGAATCAGCTAGTTAACATCTCTCTCTTGTCAGCCACTGTACCTACTAAATAGAAACAAGCAAAGGTTATCCCGTTGCTTAAAAAACCCCTCTGACCTGACCAACTATTAGCCAATTTCCCTCCTCCCCCCTTTCTCTAAAGTACTAGCTAAACATGTAAACCATCAAATATCATCATATCTTGAAAGCAATTGCCTACTGCATGCCAGCCAATCGGGATCTTGCCCTATTTACAGTACCGAAACAGCGCTGTTGGAGGTTGTTGACTCCATCTGACTTGGTCTAGAAGTGGGTGACAGGGTCCTTTTAGATCTATCGGCCACTTTCGATACGAACTCTCACCATATTCTCCTGGCCCGTCTCCACTCGATAGGCATTGGGGGGGGGGCAGACCTGGAAATGGCTGGCATCCTTCCATGAGGGGAGGGGACAAGAGGTATGGTGCCACCCCTACTCGGCCAATTCCCGCAAGCTGAATGTTGGTGTTCCTCAGGGGTCTGCCCTAACCCTGACTTTGTTCAATATTTACCTCACGCCTTTGGCTACTTTGGCAGAATCTTTAGGGGCAAAAATTGTGTCTTATGCAGATGACACCCAGCTGCTGTACTCGTGGAAGAACGATGAGTCCTGCCCAGGCAAGAAAATTTGCAATTGCCTTTCAGCAGTGTTTGGGTGGTTGTCCATAAACCAACTTAGATGTATTACCGGAAAGACAGAGCTGCTTTTTTTTGGTTCAGATGCTGAGACACCCTTGCAGTCCTTCTGGCCATCGGACCCTCCCCCCCTCATAAAAAATCAGGTGGTGAAAAACTTTATATTTGATAGTCAGTTGCTATGCCATACCCAAGTAAACTCGGCAGTGGGCACCTGCTTTGCCCTCCTGCGACTTCTTCAGAAGTTTCTATTCTTATTGTCCTTGGCGGCCAGACAACAAGTGATTCAAGCCCTGATCATCTCACATCTTGACTATGGGAACGGTCTTTAGTCAGGCATGCCTAAATACCTGCCTAAATACCTGATGGATAGGCTGCAGCTGGTCCAGAATGCAGTGGCCCAAGCTATTTTCGGGCTCCCCCGTGATGCTCATGTGTCAAGCCTTCTTAAGAATCTTCCTTGGCTGCCAGTAAGGAAAAGGATTATCTTTAATATACTGCTTGTGACCCAAAAAGCTCTATATGGCACGGGCCTAGGCTACTTTAAAAACAGGATTTTGTTCTATCCTCCACAGAGAAATCTCCGCTCTGCGAATCTCTTCCTGGCCAGAAGCCCGTGAATCAAGAAGGCTAGGTCAGGGGGAAAGGCCCTCTCTTTCCTGGGCCCCTTCCTTTGGAACGAACTGCTTAAGACCCTCAGAAGCATCAAGGCAACACCCGTGTTTTGGAAAAAGCTGAAAACTTGGCTTTTTTCCAGCCCGTAGTTCCTTCTTGCCCCCGCTGACACTCTTCGGCAATCAGCGCCAGGACAATCCTTGGATTAGCAGTTGCACTTTATAAATATCCCTGCATAGACATAGAAAATAAGGAACGGTTGAAAGTTTGGGAAATATATATTAATATTAACAACAGGAGGACTTACTGGGGCCAGCAGAGCCATCTGATGAGGAGCGTTCCTGGCCCTGGGAGGCACCTCTAGCTCCTGCACCCACCTTGGAAGACCTGGTGTTCTTGCCCCTGGATGCTGATGATCATGTAAAACATAATTAAAGAGACAAAAAATTATTGGTGTTTAATAAATATTAAATAATTACTCCAAAAAGATTTTTTTGACAGGAAACGGCAATTGCAATAACATTGCCCTTTACTAAATCAGATCGACTAGTAGTAGTAGTGACTAGTATTGTGGTTGCGGACCGTCCTATCTTTATTATTCCACAGTTCCATTCCTATTTCTGAATCATAAACCTACCTAGCACGCCTATCCCAAAGACTTTAGAATGAATTGCAAAGAAATTATATTTGCTTCTAAGTTCCGATCTCATTCGCAATCATCTCAAACCCCTTTGACGGGCCAATTCACTAAATCTGCATTTAGTCTAAATGCATAGATGGACGCATGCATATTGCATACACCAAATTGGTTGGTTGCTATTCACTCACTATACAAACTACAAAAAAGGTTCTACTAAGGAGTCAAGAACTGAAATGAGAGGATGCAGGCTGCTAAATTACTAACTAATACTAAGTGACAGGACAAAGGAAAGGAATCTCTCTAGTCTGCATTACCTACCTTAAGTTCTCTTACATAATCAGCCCATGCGAGTGCAAAGTTGCAAACAAGTACAATTAGGCAGCGCCAAACACCTGTCTAGAATAACAATCACATGTAAGCAGCAGCATTCTTGCTATTTGGAAAAAAAATAATATTTGCAATAACATAGAACACACAGTAATAATTATAATTAGCTACTCACCAAGCCCTGCGACCTCAACACCTAGCAGGTCCAGCAGGTCCTGCTATCAGTCCAGGATAACGGACCACTGGTGCGTCAGTTGGTTATGGGTGCACCGGACCCCAGAGCAGTGATACACTGCCTGGCACACCCTCGCCCACTGCTGCTGGCGCTCCCGGAGCCCGTACCCAGACTAAGGCCTGCTGCCTGCTGCCAGGGTGGAGGGGAGGTGGCGCTGCACAAAAAAAACAAGTGCTGCCACCTCCACCTCCGAAAACAAGGGCCGGGGCTGCACCCCTTCCGAACGCCACCTTCCGCAAGGAAGGTGGCTCCTCTTTGCCCAGGTCGCACTCTCTGCCCTTGTGCTGGGGGGGCGGGGCAGAAAAAAAAATGTAGAAAGTAAAAAAGTAGGGTAGGAGAAGAAGAAAGGAAGCAGAAAAAATTAGAAAGCAAGCAATATAGAAAAACAGTACAAATGCACTAAAAAACACACACAAAGTAGAAAACAACACAAAATATACACTTAAGAAGACACAAGGAAAGATAATAAATAAAAAAAGATCAGAAAAAAAGATTTTAGAAAGGAGGATTGAAAAGATTAAGGCAGGATGGAAGTAGGTCCCAGCACCATAACAGAGAGAAGAAAACAAGATGGCCGCGCCCATGGGTGACTGCGTGGTGCAGTTTGCGCGATATTTCCCCAACACGCAATCCGCGTTGCCGTACGGCAGAAACGTCACGCAAACGGGCGGAACAAGCAACTCCACCTGCTCGCGGAACTCCGCGTAGCGCGGCAGAGTTTTTCTACCACTTTGCGGAGTTCTGCTTAGCACCGCTACGCGAACTCCGCCCAGGCTTACATATAAGCAACTCCTGAGATAATGCCTGTGATCCTGACCAATGCACGGCATACATGACATAAATCATCACATCATGGTCTGAGTTGCCACAGCATATATCGTAAACCTCACATGGGTCATCAGGGTGGTGGCAACATATGCATATCCCCACATCAGAGCATAAAATGCAGTAGTTTATACCGTTGTCACAGCACACTTGCAATGGTAGTCAATACCAGACCATAGGGCACTGCTCTCCGACAACAATCTGTCCGGTGCTCTGACAGACTCAGCCGCACCAGGACCTCAATGGAGGCTTCCTTCCCATCCAGTCCACTGAGCCAGAAATGCTCCCCTAAGTGAGGGCACCAGCGTCCAAGTCGGTGGGGGAACTACCTTGGTTCCCCTTGTATGGAAAAACAATCGCCCAAGGCAGCTGCCCATGATCACGTGGGGCAACTGCCTAACAAATGTGGTGAAGGCTAATGGCTCTGCACCGGCCTCCTCTGGCCAGGATGCCAGGTGTGGCGGGTCACTCACCCACCAGCCTCGAACTGCACCGGCTCCTTCTGTACTGCGGCAGCGGGACACGGAGCGAAGTCTCCATTGGATTCGCTCTCCTCTGCTCAGCCTTCCAGAGTGGCTGACCCCTCCCAAAGTGACATTGGCATTGCTAGGCAAAGTGGGAACCCCAGCCCAGGGTTTCCTTTTCCATTGAAGGTGTTACTGCGGCTGGAGTCTACGAGGCTTCGGCGGGGTTGCCAGATGACTCCAAGAAGTCCCGGAGGCTGTGTCCCCACCCACTGCTGGTGCAGTGGGTGGGGGCACAGCCCGAGTGGTGACACCGCAAGCCCAATGCTCACAGAGGCATGTTTAGCCACAATCCAAATGCATGGGCCTTCACCACTTAGGACCCCCATTATTCTAGAGGCACAGGGAGGCCTTTCAGCCCAAAGTTGCAGCGCTTCACTTTTAGGCTCTGAGAATGATGAGGAAAGCACCCTCATCACAGGGTGAAAAGCACATCGCTCACCACGTGCTGTTTCAAATCACACAGGGCAAGCCACACAGTCCTGGGAGATCACTGGGGGTACCAACGACAGGGCACAGGCAGGCTGGCACAAGGGTCTAGGTAACAACAGTGGCAGTCCTTCTCTCCACCCAGCAGGCAGAAGGTCAGCACTCTGAGTAATCCAGTCCAATGGCGGTTCCTCCTGGCAGTCTGTAGAGCCAGCAGCGTCGGTTACTGTCCCATGCAGGGTCTACTTTCATGAGGTCACAGACCCTGTACTTATAGTTCAAAAGTCTTTGTTCTGGGGCACTTCACACATTTTCCAGAAGTGCACAACACCCATATTCACATCCCAAGCCCTGGCCCCAGACATACTACAGAGGGGCGGAAACAGTTTTGTGAAAGTCAGGCCCAGCCCTATTCAGGTGCAGGTCTAACTCCTCCAGCCACTCTACATGCAGACCAGGCCTATTCAGGTGCCAGGGAAACTCCTCCTGCCACTCTAAATGCAGCCAAGGTCTATTCAGCCTAGTGCTGAGTCACCCAGGAAAGGCAGGACACACCTCAGTACCCCTTGTGACTGTCTTTAGTGAATGCACATCCCCTCTCTCCTGTCAGTCTATACCAGACAGTGAATACACATCCAGGCAGGGCACAAAGACTCATAAGAACTCAGAAATGCCAACTTCTAAAAGTGGCATTTCAAAAATAGTAATGACCAATCCGCTTTTACCAATAAGCAGGATGTATCACTACTATTCCAAACATACCAAACACGGCCACCCTACCCCTCTCATATCAGCAATTACCACTGAAGCACATATCAGGAAATCCACAATGCAAAACAATGAGAGGGCAGCCTCACAGCAGTGAGAAACCAAATAGGCTGTTTGTCACTACCAGGACATGCCACACAGTGAAGGTACATATCCTACCTTTTACCTACGCAGCAAGCAGCCCATAGGGCTAGCTAGGGCCTACATTAGGGGTGACTTATTTGTGGTAAAAGGGGAGTTTCAGATGTGGCAACCACTTTACATGCTATGTCATTGCGGCAGTAAACTGCGTGTGCTGACCTTGCAGCGGCAGAGGCCTGAGACAGGTTTGAAAGGCTATGTTGGTGGGTGGCACAAGCAGCGCTGAAGGCCCACTAGTAGCACTTAATTTACAGGCCCTGGCTATATCTGATACCAGTGTACAAAGGATTTACAGGTAAATTAAATATGCCAAGCAGGTGTAGACCAATTTTACCAAGTTTACCAGAGAGAGCACATGAACTTTAGCACTGATCAGCAGTGGTAAAGTGCCCTGAGTCAGAAAACCACCAAAAACAGGTCAGAAAAAATACAGAAGGCAGGCAAAACGTTTTGGGATGACCCTACAAAAAGGGCCAAGTCCAACAGTAGACCTGCAGCGTCGGTCACAGGTTCGGGAGCGGGAAGAGATATCACTGATGGAGGCTTACAGGGCTCTGACAGATGTCTGGGATAGACTGTATTGTCACGTCCGGAAAGATAACTGGCAATGTCTCCATGGAGACGGTGATAGGTCAGGACGAATGTTGGCTTGGCTACTTCAGAGAGAATGCCCCCCAGGCACAATTCTTACCTTGTGGTGTCCCAATGGAACACTGGTTATAGATCAAACAGCTATTACCCAGCTCCTGCATCATCATCTTATCAGGGAGTATACTGCCCCCACCTCAGGGGAGCACACTGGAGTAGAGGAGTCCCTGGATCGTGCGACTTTTCCTCGGCTGACGTTGGCCCAGGTGGAGGGACCTTACGAGGTCATAACTCTGGGGGAACTGAGGGAAGGCTCTGGGAGTGGCAAGGTGTAAATTTCCGGGCCCTGGAGGACTTCCAGTCGAATACTATCAGGCTCATTCTACTTCTTTGCTCCCAGCCCTGTTGGAGACTCTTTTGGAGGCACACAGACTGGGAATACTCCAGATGAACATGAGGGAGGCGGTTACACTTATGTTCCCGAAACCAGGTAGGGAACCACGTAGACCTGAGCACATGCAAACCGCTTTCTATGCTGAATGTTGATGTTAAGCTGCTTGCAAAGGTCTTGCCTCTTCGGTTGGGTCGAGTTGTGTCACACTTGATATGTGAGGATAAGTATGGTTTTGTGCCAGGAAAGGGCTCTCACATGAACCTAAGGCGACTCTCTCATGTAATGCATGAAACTCAGGTATCCAAATTTCCAGCTGCCCTGGTGGGCTTGGAAATAGAAAACGGTTTCGACACGGTTTTGCGTCAAATGGGAGTGGGGCCTTGTGAGAAAGTGCCATCTTTCTGCATGGTATGCCCCAACTTTTTGCTGAATTGCTGATGTTCTTTGACTGAGTGTGCCCTGGGCTCCTGCTAATCAGGTACCCAGGGCCTATGTTCCTTCCCTAAAATTGCATTGAAGCCTAAACCCAATTGGCATCCCTGGCCACAGGTAGGTCCCTGGTAAATGGTACCACAGGCACCCAGGGCCCTATGACCAGGGAAGGCCCCTAAGGGCTGCAGCACTTATTGTGCCACCCTTAGACGCCCTGTACCTTTTCACTCACACACTGCCTTTGCAGGCTGCGTGTCTTGGTGCAGAACAAAGTGAAGAGTCGACATGGCACACATCCCTGTGTGCCATGCCTACAAACCACTGCCCTGGCATAGGTCAGTCACCCCTCTAGCTGGGTGCACTATACCAGTGGTGAGGGTACAGGTGCATGAGCCCTGTACCCCTGCAGTGTCTAAGTCCATTCTTAGACATTGTAAGTGCAGTGCGGCCATTAAGAGTAAATGGTGCTGGGAGTTTGTCATTATGAACTCTACAGCACCATAATGGCTACACTGAAAACTGGGAAGTTTGGTATCAAACTTCTCAGCACATTAAACCCACACTGATGCCAGTGTGAGATTTAATGTAAAATCACGACAGAGGGCATCTTAGAGATGCCCCCTGAAACTCGACCAACTTCTAGTGACCCGACTGAGTGGCTGCTTAGGCTGCCACCAACAGACATGTTTCTGGACCCCTGGGTCGAGAGCCTGCTGCTCTTGGGGGCCTGAAACAATGCACATCCTGGGACGAGGTGCCAAGCCTCCTCCCCCAGGATGGGCAGGGTTCACGAAAGGGGAAGCTTCAAAGGCATGCCGCCTGTTAGACCTGGCATCCTTGGCGTGGGTCTCCCTTCCATTTTTTCGTAATGCCTCCACTGTTGCCGATATGTTTTTGCTGGACTAGATGCTCATGGGCACTTTGCCGCTGCTAATCAGTGCCAAAGTGCAAGTGCTCCCTATCGTTAATTGATACATGTATTAGTGACTCCATGATTGGATGATTGGTTTACTTGTCAGTCCCTAGTACAGTGCACTCAGTGTGCCCAGGGCTTGTAAATCCAATGCCGCTGGTGGGCTTGCAGCACTGGTTGTGCCACCCACAGAAGCGGCTGGTAAATGTGTCTCAGGCCTGCCATCGCAGAGCCTGTGTGCAGCCTAGGGCTGCCATGTCGACTTGGTGAGTACACCCACTTACCAGTCCCTAAACCTTCCCTTTACTGCATGTTGGTCACCCCTAAAGTAGGCCCTAGGGCAGGGTGCATTGTAAGTATAAGGTAGGACATGCCCTGGTGTGTGTGGCATGTCCTAATAGTGAATTACAGCCATTTTCGCTTTTCACTATTGCAAGGCTACCTGCTCCCCATAGGCCAGAATGGGCAGACTGACTATTACACCTTATAGTCAGAACTGACCCAGGGAACATGGTAGAAAAACGAATTTAGTATGCCTGAACTCAGGATGATAAAATACATCTTTTAGTGAAGTTGGTTTTAACATTCTGTGTTCGAAAATACCACTTTTAGAAAGTGGGTATTTTCTTGCCTAACTATCCAAGCCTGCCTCTGCTAGGTTGTGTATTCCTTGTCTGGAGATTGAGTGACAGGGGCTGGGGGTGGCTACCGGAGACAGGGTGAGTCAGCGCAGGGCTGAATAGAAAGATCTGCAGCCAGAGTGGAGGGAGGAGTTGCACCTGGGTCTGAATAGGGCTGTGCCTGCCTTCCACAATGCTGGCTCCACCTCCTGCCGGGCGGCTGAGCACTCTGCCCCACATTCTGAAAGGAAAGAAGGAGTCAGAAAAACAAAGTGCTCCAGGACTGACCAGAACTGGTTTTGGACTAGGCAGAGGCCTCTCTGCCTCCAGAGAACAAAGAGAATCAGGGTATAAGAGGGGCACCCAGACCCCAGGAAAATTAGATCACTTTTGGGAACAAGAAGAAACCTTTACTGAGGAGCGGAACCAAGAAGAAACTGAGGAGAAACTATCCCTAAGCCTGAAGTGCTGCTTGGGGGATTGGCCTGCAGTGGTTTGCCTGACTGCCAAAGAGAGGAGAAAGGAACTTTTGCTTTGCTGTGACTTTCATCAACTTGTGAAGGATCTCCAAGGGCTTGGAAGAGAGCTTGCCCCCTGACCGAAGTCCCAGGACCATTGGACTTCACCCCTTTGTGAATTGCTGCTGGAAACTCTGTTTCAGTGGCTACAGAGGTAGGGAGCTGTGACCGACTCTCACGACCGACTCGGTGTCCTGCAAGCACCGCATCGAAGCACCGTCTCGCCCTGCAACGCACGGCCCTGGTCTCACCGACTCCGTCAACGAGCCGCTGCCTGCACCGCATCGAGGGACAACGCGTCCTGCAACGCTCGCTACGCCGAATCGAACTGGTCCGACCGACACGGTCACTGCTGCTGAGTTCGAGTCCTGTGACCGCACCGGAGTTGGGCACCGCCGCACGCTTTGCGACGCACCGCCCGACTCGCACCGCTGTCCGGACTGATCGACGCCAGCTCCTGAATCCGGCTCCGTCGCCGCACCGCAACCTGCCAGCACCGCATCGAAGCACCGTCTCGCCCTGCAACGCACGGCCCTGGTCTCACCGACTCCGTCTCGACGACGTCAACGAGCCGCTGCCTGCACCGCATCGAGGGACAACGCGTCCTGCAACGCTTCCATTTTTGCATCGCGACCGCGACGAACAGCCATCCGGCTCGCACGCCCGTGCCTGCCGCTTCAAGTAAAGGTACTGTGACCGAGTCTGTCTACGCTGTGTTGGCCCGCCTCGACGCGGTCAGCTGGATTTGTTAGACTCTGTTTGTTCTCGACATCGCCGTAGCCGGAGGAGGCTACCGACTCGCACAGAACCTTGAATTAAGCCTTTTGATCAGAACTAAGTATTCTTAACAGTATTGTGGATTATTTTTGTCGTTTATGGTCTTGTGATAAATCTATATAAAGTATACCTATTTTTATAAATATATAACCTGTGTGGTGTCCATTTGTAGTGTTGTCACTTGATTACTGTATGTGTTCACAAATGCTTTACACACTGCCTCTGAACTAAGCCTGTCTGCTCGTGCCAAGCTACCAAGAGGGTGAGCAGGGGTTATTTCAGGAGTGTACCTACTTTCCTGACTAGACGCAAGGGTCCCTATTTGGACAAAGGTACATACCTCTGCCAACTAGAGACCCCCAAATCTAACATTGGTGGTCAGCGGTGAGGATTCTGGACTTGCATTTGTGACTCATGTACAGTGATTGGTGAACACTACTTAGTGAGTGCAGACCAAAACGCAACCACATACTTTAATAGCATTTTTTCTGGGATTTCCTATTTTTGCAAATGCCAAGTTCAGTCACTATGGAGAAACCAGCATCAGTAGCCTCTGTTGAATGTGATTGGGAAGAAGAGAGGCTAGAATGCTACACCCTTAAGCAGCTCAAGCAATTCTGCAAAAGTTTAAAGTGTCCATGACCGGGATCTCCAGGAAGGAGGACCTCCAAAAGGCGCTGAGGGCCTGGGTCGAATCAAGGAGTGCCCCTGTGGAGGGGGCTGAGAATGCAGAAGGGCAGCTGGAGGGGCTATTGGGTCTAGGGGCTAGAAGACCACCTTCCCCAGTAGGTAGCAGTGTTTCTGCCAGAGGACTGTCTCCAGAGGAGTTGGAGGACAGGAAAGAGAGTAGGGTGCACGAAATGGAGCTGACCAAACTCAAGCTGAATAAGCAGTTAGAATTCGAAATGCAAACAAGGAAATTAGCCCTAGAGGAAAAGAAAATGCAGTTTGAACATGAGAAAGTTTTGAGGGAGTTGGAATTGAAGGCCAAGAGCTTAGAGATTACTCCCTCTGGTGGCAGTGTACCGCCTGTGCCTGTTGAA
The DNA here is from genome assembly GCA_963921515.1 of Calotriton arnoldi. Lineage (NCBI taxonomy): Eukaryota > Metazoa > Chordata > Amphibia > Caudata > Salamandridae > Calotriton > Calotriton arnoldi. Next base: position 170,655 of record CAWUFW010014575.1, read on the forward strand.
GCTAGGGTGTATATTCCCAAAGATGTGGTGAAGGAGTTTTTAAAAATGACGACATAGGGCAGTGGTTCAAAGCCTATGAGGTAGCCATGTCTTCCCACCGGGTCCCTGAGAAGGATTGGGGAGCGGGGTTGTGGGGACGGTTCCTCAGTGAAGGGCGGGATACCTTGTTGGATTTGCCCTCTGAAGTCTATAATTCGTACAGCCACATGAAGGATGCCTTAATGACTAGATATGGTTTGACCCCTGAGCTTTATAGGCAAAGGTTCAGGAACTGTAGTAAGATTGAAAGCAGTACCTGGGTTGAATATGTGACCTTCTTTTGCAGAGCCTTGGATGGTTGGGTAAAGGGTAGCAAAGCGACTGATTTTCAGGCGCTCTTTGATTTGATTGCCTGGGAGCACTTGTCCGGTAATTGTTTTCCTGAGCTACGCCAGCACCTGATTGATAGTAAGCTGACTAACCCTAGGCAGCTTGCTGAGGAGGCGGACCGCTGGGTGAGTACCCGGGTCCACAAGGGTCACGTGGGAGACTCCGCCAAGGGTGGGCAGGGTCCCCAGCAGAAGAGTGGGGGGACAAGGGTAAACAGAAGGAGTTCCATAAAGGGCCCCAAAGTAGACCCCAAGGGAACCAAGGGAAAGGTTCCCAGCCTCCCCTGAGAAGAAGCCAGTGGCCCTGACAGGCCCCCTGTTCACCAGGGACCACTGGTATGTTACAAGTGTGGCGCCCTGGCCACAAGGCAAACGATCCTCGTTGCCCTTTGCATGGAAAACCAGCACCCACCAGTGCAGTCCCCCGGCAGTTGGCTAGTGTAGCCCTGGGGAGGAGTTGGGTGCCCAAGGTGGGGGATCCCACAGTGTTTTCCCTTGTCTCATTAGGAGACTCTGAGATGGTCCCTAGGACCCCGCTGCCTGAGAACACTAAGAAATACAGGCAGTGGGTGACCATCAATGGCCATAGGGTGGAGGCTCTGAGAGACACAGGAGCCAGTGTGACAGCTGTCAAGTGTCACCTGGTGTCTAAAGAGCAGGTTATCCCTGATGCATTCTATCCGGTTGTTGCCGCTGACAACACAGAGAGTCACTGCAAGGTGGCTCAGGTTCCCTTTGAGTGGGGGGTCTCGGGTACTCTTCAAGTAGCTGTGAGGCCAGCCATGCCTGTTGACTGTTTGTTAGGGAACGATTTGGAGAGCTCACCTTGGGCTAAGGTGGAGCGGAGTGCGCATTTAGAAATGTTGGGCTTGCCTGATTGGGCATGTGTGACCACCCGGTCAATGGCAGCTAAAGGTGTTCAAGAGGACCTGGAGCCTGAGAGGGAGGCCCAGGTGCCTGCCGGAGAGAGAGGAGGCAGGGGGCGCGGGAAACCGGCTCCCGAGGTTCCCACGGTCCAGGAGGAGGCAGACCCTGAGGGGGATGCCCTGGAGCCTACAGGGGAACAGGTAGCTGAACTGGGGGACCTACCTGAGCTGACCCATTGGCAGCAAGAAGGAGGACCCTCCAGGGAAGAGTTCTGCAAGGAGCAGAACACATGCCCTTCTCTCGTGGGTCTGAGGCAACAGGCCACAGACCAGGCAGCAGGTGATCAGTCTGGATCACATTGGGTTTACTGGGAGAATGGTCTCCTGTATTCAGAGCCTAAGGTTGCTGAGCCTGGGTCAGCCCGTGTGCTGGTGGTACCCCAGCGCTTCAGAGCCTTCCTACTGGGGTTGGCTCATGATGTACCGTTAGCGGGACATCTGGGGCAGGACAAGACCTTGACAGGCTTGTTACCCATTTCTATTGGCCCCAGATGCGCAGGAGTGCCGCCACTCACTGCAGGACATGCCAGACTTGCCAGGCAAGTGGAAAGAGTGAGAGGAAGCACAAGGCTCCTCTCCAGCCATTCCCTGTGGTCAGCACCCCTTTGAACGGGTGGGTATTGACATTGTGGGGCCACTGGACCCCAAGACAGCCATGGGCAACAGGTTTATCCTGGTCTTGGTGGACCATGCCACCCGGTACCCTGAAGCCATCCTCTGAGGACAGTGACGGCCCCCGTGGTGGGACGGGCACTGATGGGAATTTTCTCACGTGTGGGATTCCTCAAGAGGTGGTGTCTGACAGAGGTACCAACTTCGTGTCCAAGTACATGAAGTCCCTGTGGCAGGAGTGCGGTGTAACTTACAAGTTCACCACTCCTTACCACCCTCAAGGAAATGGTCTGGTTGAGAGATTCAACCGGACCCTCAAGGGCATGATTATGGGTCTGGAAGAACCCATGAGGCGTAAATGGGACGTCCTCTTACCATGCCTGTTGTTTGCATACCGGGAGGTGCCACAGAAGTCTCTAGGGTTCAGTCCCTTTGAGCTCCTCTATGGACACCCGGTGCGAGGACCTCTGAGTTTGGTCAAGGAAGGCTGGGAGCAATCTCCCAGGAAACCTCCCCAGGATGTATACAGTTACATGCTGGCCTTCAGGAACCAGACTAGGCGTTTCAGAGAGCTTGCTGAGGCAAATCTGGAAGCCAGCCAGGAGGAGATGAAGCGGTGGTACGACCAGAATGCCACTCTGGTAGAGCTTCAGCCTGGTCAGAAAGTGTGGGTCATGGCCCCTGTGGAGCCCTGTGCGCTCCAGGACAGGTGGACCGGCCCTTTACGGTGGTGGAGCGCAAGAGTCCAGTTACCTATTTGGTGGACTTGCAGTCTCCCAGGAACCCCTTGCGGGTCCTGCATGTGAACCGCCTGAAGCCCCACTTGGAGAGGTCCCAAGTGGGCATGCTCTTAGCTACAGATGATGGAATGGAGGAGGAGACCGAGCCTCTTCCTGACCTCCTGTCAGCCCGAGAGCAAGATGGATCAGTGGAGGGAGTAAACCTCTCTACCTCCCTGACACCTGAGCAGCAGGGTGACTGTCGCCAACTGTTGGGACAGTTCCCTGACCTGTTCTCCCTGGTTCCCAGTGTCACTCATTGGTGCGTCCATGATGTGGACACTGGGGACAGTCTTCCTGTGAAGCACAAGGCTTACAGGGTGACTGACAGGGTCAGAGCCTGCATCAGGAGGAGGTCTCCAAGATGTTTGCGCTTAGGGGTGATTGAGTCCTCTAACAGCCCTTGGGCCAGCCCCGTGGTCTTGGTTCCAAAGCTGCCGCGCTTGGTGCCACACCAGAACTCCGGTTCTGTGTGGACTACAGGGGACTCAATTCCGTCACCAGGACTGACGCCCACCCCATCCCCAGAGCTGATGAGCTCATAGATCGGTTAGGGGCTGCGCGGTACCTCAGCACGTTTGACTTAACGTCTGGATACTGGCAGATCGCCTTGACTGATGGGGCAAAGAGAGGTCAGCATTCTCCACACCAGATGGGCACTACCAGTTCCGGGTGATGCCCTTTGGGATGAAGAATGCCCCTGCCACCTTTCAGAGGTTGGTCAACCAGGTGTTGGTTGGACTGGAGGATTTCAGTGCCGCCTACCTGGATGACATCGCAGTGTTCAGTGCCCGTTGGGAAGAACATCTGCGCCACCTCTGGGAAGTGTTGATGGCGCTGCGGAGGGCAGGCCTCACAATCAAGGCAAGTAAGTGCCAGATTGGGCAGGGTTCTGTGGTGTACTTGGGACACCAGGTTGGGAGCGGCCAGGTGGCGCCCTCCAACCGAAAATTGATACCATTCTGGCTTGGGAGCCCCCAAGACCCAGACAGAGGTGAGAGCCTTCCTAGGACTCACCGGGTATTACCGGAGATTCGTCAAGGGGTATGGCAGCATTGTTGCCCCCTTGACCGAGCTGACTTCCAAGAAGCAGCCCAGGAAAGTGATTTGGACTGACGCCTGTCAAAAAGCTTTTGACACCTTGAAGACTGCCATGTGCACGGCGCCTGTGCTCCAGGCACCCAACTTCTCCAATGAGTTCATTGTTCAAACCGACGCTTCAGAGCATGGTGTAGGGGCTGTTCTATCACAGATCAATGAGGAGGGCCTAGACCAACCTGTAGCCTTCATCAGTAGGAGGTTACTTCCCCGGGAACAGAGATGGAGTGCTATTGAGCGTGAGGCATTTGCTGTGGTCTGGGCACTGAAGAAGCTGAGACCATACCTGTTTGGGACTCACTTCCGGGTTCAGACAGACCACAGGCCCCTCAGATGGTTGATGCAGATGAGGGGTGAGAATCCAAAGCTGTTGAGGTGGTCCATTTCCCTACAGGGGATGGACTTTACGGTGGAACACCGCCCTGGTACAGAACACGCCAATGCTGATGGACTGTCCAGATTTTTCCGCCTTAGCGATGAGAACTCCCTAGGGGTAGGATAGTTCTCCCCACATTTCAGCTGGAGGGGACACGTGTTAGACCTGGCATCCTTGGCGTGGGTCTCCCTTCCATTTTTCGTAATGCCTCCACTGTTGCCGATATGTTTTTGCTGGACTAGATGCTCATGGGCACTTTGCCGCTGCTAATCAGTGCCAAAGTGCAAGTGCTCCCTATCGTTAATTGATACATGTATTAGTGACTCCATGATTGGATGATTGGTTTACTTGTCAGTCCCTAGTACAGTGCACTCAGTGTGCCCAGGGCTTGTAAATCCAATGCCGCTGGTGGGCTTGCAGCACTGGTTGTGCCACCCACAGAAGCGGCTGGTAAAATGTGTCTCAGGCCTGCCATCGCAGAGCCTGTGTGCAGCCTAGGGCTGCCATGTCGACTTGGTGAGTACACCCACTTACCAGTCCCTAAACCTTCCCTTTACTGCATGTTGGTCACCCCTAAAGTAGGCCCTAGGGCAGGGTGCATTGTAAGTATAAGGTAGGACATGCCCTGGTGTGTGTGGCATGTCCTAATAGTGAATTACAGCCATTTTCGTTTTTCACTATTGCAAGGCTACCTGCTCCCCATAGGCCAGAATGGGCAGACTGACTATTACACCTTATAGTCAGAACTGACCCAGGAACATGGTAGAAAAACGAATTTAGTATGCCTGAACTCAGGATGATAAAATACATCTTTTAGTGAAGTTGGTTTTAACATTCTGTGTTCGAAAATACCACTTTTAGAAAGTGGGTATTTTCTTGCCTAACTATCCAAGCCTGCCTCTGCTAGGTTGTGTATTCCTTGTCTGGAGATTGAGTGACAGGGGCTGGGGTGGCTACCGGAGACAGGGTGAGTCAGCGCAGGGCTGAATAGAAAGATCTGCAGCCAGAGTGGAGGGAGGAGTTGCACCTGGGTCTGAATAGGGCTGTGCCTGCCTTCCACAATGCTGGCTCCACCTCCTGCCGGGCGGCTGAGCACTCTGCCCCACATTCTGAAAGGAAAGAAGGAGTCAGAAAAACAAAGTGCTCCAGGACTGACCAGAACTGGTTTTGGACTAGGCAGAGGCCTCTCTGCCTCCAGAGAACAAAGAGAATCAGGGTATAAGAGGGGCACCCAGACCCCAGGAAAATTAGATCACTTTTGGGAACAAGAAGAAACCTTTACTGAGGAGCGGAACCAAGAAGAAACTGAGGAGAAACTATCCCTAAGCCTGAAGTGCTGCTTGGGGGATTGGCCTGCAGTGGTTTGCCTGACTGCCAAAGAGAGGAGAAAGGAACTTTTGCTTTGCTGTGACTTTCATCAACTTGTGAAGGATCTCCAAGGGCTTGGAAGAGAGCTTGCCCCCTGACCGAAGTCCCAGGACCATTGGACTTCACCCCTTTGTGAATTGCTGCTGGAAACTCTGTTTCAGTGGCTACAGAGGTAGGGAGCTGTGACCGACTCTCACGACCGACTCGGTGTCCTGCAAGCACCGCATCGAAGCACCGTCTCGCCCTGCAACGCACGGCCCTGGTCTCACCGACTCCGTCAACGAGCCGCTGCCTGCACCGCATCGAGGGACAACGCGTCCTGCAACGCTCGCTACGCCCGAATCGAACTGGTCCGACCGACACGGTCACTGCTGCTGAGTTCGAGTCCTGTGACCGCACCGGAGTTGGGCACCGCTCGCACGCTTTGCGACGCACCGCCCGACTCGCACCGCTGTCCGGACTGATCGACGCCAGCTCCTGAATCCGGCTCCGCCGCCGCACCGCAACCTGCCAGCACCGCATCGAAGCACCGTCTCGCCCTGCAACGCACGGCCCTGGTCTCACCGACTCCGTCTCGACGACGTCAACGAGCCGCTGCCTGCACCGCATCGAGGGACAACGCGTCCTGCAACGCTTCCATTTTTGCATCGCGACCGCGACGAACAGCCATCCGGCTCGCACGCCCGTGCCTGCCGCTTCAAGTAAAGGTACTGTGACCGAGTCTGTCTACGCTGGGTTGGCCCGTCTCGACGCGGTCAGCTGGATTTGTTAGACTCTGTTTGTTCTCGACATCGCCGTAGCCGGAGGAGGCTACCGACTCGCACAGAACCTTGAATTAAGCCTTTTGATCAGAACTAAGTATTCTTAACAGTATTGTGGATTATTTTTGTCGTTTATGGTCTTGTGATAAATCTATATAAAGTATACCTATTTTTATAAATATATAACCTGTGTGGTGTCCATTTGTAGTGTTGTCACTTGATTACTGTATGTGTTCACAAATGCTTTACACACTGCCTCTGAACTAAGCCTGTCTGCTCGTGCCAAGCTACCAAGAGGGTGAGCAGGGGTTATTTCAGGAGTGTACCTACTTTCCCTGACTAGACTCAAGGGTCCCTATTTGGACAAAGGTACATACCTCTGCCAACTAGAGACCCCCAAATCTAACACCGCCTTTGTGAGCCTCCCCAGACCATTTGCTGCTTTCAGCAACTGGTCCCCACTGGTTCTACCCCCCACTTTGGGCGGGAGAACCGGTGGGAAAAACAAGTGAGGGAGAGAGGTATGCCCACCTCTGCCAACTCCACCCCTCAGGTGGGGGAGGCGAGGTGAAGCAGAACTCTGAGTCCCCGCCATCTTGAGGATGGGGGGACCCAACCGACCAGGGACAGGCTCCTGCCCCCCTCCCACTGGAGGGTGGCACGATAGGGGTGTACCCACCCCAGGGAAGGGATCCATTAGTCCCTGCCCTCTACCTACCTGTAACGCCCCTAAATCTAGTATTTAGGGGGCACCCTGAACCTTGCTTCCTCAGATCCAGCCAAGAAACAAGAAGAAAAGAAGAAGGACCAAACAGCCGTGCAGCCAGCTAACAAGAGGAAGACGCCCACTGACTTGGCCCCAGCCCTACCGGCCTGTCTTCCCTCGAACCTGCTCCTGCGAAATCCCGGTGTGTCCTGCAGCCAGCAACCTCAAAAACCCTGGAGGACCTGCCTGCCTTCACTTCCAAAGACTGCTTCTCCCGTGAACACCGGATTTGTTCAAACTGCAACCTCTGGCAGCAGCCAGAGACCGCGAACCTGCTCCACTCTGCACCCGCCGTCCACGGCCCGAGCTCGAGTGGGCAAACACCATGAGGAGGTCACCCCGGCGATCCTGACTCGAGATCCAGTGACCCATGACCTGCCTCAAGCCTCCAGCCGACGCCTGCAGCCTAAATCCAGAAGGCCCCTCAAACCCGTGACCCGGAGCTGGTAAGCCGTTCCGACCCCAAAAGGCACCTCTGCATCCGACGCCCCATGGCCTTGTTTGCCCAAACCAACGGTGCCTCACCAACCCCTAACTTCCCAACTTACCTCTTGAAGTGGTGGTCGCACCCAGAAGTCCTTCGTCTCCCTGCCTGCAGTGCTTTTGCTAACCGGAGGTTCTTCATTGGAAATAACAGGGCTTCCGATGACAAAACAGCTTCCTGCACCTGGCCGCCCTAGTGCCGCTGAGGGTGCACCTTTTGTGCTAAGCTGTTTTCCCATTTGCCCTGAGCTAAAGTCTAGGAGCTTTGCTCCCACAACCCAGTGTCCTGCTTGCCAGCAGCCACCAACCGGAGCCCCCCTATCCTCCATAGGATAACATTGGCCCTCAACACTCTGCACCTGGCTGCCCTAGTGCCGCTGACGGTGTAACAAGAGTGCATCACTGACCCTGGGGGACCCCTGAGTCTAACCCCAGAACCTTAACTCCCACAGTTGATAACTTACCTGTGAACCGATAACCTGTTTTTCCTCCATAGGATAACATTGACACTTTTTCTTCCAAAAAGTTTCTAAGTGTGGAGTTCCGAAATCTAAAAATATTCTTTAAAAAATGCACGTATAACCAAAACGTATTTACTTACCTGTTTGCAGGAAATGTCCCAGTGCTGAATCTAGGTATCCAGCACTGAGTTAGAAAAGTAACGTGAAAAGTAACTTACCTGTAAGTTGCTGAAAAAGCTGATTCATTTCAATGTACTGTATTTGCTAAGTATTGCAACCTACTGCATCCCCTGTAAATCAAACAAAGTACAATTCCTATTGCATATTCAAACTGTTCTACAATCAGCAACTTATTACTGTAAAGTATTTAATGCTTACCTGTGCCGGGTTTGCTTGGTTCTAAAAATAAAACAACAGTATATTTTTTATACAAAATCAATTGGTCTAGAGTTCAGTCTTTGAGTGTGTGAATTCATTTGCTGACCTAGTGGGTACATCAAATGCTTAACACTGTCCTCTGATACTGCCTTACTGCTCGACCACTCTACCACAAATAGAGAGTAAGGTTCTAACTAACTTTAACCTCTGCCTACCTCTGGGGTCACCTGGACTCTATACACACTATACCTAATTTTGGTGTAGTATATATAGAGCCAGTTTCCTACATTGGTGGATCAGCGGTGGGATACACAACTTTGCATTTGTTGGACTACTTGGTTACCACCTGATCACACGACAGAACTCTTAAATTGCCTTTAGAATTCAGATTTTTTCAAAATTGGCATTTTTACAAAACTACTAAAAGTCTTGTTAGGGCCTTGCTTAAGACCCTTTAGAATTTTGGAAAATAAAAAGTCACTGTAGTCAAGGGTAGAGGGGTTAGAACTTTTTGTTAGAATGTCTCAAAATAAGAACCCAGCTACTAGTGAAGATAACCATAATAACATACAGGACATGGTTGAGGAGCTTGACTTCACCCCTTACCTTCACTTGTCTTTCAAGGAAGTAAGGTCCTTATGTAAAATTTAAAACATACCAATGGGTCCCCATCCAACCAAACAAAAGCTCCAGGAGCTGTTGGCTGAGTATGCAAAGGACCACCCCTCTGAGCAAGGTGATGACCAGTCAGATGGGGAAGTAGTGGAAGAGGATGACCAGGTAGATCTACCTCCTCCACTGCTTAGGGAGAAAAGGGCTCCAGTAGCCCTGACTCCAAGAATCAACCTCTCAGTACCTAGGGGCCACACAGGTGGCTCAGGTTCTGGTGAGGACATTGAGGACAGCCTCAATGAGGAGGACAGCCTTTTAGCAAGGCTGACCAAAAGACTGGACCTAGAGACCAGACTCCTGGCTCTAGAAAAGGAAAGAAAGGAGATGAGGTTAGCAGCCATCCATGGTGGCAGTAATCAAAATAATAAGGATAAAGAGCAATCTTATGATCCTAAAATCCCCAAAGGGATTGCCCCTAAATTTGAGGAGGGTGATGACATCACTAAATGGTTCACAGCCTTTGAGAGGGCTTGTGACATGAGAAAGGTGAAGAAACCTCTCTGGGGGGCACTCCTGTGGGAACTGTTCTCTGGTAACTGCAGAGACAGACTCCTGACCCTCTCTGGGCCAGATGCTGGGTCCTATGAACTCATGAAGAGAACTCTGATTGAGGGATTTGGACTCACAACTGAGGAGTAAAGCATTAGATTCAGGGGGGCTCACAAAACCCAAAACCAGTCCTGGGTTGATTTTGTAGACTACTCAGTAAAGACACTAGATGGTTGGTTAACTGGACACAATGCGCATGACTTTACTGGAATTTACAACTTGTTTATGAAGGAACATATTTTAAGTAATTGCACAAATGAAAAGTTACATCAGCATTTGGTAGACCTAGGTCTAATTTCCCCCCAAGAATTGGGAAAGAAGGCAGACCACTGGGTCAAGACTAGAGTGACTAAGACAACCACTGGGGGTGACCAAAAGAAAGGGGTTACAAAACCTCCCCAGGGGAAAGGTGGTGAGAATCCCCTGGATAAAAAGTCTGAGTCTTCTAAAGGGCCCCAAAAACCTGCACAGGGGGGTGGGTCCCAAAACTCTTCCCAATCTGGTCCTAGATACAGGGGGAAGAACTTTGATCCTTCAAAGGCCTGGTGTAACGACTGTAGAAAGTTGGGGCACTTAACTGGAGACAATGCTTGCCCTAGCAAAAAGGCCCCTAGTCCTACAGCTACAGCTACAGCCACTCCTGGTCTAGCAAGTCTCCAGATGGGATCAACAGTGTGCCAAGAGCAAATCAGGTTGCACACTGAAGCAGTTCTAGTTTCAGAGGGGGAAGTTGAGTTTGCCACTGTAGCTGTGTGGCCACCCAACTTAAAGATGTACTTACAATACCCTTGGATTAATGGAATTAGGATAGAGGCTCTGAGGGATACAGGTGCCAGTGTCACTATGGTGAAAGACACACTGGTTTCCCTCAATACTTGATTGGGCGTACTTACCCAGTCACCAATGCTGACAGTGTTACCACTAACCATGCAATGGCTATGGTGACATTAGACTGGGGGGGGGGTTATTGGCCTAAAACAGGTAGTGGTCTCTCCAAAGCTACCAGCTGCATGTCTGCTTGGTAATGACCTGGAAACCTCAGCCTGGGCTGAGGTTGAACTAAAAACCCATGCAGCAATGCTGGATATCCCTGAATTGGCATGTGTAAAAACAAGAGCACAGAGCAAAAGGCACGGTGAAAAAGAAGTGTTGGAGCCTGAAAGTATGGCCCAACCTTCCAAGAGAAAAGGTAAGAAGACTGGGGAACCAGCTTCTGTTCAGCAAAAGGATCAGGACCCCTCTCCTCAGGGAGAGGACTTGGACACCCCAGAGGGAACTGAGCCTATGGAGCTTGACCCTTACCAGGTTGAACTCTTGGGCCCAGGGGGACCCTCTAGGGAAGAGCTGTGCCAGGGGCAGCAGGACTGTCCCACTCTTGAAAGCCTGAGGCAGCAAGCTGTTTCAGAAGCAAAGGGTGATGTCAGTGGTACCCACAGAGCTTATTGGGAAGAGGGATAACTGTACACTGAGGCAAGAGACCCCAACCCTGGAGCCACCAGGAGAGTGGTAGTGCCACAGAGGTACAGGGAGTTCCTCCTAACTTTGGCTCATGACATCCCCCTAGCTGGATATCTGGGCCAAACCAAGACTTGGGAGAGGCTAGTTAGCCACTTTTACTGGCCCCAGATGCACCAAAAGGTGAAGGAGTTTGTCAGCTCCTGTGTTACCTGTCAAGCCAGTGGCAAGACAGGTGGCCACCCAAAGGCCCCCCTGATTTCACTGCCTGTGGTGGGGGTTCCCTTTGAAAGGGTAGGTGTGGACATAGTCGGTCCACTTGAGCCTCCCACAGCATCAGGGAACAAATTCATTCTAGTGGTAGTGGATCATGCCACTAGGTACCCTGAAGCAATTCCCCTTAGGACTACTACAGCTCCTGCAGTAGCCAAGGCCCTCATTGGTGTCCTCACCAGAGTAGGGTTTCCTAAGGAGGTAGTTTCAGACAGAGGTTCCAACTTCATGTCTGCTTACCTAAAACACATGTGGAAAGAGTGTGGAGTGCAGTACAAGTTTACTACACCCTATCACCCACAAACCAATGGCCTTGTTGAGAGATTCAACAAGACATTGAAAGGCATGATTATGGGACTCCCTGAAAAACTCAAAAGGAGATGGGATGTCCTCTTACCATGCCTGCTTTTCGCTTACAGAGAAGTGCCACAGAAAGGAGTAGGGTTTTCCCCCTTTGAACTTCTGTTTGGCCATCCTGTGAGGGGACCACTCTGTCTTGTGAAAGAGGGTTGGGAGAAGCCTCTCCAAGAACCCAAACAAGATATTGTGGAGTATGTGCTTGGCCTAAGGTCCAGAATGGCTGAGTACATGGAAAAGGCATCCAAAAATCTTAAGGCCAGCCAGGAGCTTCAGAAGCACTGGTATGACCAAAAAGCTGCACTGGTTGAATTTCAACCTGGGCAGAAGGTGTGGGTTTTGGAGCCAGTGGCACCAAGGGCCCTCCAGGACAGATGGTGTGGCCCTTACCCTATCCTAGAAAAAAAGAGTGAGGTCACCTACTTGGTGGACCTGGGCACAAGCAGGACACCCAAAAGGGTTATCCATGTGAACCGCCTAAAGCTCTACAATGACAGGGCTGACATCACCATGCTGATGGTGACTGAGGAGGAACAGGAAGCAGAGAGTGAACCTCTCCCTGACCTCCTCTCATACAGCCCAAAAGATGGGTCAGTAGATGGAGTTGTCTTTTCAGACACCCTCCCTGCCCAACAGCAGCCTGACTACAAGCAAGCCTTGCAGCAGTATGCTAAGCTCTTTTCCTTGTTCCCTGGTCTGACAAACTGGTGTACCCATGATGTGGACACTGGTGACAGTGCACCTGTCAAAAACAAGATCTATCGACCGTCAGACCAAGTCAATGAAAGCATCAGAGCTGAGGTCAGCAAGATGCTGGAGCTAGGGGTTATTGAACCCTCCGAGAGCCCCTGGGCCAGCCCAGTGGTTCTGGTCCCCAAACCTCCCCCACAGGGTGGAAAGAGAGAGATGAAGTTCTGTGTGGACTATAGAGGGCTCAACTCTGTCACCAAGACAGATGCTCACCCTATCCCAAGAGCAGATGAGTTGATAGACAAATTGGGTGCAGCCAAATTTCTAATTACCTTTGACTTAACTGCAGGGTACTGCCAAATTGGCATGGCCCCAGGAGCAAAAGAGAAAACAGCATTCTCCATATCTGATGGGCATTACCAGTTCACTGTTATGCCCTTTGGTTTAAAGAATGCCCCTGCCACCTTCCAAAGGTTGGTGAATCAAGTCCTTGCTGGGTTGGAGTCCTTTAGTGCAGCTTATCTTGATGATATTGATGTCTTTAGTTCCACCTGGCAGGATCACCTGATCCACCTTGGGAAGGTTTTAAAAGCCCTGCAAACTGCAGGCCTAACTATCAAGGCATCCAAATGCCAGATAGGGCAGGGAACTGTGGCGTACTTGGGCCACCTTGTTGGTGGAGGCCAGGTACAACCCTTACAGCCCAAAATCCAGGCCATCATGGACTGGGCAGCTCCAACCACCCAGACCCAACTCAGGGCATTCCTTGGCTTGACTGGGTACTACAGGAGGTTTGTGAAGGGATATGGGTCAATTGTGACTCCCCTCACAGAACTCACCTCCAAGAAAATGCCAAAAAGGTAAACTGGACAGTTAGTTGCCAAAAGGCTTTTGACACCCTGAAAAAAGCAATGTGCTCAGCACCAATTCTGAAGGCTCTGAGCTAGGGATAGGAGTGGTCCTATCCCAGACCAATGATGAAGGCCAGGACCAACCTGTTGCTTTTATAAGCAGAAGGCTTCTCCCCAGGGAGCAGCGTTGGAGTGCCATTGAGAGGGAGGCCTTTGCTGTGGTCTGGTCCCTGAAGAAGCTGAGACCATACCTGTTTGGGACTCACTTCCAATTTCAAACCGACCACAGACCCCTCAGATGGCTAATGCAAATGAAAGGGGAAAATCCTAAACTGTTGAGGTGGTCCATCTCCCTACAGGGAATGGACTTTGAAGTGGTACACAGACCTGGGACTGCCCATGCCAATGCAGATGGACTTTCCAGGTTCTTCCACTTAGACAAAGAAGACTCTCTAGGGAACGGTTAGTCTCATCATCTTTCGTTTGGGGGGGGGTTGTGTGAGAAAGTGCCCTCTTTCTGCATGGTATGCCCCCACTTTTTGCTGAGTTGCTGATGTACTTTGACTGAGTGTGACCTGGGCTCCTGCTAATCAGGTACCCAGGGCCTATGTTCCTTCCCTAAAATTGCATTGAACCCTAAACCCAATTGGCATCCCTGGCCACAGGTAGGTCCCTGGTAAATGGTACCACAGGTACCCAGGGCCCTGTGACCAGGGAAGTCCCCTAAGGGCTGCAGCACTTATTGTGCCACCCTTAGAGGCCCTGTACCTTTTAACTCACACACTGCCTTTGCAGGCTGCATGTCTTGATGCAGAACAAGTCGACATGGCACACATCCCTGTGTGCCATGCCTACAAACCACTGCCCTGGCATAGGTCAGTCACCCCTCTAGCTGGGTGCACTATACCAGTGGTGAGGGTACAGGTGCATGAGCCCTGTACCCCTACAGTGTCTAAGTCCATTCTTAGACATTGTAAATGCAGTGCTGCCATTAAGAGTATATGGTGCTGGGAGTTTGTCATTACGAACTCCACAGCACCATAATGGCTACACTGAAAACTGGGAAGTTTGGTATCAAACTTCTCAGCACATTAAACCCACACTGATGCCAGTGTGGGATTTAATGTAAAATGCACGACAGAGGGCATCTTAGAGATGCCCCCTTAAACTGGACCAACTTCTAGTGACCCGACTGAGTGGCTGCTTAGGCTGCCACCAACAGATATGTTTCTGGACCCCTGGGTCGAGAGCCTGCTGCTCTCGGGGGCCTGAAACAATGCACATCCTGGGACGAGGTGCCAAGCCTCCTCCCCAAGGATGGGCAGGGTTCACGAAAGGGGAAGCTTCAAAGGCATGCCGCCTTTGTGAGCCTCCCCAGACCATTTGCTGCTTTCAGCAACTGGTCCCCACTGGTTCTACCCCCCATTTTGGGTGGGAGAAACAAGTGAGGGAGAGAGGTATGCCCACCTCTGCCAACTCCACCCCTCAGGTGGGGGAGGCGAGGTGAAGCAGAACTCTGAGTCCCTGCCATCTTGAGGATGGGGGACCCAACCGACCAGGGACAGGCTCCTGCCCCCCTCCCACTGGAGGGTGGCACGATAGGGGGTGTACCCACCCCAGGGAAGGGACCCATTGGTACCTTCCTCCACCTACCTGTAACGCCCTAAATCTAGTATTTAGGGGCACCCTGAACCTTGCTTCCTCAGATCCAGCCAAGAAACAAGAAGAAAGAAGAAGGACCGAACAGCCGTGCAGCCAGCTAACAAGAGGAAGACGCCCACTGACTTGGCCCCAGCCCTACCGGCCTGTCTCCCCTCGAACCTGCTCCTGCGAAATTACGGTGTGTCCTGCAGCCAGCAACCTCAAAAACCCCAAAGGACCTGCCTGCCTTCACTTCCAAAGACTGCTTCTCCCGTGAACACCGGATTTGTTCAAACTGCAACCTCTGGCAGCAGCCAGAGACCGCGAACCTGCTACACTCTGCACCCGCGGTCCACGGCCCGAGCTCGAGTGGGCAAACACCACGAGGAGGTCACCCCGGCAATCCTGACCCGAGATCCGGTGACCCCTGACCTGCCTCAAGCCTCCAGCCGACGCCTGCAGCCTAAATCCAGAAGGCCCCTCTAACCGCGACCCGGAGCTGGTAAGCCGTACCGACCCCAAAAGGGACCCCTGCACCCGACGCCCCACTGCCTTGTGTGCCCAAACCAACGGTGCCTCACCAACCCCTAACTTCCCAACTTACCTCTCGAAGTGGTGGTCGCACCCAGAAGTCCTTCGTCTCCCTGCCTGCAGTGCTTTTGCTAACCGGAGGTTCTTCATTGGAAATAACAGGGCTTCCGATGACGAAACAGCTTCCTGCACCTGGCCGCCCTAGTGCCGCTGAGGGTGCACCTTTTGTGCTAAGCTGTTTCCCCATTTGCCCTGAGCTAAAGTCTAGGAGCTTTGCTCCCACAACCCAGTGGCCTGCTTGCCAGCAGCCACCAACCGGAGCCCCCCTATCCTCCATAGGATAACATTGGGCCTCAACACTCTGCACCCGGCTGCCCTAGTGCCGCTGAGGGTGTAACAAGAGTGCATCACTGACCCTGGGGGACCCCTGAGTCTAACCCCAGAACCTTGACTCCCACAGTCGATAACTTACCTGTGAACCGATAAACTGTTTTTCCTCCATAGGATAACATTGACAATTTTTCTTCCAAAAAGTTTCTAAGTGTGGAGGTCCGAAATCTAAAAATATTCTTTAAAAATCGCACGAATAACCAAACCGTATTTACTTACCTGTTTGCAGGAAATGTCCCAGTGCTGAATCTAGGTATCCAGCACTGAGTTAGAAAAGTAACGTGAAAAGTAACTTACCTGTAATTTACTGAAAAAGCCTATTCATTTCAATGTACTGTATTTGCTAAGTATTTCAACCTACTGCATCCCCTGTAAATCAAACAAAGTACAATTCCTATTGCATTTTCAAACTGCTCTACAATCAGCAACTTATTACTGTGAAGTAATTAATGCTTGCCTGTGCCAGGCTTGCTTGGTTCTAAAAATAAAACAGTATATTTTTTATACACAAACAATTGGTCTAGAGTTCAGTCTTTGAGTGTGTGAATTCATTTGCTGACTGAGTGGGTACATCAAATGGCAAACACTGTCCTCTGATACTGCCTTACTGCTCGACCACTCTACCACAAATAGAGAGTAAGGTTCTAACTAACTTTAACCTCTGCCTACCTCTGGGGTCACCTGGACTCCATACACACTATACCTCATTTTGGTGTAGTATATATAGAGCCAGTTTCCTACAGGCCTGGGTTCCTTTCATGAGTCCAACTATTGTATAGCTCACCCACGGCAGGAGTGCGATTGGGCGCTGAGGTATCAGAGTCATTTACAATTGAGCGGGGTACACGCCAGGGCTGCCCGTTGTCACCACTATTGTTTGCAATGGCGATGGAGCTGCTGGAGATATACCTGAGGGACCACTTGCAGGATTGGGGCATTCCAGTGGGGAACAACATCCATATTGTGCCATTATACGCAATTTATACATTAATCTATGTAAGAGACCCTGAACGCTCGGTTCCTTTTCTTATGCAGCTTCTGAACCATTTTGGCGAAGGGTCAGTCTCTGTGTTAACCGTTACAAGACGGTACCCTACACTTTGGCCTTGGCGAACAGGGTTGAGGCCGACCTCCCGGAGCTAGAGATGCCCTGAGAAACACGGAGGGGCATATTTACAAGCCCCTATCACCACCACAACGTCACTTTCAGTGACGTTGTGATGGCGATAGGGGCTTCACCTTATTTACAAGGCAGCTTTAAGCCGTGGCTTAATGCTGCCTTGTGAATAAGGTGCCCTTTCACGCTGTATTTAGCGTGAAAGGGGAGGGCAATGGGTGTTTTGTGCTGGATGTTTCACCGCAACACCCATTGATTTTGACGCTGCCCCCTATTTACAAAGGCCTCGTAAATAGGAGGCAGCGCCAAAATTAAGACCAGGGAAAAGGAAAACCTGGTCTTAAGGAGGCGAAACAAGGAGAAATGCTTTATTTCTCCTCATTTTTGCTGTTTCCATGTGTGCTGCCTTGTGCAGCACATATAGAAACAGCAAATTGCCTATGATTGTTTATGTGCAGGAAGGTCCCCCTTCCTGCACATAAACAATCATTTAAAAAAAGGCCATTTTGCAACTTCTATGTGTGCTGCATTGGGGCTGATACAGCTGCCCAAGAAGGGGAGAAAAATGCAATAAAAAATTCACTAAACTGGGTCTTCTCCTGGGAAGACGCCATTTAGCAATACACTGGGCCAGTCCCATCCCTCTAACTTTCACCCTGCGGAGGTCAGATCAGTTGGAGTGGGCAGTGGCGTAAGAATGCAGACTTAGAAGGGTGCGCGCAGATGAGAATGCGGTACAAGATCTTGAAAGCTGGGCTAGTAGGTTGAAAGCATTGGAAGAGCATGGTGTGTGGCAGAGTGATGAAGAGGAACCGGGTGGCAAGGAGAGGGGAAATGTGACAGCTCCAGCCGAGAGGCACACATTAGGGACCACACTGGCCAAGCATGAATCATTAGATGGTGAGCACTCACTGACCATGCACGATAGGGGGGACCAGTCCATTGAGTAGTTATTGTGCCACTCCTGTACCTGAAGTGAAGAGACATCCCCATTGGGGATCTTTGAGACCCTGCGTGTCTGCTGGCTTGAATATGTACTGACTTTTTCTCTTAGGTCCTTGAGGCTTGCTGCTCCTCCTGTTTTTTCCCCGACTTGTACTACTTGTTGAATGATGTATATGTATGTTCTAAAAGAGACATGCTGCAATGTTATCTGTATTTATGTTAACTGAAACCTGAATAAACAAATTTACACAAAAAAGCCTACAATAAAAATCCATTCCAACTTATACAAAAAGAGAATAACAAAATCAAAGAAGATAGTAAAACAATAAAAAAAACAATAAAGGGAACCAGAGATATGATTTTTTTAAATGAAATAAAAATAGCACCAAAGAGCTGTAACGGTGGATGCGGGTCAACTGTTTGTGGTAGAGAGGGATCTAGGCTGGATTTCAAGACGAATGAGATAGAGTGTGGTTCGGATACACCAACCAGTTTTGATCTGGTCGAAGGTTTTTCCTAGGGACTTAGAGCCCAATTACGAGTGTCTGGCGGTCTTCCGCCCACCGTATTATGATGCATGCAGCCTGATCCACCGATAGCCGTCGATGGAGTGCTTCCTGCCTGAGGAGCGGCAGACTGCAATGTTGGCGATGTGTACTCCATCGGCATCAAGGCCACGGCTTCCCGGCAAGCCGATTACAAAAACACAGTTGAACTGGCGGTCCCCTTGTAGCGGTTCCTCAATGGCGGTAGGCTGACACAGCGTGCTCTCAGCAAAGCACCAGAACAGTGCCCATTGGATGGATAAAAAAACAACACAGCTGATTTCCATTGGCCAAGAGGACACACCTGCAAATCACACTATAAAACACTTACCATCTCAGACCGTGATCCTTTGCCTCTCCACTGCAGCACAGCGAGACAGAGACCATACTTTTTTGTTGCGATAAGGCATCCCTTTTTTTCCTATCCCATTTAACACTCTCCACACACTTTTGTTGCATTTTTTTCTAATATCCCTAGGTATTTTTTTGTCATTGTCACTCACTTTAATTTAGAGTTATGTTAAAAAAATCCACATTTTTCAGAGGCTGGGTTGGCAGTTATGGTGAATGAAATCATAAGAGTAGAGCCACAATTGTTTGGAGCCCAAGTCCAACATACTCCTCTCAGTAGGAATAAGGAAATGTGGGACAGGATAGTCGACAGAGTGAATGCTGTAGGTACCACCCTGCGCACAAAGAAGGAAATAAGGAAGAGGTGGAGTGACCTTAGGGGGAAGGTGCATTCCCTTACCTCCAAGCAACACCTGGATGCAGAGAAGGCTGGCCGTGGTCCTCTCAATGCCCATTACAACTGTTTCCCTGGGAGGAGAAGGTCTTGTCCATCCTGCATTCTGAGGGCTTGACAAGAATATCTAGGGGAGTGGAGTCTGATAAGTTACACCTCACTAACTGTCAAAACAATTCAATGCTCTCATCTTAGCTTTTGCTATTGTGTTGTATATCTACTTTCCTAACATGCAATACTCAAAGCATCAGAGATGTTAATTTTCAGTGTCAATGTGTATTGTTGAATATTAGATCACGTATCAATCTCCATTACATGCCATATGTTAGAATGCTGTCTGTAAGGGTATTACTACTAAATCATCATCCCAGGACCCATGCTATGTGTCAATATGTAAATGTATGGTCCAGCCAAACTGCATTTTGACAAGAGGTATGTTACACTAACCATTTCTCAAATGTTGGGAAGTAGAGATTGAAATGACGACAGCTACCATGAGGCCCTATTTCTGTAACAGAAAACAAGATGAGATAGGGATTTTGCACATTCTCACTTGCCTGACATGTTACAACTGATGTTCATTTCTCATGTACTGAGCAATCTACATACAATGCTGTTCTCAAAGACATTTCTGCCTACGTAGTTTGATGTTGTCCTGGTCTCCTCAACTGAAACTCTTGATGGCATGAGTGACAACATACCAAGAGGCTTATTCACAAGCCCCTTTCACCGCCGGTACATCACTTTTTATCATATTAAAAGTGACGCACTGGTGGTGCAAGTGGCTTGTAAACAAGCCCCTAAGTGTGTAGCTCAAATATTTATAAGGTATGAAAGTAACCTAGCTGATTAGAAGTGACAGGTGACCCATTGACTCCACACTGCTCACATGATGACTAATGCTACATTTTCAACCAAGGGTGTTTTTTCCTGTTTTGTACACACCTTGGAATGGTCAGATACACATGTTACTTCCCCACTGGGTTGCCTTGAATGTTTGGGAGATGTCATGTTCATTCCTTAATTTAAAATGCAACATATCAACACATCTAATGAGCTGCTCAATTCTAGTCCATGTATTGAATTCAAATGTCTTGTTAACAAGTTGAATGCCACAGAAATATATCACAATAGTAATCTCTACTTATTTTAGTTTTCTTAGGTTTCTACTTACTGTGACAGAAAACATTTGGATGTAGATACCATGCTTCCAACAATAACAATGTTCTCTATTTCACTACAGGTCGATCTGGCACAGCACCTGGGTAGAGCTTGGCCACCGAACAGACTCCCACTCCCCCCCCCAGATGAAGCCCTCAGCGATGACAACATTCCTGGACATGTGGACATGGATGATGGTCCTGGCACATCTGGTCAGCCTGAGCAGACGGCAACAGTGAGTCTCACTGTGCCCATACCAACACCTCCCACCCCAGCTGCAACACTTCAGCAAACCCCTATCCACCCAACCTGTGGACCTAGCATAGTATCTACCATCTTGTGCCCCTCAGTCCTGGATTCTGAGGTGAGAATCACCAGCCCAGTCATATAGGAACCAGGACCAGGTGGGAGAGGGCACACTGGGCAAAGGCCCATGGGGGTAAGGGTCATGGGAGGGGTGCTGTGGGCCCGCTGAGTAAGTCCGCTCATACCCAGGACACCACCGACCAAGGGGCCGATTCCGATCTCGGCCGGTAGGGCACCGAATCGGATTCAGCTTAACCGGATCCGATTCGGAGCCCTATTTCCCGACCGAGTCGTACGTGTGTCCGGGCGAGCGAGTACGATGCGTGCGCTCGCGAAATCTCCGACCGACTCATTCGCAGGACCCGACCGCTCCGACTGACTCGCACGGGGATGACGCGCACCTCGCAATGGAGACGTTCCCCGGCCGGGTAAGTACGATGCGCACCTCGACCGCTCCGACCGACTCGCGCAGCCCGGCTCCAAGGAGCTGTCGGAGGCGCACTTTGGGGGTCCGTGTCGGACCCCCCTGGAAGTGTAGGCGTGCGAGTCGCACACAGGGGGGACCCATGGGTCCCCCCTACATGTGCATGTACGGTGCGACCCGCATCGACGCGAACACGCTGTAGGGGGCGCCCTTGTTCGCGTCGTGCCCATTGAGTCAATGGGAGCCCGTGTACGCGTCGTACCACTGGCTCCCATTGACTTCAATGGGAATCCGATAGCATACGTGCGCATCGTACTCGTTCGGTCGGACTGCTAGGGTCCGATTCGGTCGGAAATCTCTCCGGGTCCGGCTCGGTCGGGGAGATTTCCGGCCTGAATCGGAATCGGCCCCCAAGTCTTTCGAGCCTATTAGGACTCTCAAAATGTGTTGGGCAAGGTATTGACGAAAATCCGGGACAATAAGCAGCTGTAGAGAGACATACACCAGGAGCTGGCCATCCACAACATCAACATGGGCCAGCTCATTGAGGTGGTGCAGGACATCAACACAACCCTGTGCAGGGCTTTTCCTCCACCATCTACCTCTTCCTGTGGTCCAACTACATCCGGGCCATCTACATCTACGGCAGCCACAGGAAGGGAGGCCCTGTCAGAGGAAGCCAAGCCTGCAAACACCCCTGTTTCTGCAGCAGTGGATCCCCACGCGGTCACAAGCGGGAACGTCCATGCAAAAATCCAGGCAGTGTGGATGGCACCCACCTCCGCCAGCAAAAAACCTCAACCCTAATTTCCTCCAGTGGGTGTAAAACATTCACTCTGTTGACTATTTCTGGACACTTTTTCCTTTCTGATGGGAGCATTATTTTGGACTTCTGACTTCAGACAATTTGGCATCTACAACTATGGTTTCATTCACCATGACTGACTACTTCACTTTTTTTTGTTATGTGTGTTTTTGCACAATGTAACTGTTCATCTTTACCATTTTGATAAATACACAAGTCACTTACTCATTGTCTGCTGTAGTAAATCTCACATCTAACAATGTATATATGTACTCCCATGTGAACTTTACAATGCCAAAACAAGCTACGTGTATAAGCATGGATATGTTGCATGCACACAAATGTTTAGCTCAGAATCACAACCATTTCACACCAACACATACATACAAGTGTCTTGTCTTATAAAATATTTCTTCCATTGTTCCAATCATAGGCTGGCATGATGTCTGAAACATGGATATTCATACATGGCTCAAATATTCTGTGTTAGTGTGATCACATTTTCAGGTGCAGATCTTAACAATATGGAAAGAGGGGATACATCAGATAATTTTCTATAGAGTAGGCAAAATAAAACTGGTCTATGTCATCAGCAGGAGCCATATCGCTTACCTCACAAAAGGAATCCCACAACATTTAAACCAATAAACAAACACATGGCAGTACAACAGTTTTCTGCTCACAGGGTCATTCCAATCCAAAGTTGCTGTATCTTGTGGAATGTCACAAACAAATGTCAGTGATGTGCCACAATCAATGTGACTTACAATGATGAGACACATCAACAGCTACATACAGTTTATACACAATGAGGATTTAGCCAATGTGAAGGAAGACTAGCATGATTTGGGCCCACAACAATGCTTTGTTGGAGCACATGATGGCACATATATTGCGTTAGGACCACCACACGACAAGGAACAAATCCAATGGATTTCTCTTAACTTCCATCCTATCGCTGTGCAAGCTGTCTTGGTACAGGTTTTGTACACCCAAAGTCTGTGACAGACATTCCTAGGAACAATCAATGCCGACTTTGTATGTCCAAACAGCATCATATTACCAGGAAAATCCATGTCCAATTCATACATCCAAACAGCATCATATACCTGCTAATGTCACAACTCTAATATGAAGATGCCATGGTGAAGGTACCTAAAACAGACTAAAACAAAGACATTAGCTATCAAACCAAACATATGACACAATTCACGTAGTCAACTTCTGGAGAACACAGTCCATGACAAAAATCTAAGCTAAACAAAGCAACCTCCACAAACACTTTTTGCCAGAATTTGCCAGAGCTTTAGCTTCCTAATATTTTCCCTAAACATACTCCTCACATCATCACAATAAGAGTTGCTCTAATAGTCAAAGTCATGACATCTCACAACATACTTACACTCATGAGCAGAAGTTGTTGATAAGATCTTGACGCATGTGAGCTCCTTCCTCTTCACCACTATCATAATCATTTGGCATTTTAGGATCCCCACCCGGTGGCACGTCATGTCTCCATCCTCTGCGATATAAGGGATGTTTAATTGCAGGGCGATGTTGTGGAGCATGCAGCAGGCCATGGTGATTTGGCACACCTTCCTGGGTGAATAGAGGAGGGCTCCCCCAGTCTTGTCCAGACATATGAATCTGGCCTTCATGAGGCTAAAAGCCCGCTCCACATGTTCTTCGATGTGCTTCATTGAAGCGGACTACCCCTGGTGTAGTTGAAGTCCTCAGAAGTGCCAACAACCATGGACTGATGGAATATGCTGAGTCTCTTAGATGGAAGACAGACATTGGTGCAACAATAAGTTACACACTTTCTGATCACACTTCCTGACATCACCCACACAAAGGTAGGACAGATCAAACTTACCAGCAAGCCAGGCCCTCTCTGGTAGTAGTTGTGACATCAGCTGGGTTCTGGTGCTGTTCTGAATTATGAAGAAATCATAAGCTGATCCTGGGAACTGGGCACAGACGTTTGAGATGTACAAATCCAGTAAGCAGACAACTTGCACGTTGATAGAATGGAAGTGCTTCCTGTTACGGTAAACTTCTTCCCTGGCTTGCGGTGGTACTAAGGCAATATGAGTGCCATCAATGGCTCCAACCACATGTTAGATGTGACCAAATCCATCAAAGTCATCCTTCACATTGGCTAAATTCTCGTATCTGGGGAACTGGATGTAGCTGTCAATGTATCTCATCATTGCTGAAAGCACTTCTTGTAGTACACCACTGAACATTGGTTGTGATATACCACCAGATATAGCCACAGTGTATTGAAGAGAACCTGTGGCCAGAAAATGCAATACTGCCATAATTCTCACAGTAGGTGTGATACATGTGGCATTAGTGTTTTGAGGAAAGAGATCAGGCTCCAACTGATGACATAAATCCTGTATTGTTTGCCTATTCAAACGAAACATCTTGATGACATTCCTTTCTTCTATGGTCTGAAGGTCTGGGAATCGGCGATACACTGAAGGCTGTCTTCTCCTTCCTCTCCCAGGGTACCTATGTGTGGAGTGAAAACAATATTTAACATTGGTCACAGTGTCCAGAGTCACATATATGAAGAGTAAGCCAAAAATCATGTGACAAAACATAACTGGTTTTGAAAGCATTACACATAATTCACATAATAATTGTCTACTGTCCAACATACACCTATAATTCTCATTGTGGTCTTCATATGTGTCTGTAACAGAAATGTGCACATTATACATCCAAAAATGTACAATGAGCACCTTAATATTGCCAAGTTTGAATTTCTAGTAATCACACCAACTACTACAGAATTGTTCTCACAAAATATCGTCACCGGCTGTGTACAGTGCACCACAGTAATGCAGTGCTTATGCACAGTAACACACAACACTGATGTTTGTGTAAAGGAAATTACAGAACAATTGAGTAATACATATGTAAACATAATACAAGACAGTTGCAGTGGTGGTGACGCACTTAACAGTCAACAATACTTTAGTTCCAACCGCTAAAATTGGTGGATGCCTGACCTCGCATATAAGACATTCGAACCTACCGCAGCAGGCAGAAGTAGACTGCAGTGGGTGGTTTCATCCACGCCGGGCACAGCCATAGGCTAAGATTGGTAATAGTGATGGTCGTGGCCCAATGGCTATGTCCGTCTACACTGATGACCGCGTACGTGGTCTACATGTACGCCATGGTTTGAAAAATAACTCACTTGCCTCCTGACACTGCTGCTATCATCACCTCCTCCACTTTAGCTGCTGCTTGCCACCTCTGGGAGGATTCATGCCAGGCCAAGCAGGTGAGAGGGCCTCTGTCTTCTCTCCGGAGGAGCTGGAGCTACTGTTAGAAGAAGTGCTTCCCCTGTATGGCTAGCTCTACGGCTCACCAGAGGAACAGGTACCTATCTTACATAGATTTGTTAGTCTGTTTAACTACATTCTTTCCATTCCCACATGCTTCAATGTGCCTCTAAGACACAGAGTGAATACTGACTACTCTTGTAACATTGTGTGGCCCCTAAATAGGACACTCCTGTAAGGGATTGTGGATCACTGTACTTTGTGTACCTAACATCGCCATTGTGATGTGTGATGCATGGTAATCCCTAGATTCTACTTGTGGTGCATGTTCATATCTATGCATGCATACATTTCATGGTACCTATGATATATTTGCTAATTAGTTCATGGTAAAGGTGCAAATAAATATATAGGCTTTATAGCATGAGCTGTGCCTGTATACTGTAAGAAGCAGTTGAGGATAGCAGTTGAGGTTAGCTATGTTTACAGTCCCACATATCACTCAGCCCAGATCAGGAGTCACCATATTGTTGTCTAGGAGCTAGCTATACCTTGAGGCCACGTATTGGATGGCCATAAGATGTACTTTTATGTATTGAAGTGGTGAAAATGTGATGTTCATGTGGGATCAGTATGCTCAGCCTGCGGAAAGCAAACCCTGACAATGAGTTTTGGCCATTATGGGCCATGGACCAGGCTGGGGGAGAGTTACTGTGGCATTACAACTAATGCACAGGGAATTCTCCCTGTAGACATGCAGATCCATGGATGTTCCCAAAATTAGTTTTCTGAACCAATATTAGCCCTGATTGCTGTCACATGGACTACATTTGGAATGGTGACTGAGGTAACCTACTCACCTGATACTTCTTTCCATTGACCCACAATGTCAATGTGTGTCATTTACTTTTGACAGGCCCCTTACTGCCCCAGGTCTGTTTTCACTTTTTCATAAGTCATGTTTCACTGTACATGCTTACTGCACATGTAACACATTAACCGTGCAGATAGTTGGTTACTTCTGAAGAGAATTTGATATGTGAATCATCAACTTTGTTACATTAAACAAAGAAATACAATGGAATGTTGACGTCATTCCTGTAACAGTGCCACATAATGGCAAAAGGTGTGTCCTGTGATAGCAGTACATACCACTCAAACCCAATCAGACGTAGTATGATATCCCATTAAGTAGTCCACATGTCCACACATCCCCAGAGAGGAAGTTCTCAGTGACGCAAATGCCAGCCCTTTCTTTGTGACCTAAGTATTAGGATGTAGTCTATACTATGGTGCCAGCCTGTATGGACCGTATGCATCAGATCAATGGGCCTGGCTGTAAAGGTGTCTGTACAATCATGCAAAAGCAGTTTACCCTTCAGAAGGTGTGTGTGGTGTGTTATGTTTCATAGTAGCTCACATCACAGTACATGTAGGATGGCCCTGGGCTACATTATGTTAGTGGGCTGGCTTAGTCAGTGTAGGGCATGACCAAGGTTGAGGATAGTCGGCAGATGACTCCAGAAGTGTGCATTCATTTATTTGAATTACTCAGCATGTAAGAACTACACATGTAGTGTGTTGACTATTGATTTAGGCTTGTGGTAGATGCAAATAAAATGTGTGTTAACCAAATAGATATTCAAAAACTTGCAGTATTAATCAGTGTATTCATCTATTGTATCCATACAGGTCAAAGCCCATTAAAAGCAATCCATTTGGAAAGCCATTGTCTACAAAGTGTGGACCCTGAAGGGGTTTATAGCCGGCACAGCATCCATTTCGGGAAGAGGTGGGAGGACCTGAGGCACTGGACCCGGAAGATCACAGAGGTCCAGCTGGGGATTTCCTCTCAATGAGGACGAGGTGCGCGCCCACCCCTGACCTCCCTAATGGCCGGCAT
Organism: Calotriton arnoldi; assembly: GCA_963921515.1. Lineage (NCBI taxonomy): Eukaryota > Metazoa > Chordata > Amphibia > Caudata > Salamandridae > Calotriton > Calotriton arnoldi. The sequence goes on from CAWUFW010014575.1 coordinate 197,693, forward strand.
ACTGGCAGTGGCCAATCCGGAGCTTGATAGGCAGTTGAGGGCCCAACAGCAGCTACAAGAGGGTGAGTCCTGGCCAGAGCAATACATGTTACATTGTCAACTTTGTGTGTTGCAGGCACACATTGACCCATCAATATTGGGAGTGGCCCATGTGCAACACACAAGAAGAGTTACTATTTTTGTAAGTCTGGTAGTGGGTGCATGCTGATATGCTGTGCTTATTGTCTTTATTACCAGGAATACAACAGAGTCCAGTACACTACCAATTTACTGTCTTGAGCAGACACATGGCTGAGTGAACTAAGAAATCATCTCATTTTCTTTGATCTTCTGGGTGACAATTGTACCAAATAGGCCACTTGTCTTCCTTGTGTAAGGAGTGATGATCCCTCACTACTGTCTCTCATGTGATGGTGTCCCTATTACATGTGACATGGCATACAGTGCACTCTTTATGCAGTGACTGGACAACACTTCCCATTGGTAAGTTGGGATTCAACAGTGACATGAGTGTGCAAACATCACTGGTTTCATCAGGATTAGTGCCTACATTTTGCCCAGCGTACATTTTCCTGTTGCTAGATCATCTGCAATAGTGTTTCAAGATTAATTCACTAACTGGTGACATGCATCAGCGAGTGAGATGTAGAAATGTAGAGATCATATGTGAGTTTCTACACTCATTCTTAGAAGGCAATTTGTGTTTGCTATACCAAATAATGCTGTGATGTGCCATCCCATTAGGACTACAGTGATCCCACATCTTCATGTCATAGATATTCACTGACACACAACAACCTTCAAAGGTGTATTGGCCTGTTGGAATGCAATCTATGAATGGTATTATCACATGTGCCAAGCAGGATTGAGGATGTTCTTTTGGCAATAGGTCTTATGCTGTGTTCATTTGGAGTATCTATCTCGCAAAACTTTGGCCCTCTTTGTCTCCAGGCTACTCTTCTATGCTACATGTGATACATAGCTAAACTACTTCAGTACAGCTTTCATTAGACTTTTTCAGAAGTGGATATATATGATGAAGTTTCAAGTCAAAAGTGTCATCAGTGTGCAATGAGCTTTTGCATGTGACAGGATTTCTGCTACAGCACATATTGATGATACATTGGTTTTTAACTTGACCTTTAAGAAATAATGATGTTTTGTAAGGAAAATGAACATTTGGTGAAATCTGGGCATGGTGTGAACATTGTGGAAACGTTTATATTGTATCCATCCTATTTGGTAACATCATTTTACTATGGTATACTACAAGTGTCAAAGTATACAAGGCGATCAACTGTCCTATAATGGGCATAAGGAGGGAGTGTAGACAAGTCCATCAATGCATTTAGAGCTGTCTGGGGTTATGACAAACTGGGACAAACGGTTTCTAGGTTATGTAGCATGCATGTATGTGCTCATGCTAATTTTGAAGCCGATATAGTGAACCATGAAGCTGGTGTGATATTTGGACTTAATACATGTTTTCTGTTGATATGTGATGATCAGGTGTGGAAACACAGTTGCAATAAACCAATGGGGGGAAGGGGCCAAAGTAATTGGGGACACAGCTGGTCACAGTAACCAGGAGTTTGTAGGGAGTGCCATGGAGGACACAAGCTTGTGTTCTTCAGATACAGACACTCCTGAGTGGTGGCAGACCCCACAGGATTAGTTCCACCTTCATCCTTGTCTGCCACCCTCAGTTCCATTCCCCACCCTCCCTGTTGCTCCCCATCCAGTTGGCTGGTCCTGCTCCCCTAAGAGGGGAGCTGTCTCCTTCGCTCCAGGCACCTCAGCCCCTGCCCCATCCCCACCAACTGCACTAAGTAAGGCACATCTGTGTGGGTCAGACTGCACTCCTGAATGCCATTCAGTGCAAGGCACCCATCTGCAGCAGATGGTGGCCTACCTGGAAGGCATTCACAGTGTCATGTCTGATCTTTTCAGCCCTTGACCTACTCACTCACCACAGCTTCCCGTCCACCCCAACCTTGTGTTCCCCCCTGGCCCGTATCCATCCAAATACCCTATTACCAAACCTAGCCAAAGCATATGCATACATTGCCATGCACCCACCCATACAGACCCAAGCAGCACACACACACACACAAGCACCCCACCACAAAAAGGAATTACATACATCCAAATGCACAGACACCACACCCACCACTGACAACACCCCACCGACATACTCACACTACTTCCCCATCATATCTCCACACAGCACAGGAGACAACACGCATGCATGCACACACCACACCCTGACTACCACATCCCCACCTAGCACAGAAACCTTTACACCCACATGCACCACCAAAACCACCATCACATCCATATAGACAACACAGACATCCACACCCACAGTCACCACCACATCAGCAGTCACAAAACACACACCCAGCACTTTCACTGCAGCAACATCCACAGACACATCACTCACACTATACACCAAAGAAACTCAGACAGAAACAATCATATACCCAACAGCCACCTGAGAAAAAGACACACCCATACTTGCAGTACATATACCTGACACACATGCACCCACAACAGCTCCAAACACATCAGACACTAACATTCCTTCTACCTCTAAGACCCCACTCACTCCCAAGGTCCTTCCCAAGTTCTCCACTGAGGATCCAACCTTTCACCTGGCCCTCTGCCCTTCCAACCCACCTACCACCCTTTTCACAAAGATTCCAACCCCTTCCACACCCAAACCCACCTCTTCCACCTCCAAATCCACCCCTAAATCCAGACCCATCCACCCCTTCCAAGGGCCCCACTTCAAAACGTCAGACCACCCCTTCCGACTCCCAACTCCCCCTTCTAAACGTCAGTCCATCCCTTCCTCTTTTAAACCCTCACCTTCCAAACCCAAGGACACCCCTCCCAAACCCAAAGGTCCCCCTCCCAAGTAACATCTTCAAGGTGCCTGCCATGCCCCATGGTTGCCCCTTTGTGAGGAGGTTCCCTGGCAGTGTCATGAGGGCAAGTTTAGTGGCACAGCAGTGTGCTGGACCACACAATGTGAACATTTACTGGCCATTGGCCGTTGGTTTACTACATCTAATTGTTTTTGCAAAATTAAACATTTGCTTTGTTTAGTACATATTAATTCTGCCAATACATTTCTAATTTTTTGATGGTATTGGATAGTTTGTGATGTGTGACTACAGTTGTGTTTGTTTCATCCTTAATTGTTGATCCATTTGAAGTGGTTAGTATGATCTGACTGGGGAACCACTGCTGGAGTTACACAGGACAAGGGGAAATGTTCAATGGATGGATATGTGGGATGAAATCCAATTGGGGCTGACATTGCATTGCGTGGTATTTCAGCTTGGCTTGGTCAATGTCAACATCATTTAGCTTGCACTTCTCCCTATGTGTTCGATCTGTGCAAGATACTTATCTGTCCACCGACACATGGAGGGTGTTAAATTGTCATACCTTATTAAGAAGTTTAGTTGACATGTGTCCATTTTTGTGTGTGTATCGTACACCTACCTTAAATTAATGTGAGACAAATGTTGTTACTGCTGTGTTTGCTTTCATGACTTACACTTACACATTTCCCACATATGCATGGCACTTGGTTATGCTATAGGGTGTCCCTGATGTACTTCAAGCCACAAGTCCTGTGCACATAGAGGTTTTGAGGCATGTGCAATGTGGACTGTGGGTCGGGGCCCCAGCCTTCCAGGGGTCCCCCTGATAGAGGCAAGCCTAATCTGCAGAGAGTCTTTACATTGTAACCTCTAAATGATTCTCACACTGATTATTTGAAATTCCATTTACCCGACATTACCTTGTAATATGGGTGATGTGTGAGAGTCTATTACAGGGATTTAACAGAGAAGGGGTGCTTCAGTTTCATAACGCATCCATACAGATGTATCTTTGATATCACAACAGAACCTAGCATGTGAGCAATGTGAAGGTGTCACAGTGATTAATTGGTGTGATATTGATGAGGAGGTACTGTCGTGTGACACAATTTAATGCACATATCACTATCCATGATTATGAGATGTGAAAAAATGTCGACTTTGTAGAGTGTGCCTATGCAGTGTCAGTGACCTGACCAAAGAGGGCATCATAGAGCTGTAATTAGATCATACATTGAGAACAATTCCGAACAGGGGGCCCAATAATAAGTTTGACCCAGGAAACCAAGTCCCTTGACAGATCCAAGGCAGGGCATCTATTTACTGAGGAGTCGATGGAAACGGGTATGAGTATAGTGTACCACTGGTTGCATCCACGACAGTGTCGGTTTAAGATGTCATCAAGTAGAAACAGCAGCAGCAGGATGTATAAGATTGGCTCCATGGTGGCACAGGATGTGTGAAGCTGAGTACAGGTGAGTTTCAGACTTATATACATCCCTTTTTGCCAGCTCAGATGTGGTGATTGGACCACCACAGTCACATCAGCGGGAAGGCACATTGTACTTGAGCTGGCGGTAACACTGGCGGTCCGCCTTTTGACAGATGCATTGGCCTATCCCTCCACTGCAGCAGTTGAGATTTCCTGGTGGCGGGACTGTAGTAGTTCTTCGTCTATGTAACTGCATGCATTGTAATGGGGGATCAGACCGGCAACGGTGCAGCAATGATTCGAACGCTGTTTTGACGGCAGTGCCATGACCACCAAAATCATAATCAGGCCCTTATTCTTTTTGCCAGAAGTCAAAATCCTTGAGCATGGCAAGACAACAGGCTGTATCCGAGAAGGGCTCCATGACATCAGATAGGTGTTGAATGAGGTTCCAGCAAAGTAATTGATTTAAGTGGGAAAAGCTCAGAGTGGGAACATTCAAAATTCAAACCCAGAATAGTCCAGATCCTTTTGCTCCTTCACCTGGTCAGGTTTTCTACGTTCGGACACTGTCATTTTTTTAAAATCTTGGATTCCTCCAGCAGAGCAAGGCTGCAGACTGCAGCTGAAGAGGGCTTAATGAGGTTGGATACATTCTCTGAGAGGTCCAGCATTTTCAGGGTGTTAGGAAGAGTGCTTGTTGACACAGTCAAAGGTCCCAGGACCTCACAAGGAGCACTTGGGGGTCAGAACTCACTCAAGCAGAAGCCACCAGCAGGTCCAGGGCAGGGCCCGTTGAAATTGGTCAGCTAGGCTGTTAAGGAAAAGGCTTCTTTCAGCTTGCTGTAGCCCTGTACCTTAACAGAAGATCAGCCAAATGTCCCTTAGAGCCCACTTCTTCATCCTGGCTATAAAAGTGAGACAGTTCCAACCCTTCTGGCCTCCTCGCAGTTCTGAAATAGCAGGTGCAGTCCATCTTTTCGTCTTCCACAGGTCCAGTATTTTCTGAGAAATGTGTGAGGGGATGCTACATTTATGCCGGGTACAAGCTTGTTGGTAAGGTAGACTCCTGGCCCCTCCCTAACCAATGGGGAAAAAGTTGCCAAAGGTAACCCTGCCCACTTTTGTAGCAGTTCCTATGTGCCCTGCTGCAAACAGTTTAGTGCCCCTCTCTACCTAAATCCATGATGAAGAAACTCTTCTCCCCTCGTGCACAGACTGTGTGCCCATCCAGATGTTTTACCATGGTAATGAGCATCCCCAACCTATGTGGTCTCTTCAAATCAGTTCTGGTGGCTGATCTCTCCCCACTGGGGCTGGAGGAAAAAACAGAGGGGCATACCCAGGTGCCAGCTAACTGATTCCTGCAAAACGTTAATCAAGTTCTTGGGCACACACCAAATGGTCATCCTGCCAGAGGGACCGAAACATCTCCCCATACCCAGACCTTTGTCTGCAACCAGTGAGTTCTCAAATTCACAGGTGAATTCGGTTTTTAATAAATAATAAAAAAAGTCCAAGAATTACATTTCAAGTGTTTGAAAGCCGAAGATAGCATTATTAAATTTAATAGTGTATCCCAGTGTTTCTCTTTGAAACAGAGAGCTAGCCAGCTTTTCTACAGTGAAAATACCTTTTGGATGCTAGTCTCTGTATGGACATGTTTAATATCAATTTTCTACATGATTACACTGTCACCATTTTGGTGGATAGCACAATAGGTACTGCATTCCACTAGTAACAATTCACTTACAGACCCTGGGTACACTTTGTACCAAATACTAAGGACATTTAGGTAACTTAAATATGCCAATTAGAAGTATAACCAATTTCAACATGGTTTAGAGGTCACAGAAGGTACACTGGGGCCTGGTTAGTAGATTCACAGTAAACAAAGTCAAACACCAGCAGCATCAGTCCACAAAAGAATAGGGGTGATGACGCAAAAAGAGGAACTTTCATTCAACAAAGATGAGTGACATTTGTGCTGTTGTTATGTGGAAAAATATTTATAAAGTAAATCCATCACAATTGGATCTTAGCACTTATATGATTAGGTAAAGAATTCATAAATATAGGTAGTACAGCGACAACACTGCCAGGTGAAAGGTAATGGGCACTATCATGAACAGAATGGCTGGCTCCAAGCAGAGCTGAGAACCTGTTGTTATACTTTTCCATGGTCTAAAGTGCATACATTTAACTTTGAATTCTCCATGTTAGTGCATGAGTTGCAGACAGTACATCCCAAAAACATAGAGATACAACCACTGCTCATGGTTTCACAGTTGTGCTATCTGCAGCTCACAGTGACCATGCATGCTCATGATACTGCCCTGGTGCTCAGGTCCTTCCTCTTTCTGAAGTTCAGCAATCATTATTCAGAATGCAACTGCATGAAGAGTATCCCACAGTTTAATTGATTGAATCATGAAAGCATTGCTCCCTGTCATCATAGATGTGACAGCTGTGATTGTAAGGAAGTCAAGATTAGGTGAGCTAGGTGGTCATTGTAAAATTGCTACTTAAATTTGGAGGTGATGAAAGTACAGGTGGACATATAGCAGGGCCTCTTTTTTTTATTGGGAGCGAGTGAAGATCCTGCAAAGTAAATGAAGTGTGCAATCCCTGTTGCCAGAGTATTTTTAGCTAATTGCAAATGGTTATAATTTTTTCAGAATTGTCCCTGTATATGATGTTGCTATAGTCCAGAAGCAATGTTATTAAGCCATTAACACCCCTAATATGGAGGTTAGGCACAAACAATTAAAGAATTCTGTAGGAATTTGGGTAATTGATTATCAGGCAGCAACCACGATCCTTGTCAGGGTGAACCACAAAAGTCACTAAATTAACCTGTTATTAACTCTCTGGTAACTTGGCACAAAAGCAGTCAACTTAACTTAGAGGAAAATTGTAAAGTATTTATGCAGATCACAAACAGCAATAAAGTGAAAACACAACACAAGAAAAATCCCAAACCAATCTAGAAAAATAGAATACATTTTAATAAGTAAAATGTTAACAGAACAACAAAAATCCAATCAGTAGAACTGGAGATATCAATTTATAAAGTTTTGTGTAAAAGTAGCGCCTAAAAGCAGAAAGTGGCACTTGTGGTCATCTGGTCATGCTAAACCAAGGGAAAGTGACAAGTTCAGGCTGACCGTGATGGAGCATGGGCCAGATACAGGAACCACATTAGTCCCATTGACAAGTTACCTTCTAAGTCTGGCACAAAGAGTTCTGTTCAGATTGAAGGAGGCTGCAAGGCGAGAACTGAGCACCACGGACAGTCGTCACTGTAGCGTGAAGAGCCGGTTGAGCATCCTGGAAGTTCATAGCTGTAGCTTTGCACTGGCAGTCGTCATGGGCTGCTGTTGCTGTAGCGCAAAGTACAGAACTTGCGTTGCCGGTAACCATGAATAGTTATTGTCAGCACGAAGAGCAGGTTTCACCGGAGCTTTGCCTTGGTGGTCATTAAAGGCAGCAGAGTTTTGACGCAAACAGGCCTGTTCCAGTTGCTTGGAGCCCAAACTTCATGTTTTTTCACCTCTTCTTTAGGAGGAGTGCACCCTGATGTGAGCTAAAGGACTAGGACCTGCGTAGGCAACTCTTGGGTATCAGTATTCACTCCAGTAGATGCCAGCAAGTCTAAGTCAGGTCCAGTTGCAGGTCCACAGAGGTAAGTTGCAGTGATTCAGCTGGGCAGTTGCTGAGAGGCCTGTGAGGCTTGTTGTGTCCCTGTAGCATACACACAGAAGGTCAGCCAGCTGACCCGTGGAGTCACTCTGGGTAGCCTTGGATGAAGGCAAGTAGGTTTAATCTTTCTTCTCAGACAACCACGCAGAACTTCAAGCAGTATGGCAGACTTCTGGTAGCAGGGCAGTCCTTTTTCTGTAACTTCCACAGGTCCAGGAGTGTTCTGATGAGTGGTTCTGGAGGTCCAATATTTATACCTGATGCCAGCCTTTGTGTGGAGGGATTCCCAGTCCTACCCCCACATCTGATTCTGGGTAGTTCTTCCCCTTCCCCTGTCAAGGCTTCAAGCTGTATGGGAGTAACAAAAGACTGGGTTGGCCTGGTGTCAGGTTCCTCTCTGTTGGACTTGGCCCTGCTCGCAGGGTCATCCCGGAACTTTTTGCCTTCCCCCTAGCCTTTTTGCTGCTGTGGTAGTGGTGGTTTATGTACTCTGAGCACTTTGGCACGGGAGTTTGGTGTAAAGTGCCTGTGCTCTCTGCCCTCCATAGGCTAGCATTGAGAACCCCCCATGGATAACTCCTAAAGGAACCAAAATAAATATGTTATGTTTGGTGTGGTTGAACTGGAAATAATAAATGCTGCGCAATTGTGTATGCAGGTTTATTTTCACTGTGTTAGAAATGTCACTTTTAAACCGCCACCCTGTCTGTGTGCTTGTGCCTGCCTGAGGTGGGTTACCGGTCTAGTGCGCAAAGTGGCCAAGGCTGGCTCTGCCCCCTGGGGTGTGTCCGTCTCACACACCCCCAGCTTTTGGAGGGAAGCCTGGCAGACAGGGTGCTCTACACCTCCCCCAAAACCAGTTGGGACCGGTTTCCCCAGAGAGCCTTCCAGAAGCTTCTGGCACTTTCTGGTAGGTGGGGTGAGGGGCGTATAAATAGCGGAGCTGTGACTCCATGTGCTAGTGCTGTGCGTGGACTTTGATTGAGAGGGGACACTCTGCCAGGAGGTACTGCCGCAAGGGCCTGCGGGCTGGCCCCTGAGCCCATCTGTACCCCTCTGCTGTCCACAGGGCCAGTGAGAGCCCTTTGCTGGAGTGAAGACTGCTATGCCAGGAGGAGTGCCACATTATGGGGGTTGACTGTTCCTAGGAACTGCTGTCCTGTTTTGATGAGTGCCCCCTGCCTGCGGATCTGGCCCAGTATTGCCTGCCTGCTCTCCAGCCCTAGCACCTCGTGAGCGCTATATTCGAAGTGACTGTGTGCCCTTCTGCTCCCTAGCGCTTCGCGAGCGCTATATTTTGCTGGCCTGTACTTCAAGGAGGTGAGGAGCTGAATCCCGCAGCGCTGTGCTGCCAGCATGCTGTGAGGGGATCCCGGCATGGGTGATCCCCCCCCTTGGGGCCGTCTGCAGAACAGCGGGTGCCCACCCCGCATTTGGCCGCCTCCGTGAGCCTACCCCGCGTTGTGCACCTTGGTCGCGGGTGCCCACCCCGCAATAGGTTGTATTTGAAAGTGGGAGACCACCCCGCGAATCACCGCCGCAGCCCGAGCTGCCCAAGAGCACCGGGAACAGGAGCCGGCGCCCGCACCTGGTTGTGGGCGGAGCCGGAAGGAGCATCGCAGGAAGCCAGGCGGATCAGGGGAAGGAAGGCGGGGCCCCCGTGTGCAGAGGAGCCCCGTGTGTCGCCGCCCGGAGAGCCGGGGGAAAGGAGGAGGAGGCGACCGGGAAGCCAGGAGGACTGCTGCGAGGAAGGCGGGGCCCCCGTGTGTCGGTGGGAGCCCCGCATGCCCGTCCGAGGGTCAAGAGGAGCCCCCGGGAGCGGGTCCGATCGAGGCACATTATCGGTGCCTGAGGACCCGCAGGAGGAAACCAGAGGAGGCGGAGGACACCCGAGGGAACCCTGGTGAGTGGGGGCTGCCTTGCAGGCATTGGGAGTGCACCAGGAGATCCTCGCTTTGGGCACGGGTGGTGCCTGAGTTTGCTGAACGTCACAGCGGCACCACAGTGGCGGGCCGCTGCCACGTTGTGGGGAATTCCGGTGACTGCCGCAAGGACTGCCGGTGAGTGGGGCTCCCCCAGGCGCAGTGGCGCCAAAGGCTAATCTGCACCACGTGAGCATTGTTCCTTCCAGAGTCCCAGAGGGGGCTCCAACGGGACAGTACTGGTTTACTCTACTCAGCTGCCCCCCTGGACAGTGGTCAGCTGCAACGAAGGGGCCATTTTGATGATTGAAGTCCCCGAGTAGGGAGCTCCCAGGCGCAGTGGTGCCAGAAGCTAATCTGCAACTTTGGGCAGTTATGTCAGGTGGAACTATGCGGGCACTACTAGATGTGTTTTAGGCCCCATGCCCATATGACCCCGCCTAATGTGAGTTATCCTAATGTGTTTTCATGCCTAATGCTTTTGCCCTAATGATGATGCATTCACACTGATGAGTTGGTGTAGGATAAGCCTCCCTCAGTAATACTTTGATGATGACATAATGTATGTGATGATGCCCAATGCATAACGTGCTTGATGCTCGTGGTTGGTGCCCCACCTGAATGGGGTTATGCATAAGGTCTTTTATGCTATAAGGATGTGATCTATGCTCATGAGAATGCCTCACGTCAGGTTATGATGTTCTAGGTGTCACCAGGTTTGCCCTGCTAATTCTGTGATATGCCCAAGGTGACCCATGCTAGTATGATGCATAATGTGGTTGATGCCCAAATGTTTGCAATAATGGATGGCCCCTATGCACATTATTGGTGTTCGGTATAATGTGTCCCATGCCTAAGGTCGTGTTATGATGGTCTATGCCCCAGGATTACGATTCAGGCCTAATGCTTGTACTGCTGGGTATGCCTAATGTGTATCTGCTTACTCATAACGATGCCTACATGCCCATGGGATGATGCCTATTTTTATGCATAGTATGATGGTATGCCTAATGTTGCATTTTATGCCAATGCTAAGATGATTATGCATTTTGCCTTTCTACGCCTAACCTGATGGTTTCATTCCAGGCCTACGGCAAAGGTGATTTATGCCTGTTTCCCAAGTTATGATATTTTATGTTCCTGCCTGATTACGCTTTCAGGACCTATGCTAATGAGGATGCCTTATGTTTAGGCCTAATGGTTATAGCCAAGCGACTAGGTCCCTGGACTTGCCAGTAGGTACTGGCTGTTACACATTTATTGATGCCCTTACATTTACCCCCTGTGCTCTATGAGAGTTCTGGCAGCGGCCCGATTGGCCCTGCCCTGTAAATAATCCCCCTGTAAAAGTGCTACCCGGTGCCAGTTGGCACAGTGTTATATGTGACTGTGATTACGAGTCTAATGTGTTTTTCTTAATACAAAAAGCTACTTTTACACAACCTGGTGTGGAGTATCTTTTGTAGTGTGCCTAGTGTGTCGCCTGTGAGTGTGTGCTGTGCAGATGCTTTACACAATCCTCCGGAGTTTAGCCTACCCGCTCCGCACCACGCTACCCCGGTTCTAACATTGGTGTTCAGCGGTGGGATAGGACTTGTGTTTGCGCAGTACCACAGTGACAACTGCTTGCACTACAAACTCTGCACTTAGAGTAATCACAGATTTGGGGATTATTTTTCTTGAGTTTGTTTTGCCCTGAAAGTGTCATTTTGAATTGCGCACTCCTGTGGCAGCTCTTGCACCTAGGTCCCTTGTCTTGCACTGTGTCTCGGTGTCTTGCCAAAATGGAATCTGCCTTTGATTTTGACAATCTGTTTAAGTACAGTGTGTTGGAGTTGAGGGGGTTCTGTGAGGAGAGAGACATAGTAGTAAGTGGGGCAGACACCAAGCCAGACCTTCAGGGATTCCTGATTAAATGGCAAGAGGATGAATTGGACCGTGAGCACTATGAGGCAGAGAGGGCCCTGGCCGCAGGCCGAGAGGGTGGCCCTAAGGATCCTGGACAGGAGGTAGAAAATGACAGGGCGGGGACACCAGTAGCTACTGAGGACACCGTAGATAGGGAGTCCCCTGCTGGGTCCAGTCCCAGGGGCAGTGCCCCATCCCTTTCCCTGTCCCCGGAGGAGCGGGTGGATAGGAGGGAAGAAAGGGAGCATCAGCTGGCGTTGCAGAGGCTCAGAGTGGAGATAGCGCAGCTGAGGGTTGAAGAAAAAAGGTTAGAGACCGAAAAGGTCCTAGCGCAGGAAAGGATGGCTGAGGCCGAGAGGGCCTTCGCCAGGGAGAGACTAGCTCAGGAGGGTAGGTTGTCCCCTGAGAGTGGTTTCTGTGGTCTGGATTCACCAGTGAGGGTGGGATCCAGTGGTGGCAGCGAGAGTACATCCAGTGCAGGAAGTCCCACTCCCAGATCTCAGTATAGGATGCCTGGTTCCCAGGAAGAGGGGTACGGGTTGAAATTTAGGGGCAGCAAGAAACTGTCCCACCAGTCCTGGGGGGAGTTTGTGGAAGCGTGTTGCAGTGCACTGGAGGATTGGGTGGTGTGTGGCGCGGTGAACGATTGGGAAGGGCTGTTCCATCTACTTATCAGGGAACACATGCTGAGTAATTGTTTCCCAAGGTTGCGCCAACACCTATTGCAGTGTGTGTTCTCTGACCCCAGGGAGCTCTCACGGGAGGCAGACCTTTGGGTGAGTGCCAGAGAGTCTGAGGAAGCATTGGGGAGTGATCCTGAAGGGAGTGGCTCAGGGATCTTCCAACCCAGGAAGGTGGGAGAAGTGCAGAGTAGCCCAGCTAGGTCCCAGGGTAGTGAGAGGGTTGTAGGGCCTCACGTTCGGTTTCCAAGGAGAAGGAGTGAGACGGGGAGGTGTCCCGAGGTGCCCCAACTGCAGTCTCAGGGCCTGGAGAGTTCCATAAGGGAACCCCAGGTTAGGAGCCTAGGCTGTCCTAATAGGCCGTCCATTGAAGGGGATCCCCTAGTGTCAGGAGAACCAGGGGCGTCCGTAATCGGAGCTCCAGGGGTTCTGGGGTCTGCTCAGTCACAGGGTTTAGACCCTGGGCTGGGATGCCAGGTTCAGGGACTGCCTGACCTGGAGGGTGGGATACCTGTAATCAGGGTCCCCACCGGCTTGGCTTCCAGGGGTACTTCTCCAGGTGGGAGGGTGCGGAACACTGGGGGGGGGTGCAGAGGGAGGGAGGACTCACCTCTGGCACCGGCTCAGCCACAGGGTCTAGACCCTGGGTTGGGAGGCCAGGTTCAGGTATTGCCTGATCTGGAGGGAGGGACATCTGTTACCAGTGTTCCCCCCGGGTTGTCTTCCAGGGGTACTTCTCCCGGTGGGAGGGTGTGGAACTCTGGGAGGGGGTGCAGAGGGAGGGAGGGAGGACTCGCCTCTGGCACCAGTGCTACCTAAGGGTGGTGAGTCAGTTACCGGGTCCAGGTCCGGAACTGGTGGGAGAGTGGCGTTCTGAGGGTGCCCGCAGGGGAGGAGAGTGCGGAACCCCAGAAGGAGAGGTAGGGGGAGGAGAGCCTCGCCCCTGACTTGTGGTCAGCATGAGAGTGCGGTCCCCAGGTGGGAGGACCGGTGGCAGTTTGGAACTGCACGGAGTAGAGGTGGAGTGGCCAAGGGGTACTATGTGCCTGAGGCTACTGCCCCCCACTCGGTGAGACGACAAGGACCAGAGACATCTGGGTGGCCTAGGGGCCGGTCCTGGCCGCGACCAACTAGAGAGTACCAGTGGGGTGGCTCAGAGGGTCCTGGGAGTTCTGACGGAAGGAACCACCACAGTCCAGAATGGCGGAGAACCAGCGGGTGCCCCTGCAGTTGCGGGCCCACGTCCATGTTCTCTCGCCCCAAGCAGGGAAGCCCATCAAGGCATTGATTGGTCTACCCTGGCTTTTGGCTGGGAGGGGGTTGTGTTGGACTTGGCCCTGCTCGCAGGGTCATCCCGGAACTTTTTGCCTTCCCCCTAGCCTTTTTGCTGCTGTGGTAGTGGTGGTTTATGTACTCTGAGCACTTTGGCACGGGAGTTTGGTGTAAAGTGTCTGTGCTCTCTGCCCTCCATAGGCTAGCATTGAGAACCCCCCCCATGGATAACTCCTAAAGGAACCAAAATAAATATGTTATGTTTGGTGTGGTTGAACTGGAAATAATAAATGCTGCGCAATGGTGTACGCAGGTTTATTTTCACTGTGTTAGAAATGTCACTTTTAAACCGCCACCCTGTCTATGTGCTTGTGCCTGCCTGAGGTGGGTTACCGGTCTAGTGCGCATAGAGGCCAATACTGGCTCCGCCCCCTGGGGTGTGTCCGTCTCACACACCCCCAGCTTTTGGAGGGAAGCCTGGCAGACAGGGTGCTCTACACCTCCCCCAAAACCAGTTGGGACCGGTTTCCCCAGAGAGCCTTCCAGAAGCTTCTGGCCCTTTCTGGTAGGTGGGGTGAGGGGCGTATAAATAGCGGAGCTGTGACTCCATGTGCTAGTGCTGTGCGTGGACTTTGATTGAGAGGGGACACTCTGCCAGGAGGTACCGCCGCAAGGGCCTGCGTGCTGGCCCCTGAGTCCATCTGTACCCCTCTGCTGTCCACAGGGCCAGTGAGAGCCCTTTGCTGGAGTGAAGACTTGTATGCCAGGAGGAGTGCCACATTATGGGGGTTGACTGTTCCTAGGAACTGCTGTCCTGTTTTGATGAGTGCCCCCTGCCTGCGGATCTGGCCCAGTATTGCCTGTCTGCTCTCCAGCCCTAGCGCCTCGTGAGCGCTATATTCGAAGTGACTGTGTGCCCTTCTGCTCCCTAGCGCTTCGCGAGCGCTATATTTTGCTGGCCTGTACTTCAAGGAGGTGAGGAGCTGAATCCCGCAGCGCTGTGCTGCCAGCATGTTGTGAGGGGATCCCGGCATGTGGGATCACCCCCCCTTGGGGCCGCCTGCAGAACAGCGGGTGCCCACCCCGCATTTGGCCGCCTCCGGGAGACTACCCCGCGTTGTGCACCTTGGTCGTGGGTACCCACCCCGCAATAGGTTGTATTTGAAAGCAGGAGACCACCCCGCGAATCATCGCCGCAGCCCGAGCTGCCCAAGAGCACCGGGAACAGGAGCCGGCGCCCGCGCCTGGTTGTGGGCGGGGCCGGAAGGAGCATCACAGGAAGCCAGGCGGATTAGGGGAAGGAAGGCGGGGCCCCCGTGTGCAGAGGAGCCCCGCGTGTCGCCGCCCGGAGAGCTGGGTGAAAGGAGGAGGAGGCGACCGGGAAGCCAGGAGGAGTGCTGCGAGGAAGGCGGGGCCCCCGTGTGTCGGTAGGAGCCCCGCATGACCGCCCGAGGGTCAAGAGGAGCCCCTGGGAGCGGGTCCGATCGAGGCACATTATCGGTGCCTGAGGACCCGCAGGAGGAAACCAGAGGAGTCGGAGGACACCCGAGGGAACCCTGGTGAGTGGGGGCTGCCTTGCAGGCATTGGGAGTGCACCAGGAGATCCTCACTTTGGGCACGGGTGGTGCCTGGGTTTGCTGAACGTCACAGCGGCGCCACAGTGGCGGGCCACTGCCACGTTGTGGGTGATTCCGGTGACTGCCGCAAGGACTGCCGGTGAGTGGGGCTCCCCCAGGCGCAGTGGCGCCAAAGGCTAATCTGCACCACGTGAGCATTGTTCCTTCCAGAGTCCCAGAGGGGGCTCCAACGGGACAGTACTGGTTTACTCTACTCAGCTTCCCCCCTGGACAGTGGGCAGCTGCAACGAAGGGGCCATTTTGATGATAAGAGTCCCCGAGTAGGGAGCTCCCAGGCGCAGTGGCGCCAGAAGCTAATCTGCAACTTTGGGCAGTTATGTCAGGTGGAACTATGCGGGCACTACTAGATATGTTTTAGGCCCCATGCCCATATGACCCCGCCTAATGTGAGTTATCCTAATGTGTTTTCATGCCTAATGCTTTTGCCCTAATGATGATGCATTCGCACTGATGAGTTGGTGTAGGATAAGCCTCCCTCAGTAATACTTTGATGATGACATAATGTATGTGATGATGTCCAATGCATAACATGCTTGATGCTCGTGGTTGGTGCCCCACCTGAATGGGGTTATGCACAAGGTCTTTTATGCTATAAGGATGTGATCTATGCTCATGAGAATGCCTCACGTCAGGTTATGATGTTCTAGGTGTCACCAGGTTTGCCCTGCTAATTCTGTGTTATGCCCAAGGTGACCCATGCTAGTATGATGCATAATGTGGTTGATGCCCAAATGTTCGCCATAATGGATGGACCCTATGCACATTATTGGTGTTCGGTATAATGTGTCCCATGCCTAAGGTCGTGTTATGATGGTCTATGCCCCAGGATTACGATTCAGGCCTAATGCTTGTACTGCTGGGTATGCCTAATGTGTATCTGCTTACTCATAACGATGCCTACATGCCCATGGGATGATGCCTATTTTTATGCATAGTATGATGGTATGCCTAATGTTGCATTTTATGCCAATGCTAAGATGATTATGCATTTTGCCTTTCTGCGCCTAACCTGATGGTTTCATTCCAGGCCTACGGCAAAGGTGATTTATGCCTGTTTCCCAAGTTATGATATTTTATGTTCCTGCCTGATTACGCTTTCAGGACCTATGCTAATGAGGATGCCTTATGTTTAGGCCTAATGGTTATAGCCAAGCGACTAGGTCCCTGGACTTGCCAGTAGGTACTGGCTGTTACACATTTATTGATGCCCTTACATTTACCCCCTGTGCTCTATGAGAGATCTGACAGCGGCCCGATTGGCCCTGCCCTGTAAATAATCCCCCTGTAAAAGTGCTACCCGGTGCCAGTTGGCACAGTGTTATATGTGACTGTGATTACGAGTCTAATGTGTTTTTCTTAATACAAAAAGCTACTTTTACACAACCTGGTGTGGAGTCTCTTTTGTAGTTTGCCTAGTGTGTCGCCTGTGAGTGTGTGCTGCGCAGATGCTTTACACAATCCTCCGGAGGTTAGCCTACCCGCTCCGCACCAAGCTACCCCAGTCTAACACTCTCTGTGTGCAGGATTAAAAGCCTTTTGAAGTATAAGTGAGACTCTGTGTGTGCAAGAGGGAATGCCTTCTGAAGTGTAAGTGAGGCTGTGTATAGCCCTTCCTCAGTCATCCTGCTGTAATGGCGCACCCTGTCCACTGCTAAGACCTCTTTATGTTACTATCTGGAAGCAATACACAAACCCCAACAGAAGAGACATTCACTGTCATGTGACCCATGACATGGGCTAAAGTCAAACGTTTTGCCTTCACCCCTCCTGGTTTGCTGAATGTGTTTCTATGCACTTTACTTCTATGAACCAGTGATAACGTGCTTGTGCTCTCTTCTTCAAACATAGTAAGATTGAACTACACATAACTGGCACATTTAATTCTCTTGTAAGTCCCTAGTATATGGTACTCCATATACACAGGGCCTGTAAATCAAATGCTACTAGTAGGCCTGCAGCACTCATTGTGCCATCACTAAAGTAGTACTTTAAACCATGTTTCAGGATTGCCACTGCAGCCTGAAGTGCAGTTTTAACCTGCCATCCGACCAGCCACAATAAACCTTTTGCCAGGTCTAAACCTTTCCTTTTAGAACGTATACGTTACCCCTAAGGTAAGCTCTAAAGGCTCATAGGGCAGGGTGCATTGCATTTTAAAAGTAGGACATGTGTATTTATGATTTAAATGTCCTGATAGTGAAAAACTCACTCCTAAAGTCATTTTTCACTATTTAAAGCTATATATCGTCAATTGACAAACACTGAGTTACCTTATTGCATTTAAGAAGTGCTAACTTTAGATTGGGAGGAGATAGAGATATGCTATTTACACTCAAATAATTTGTAATTTAACATCCGATTTAAAAGTAAAGTCCAAATTATAGTTAGCATTCTGAAAATGCCACTTTTAGAATGAGAGTGCTGCAGGCCTACTTGTAGCATTTAATTTACAGGCCCATGGGGCACTGGCCGATATAGGGCGAGCAGATTTTTGCAGTGCATAAAGGGGGTGCTGGAGCCATAACAAGGGCCTCATTGTTGATGGTTTTCAGCTTTAAAAGGTTACAATACAATCTTCATTTGATTATGGACATGAAGGCTGTATATAATTTCCACTCACTATCACTAGACACTACCCACAGACTTCCTAGAAAGTGTGAATATTAGTTGGGTGTTGCCAGCATGTGACCTTGTTTTTGAAAAATAAATAACTAATGACCCCCACACTCATGGATTTTTTTCCTTGGGTTTGGGGCCATTATTTCATTTTTCCTGTTCATCAAAGGCAGGTTTCCTGGTGATGACAGACAGAAAAAAAGGTCAAAAAGCTGCCAGCTCTACAAAAGGAGAGAGATTTGATGCCCTTACTTTCATTGCCAGCACTCCATCAGGGCTTCAGAGTAAGCTATTCACCTAAGGCGCTAACGGTGACACCACAGACGGAAAGCTGACTTTACACCCAGCTCTACATAGGGCAGCAACACAAAGAACTTGGCAAACAAGGTACTCCATCACAGATAAGACAGAGCACCCTGTCTGCCAAATTGTAAATTGGACCCTATGAGTTTAATATGAAAACGTGTGCACTAGTTTCCACATTTTATTCACAACACTAAATCAATGTAGCACAGCAGTTCTACACAACATTGTCCATTCCTATACCACATAATGGATGTACATTTCTGATTTCAAGCTCAAATTCACCTGTTCTAAAACAAGCAGGATTCCAAGTTGGGCAGGGTATCATGGTAACATAATCACGCAGCGAAAGATCTTCAGCTTACAGCGGGAACCACACATAACAGATATTCATTGTAGGCAATGTTGACAGGGAATAAAACAATTGTGGCTATCATTTGACTTACAGGAAATTGATAATATAGTACATGATGCAATGTACGCAGGTTTGGTGTATGAGTCTCCCTCTGAAGACAGAAGTAGATAACCACTCTGATATCATAGCACAGTGGATTTCAGAGTTACCTGACTTTGATGAAACAGAAAATCCTGTGGGTACAGTAAGCTTCATCTGAAAATGGAAAAAAGAAACTCCATTATACAGACACAAGGAAGTGTAATAGACAGGTTGCCACACATAAAATACAAGAGATTTGTCGAAATATCACTTCATAAGTGAAGAAGTGCTTCTGATTCAGTGCTAGAAAGATCCTTATGGGTCCTAATAATGCAACAGGGACAAAGTGCATATGACAAGGAACATTCCCCATCAGAAATCAGTTTCTTATTTTATGGGTGATACAGTCTATAGTGCTGATGTGAGATGTGGGTGACCGCCCACAAGTCTTAAAGAATTCGGCTCCGAAAAGGTTTTACAGGTTTTTGTAAAAATGGTAGCTTGCACTTGGTAGCTTGGCTCAAGCGGCAAGGATTTCCTCAGGTAAATGCATGTGGTACAAATGCAAGCGCTAATCAAAGTAACAATACATTTAAGAAATAATTAATCTAAAATTTACAAACCAAGACAGCTGTAAGTAGGAACATGTAATTAGCAAAATGACAGAAAAGGAAGAAAGGTGGATGTAGATTAGAGGTTTTGACAAAAACTAACACTGCTCCTCTTACAACAATAGAATAGTAACTATCCAGTGTTAGACATGGACAGGGAATGATTTGAAGTAAATTATCCAGGAGCACTCTTAGGTACAAGTTGGTAGTTTGTCCCAGTCAAAGGTTTTACCTTCTTCTTACATACATTGATGGAGGTTAGAAAGTTTTAGCAGTAAAATCTGGAAGATGTAGCACAAAGACCTCTATTATATATTTACAAAGTGGTCCAACGGCACCTTAGAATGTTGCACAAAAATCTGTGGAAAACCTGCTAAAACTGCTAAAATGAAGCTGCCAAGCCTGCATCTTTTTAGGTAGTTTTGGCATTTTTCCTCTATCCTCCAGCGATGAATTATTTTTTAAGTGCCAACTTTTAGAAAACCATTAGGTCCCTCTGTTCTGTGACCATAAACGTCTTCAGCACTGGTTTTCCTACATCCTGTCCATAGGCACACCCTGCAGGAGGGCATCTCACAATTCTTTGGCAGTTCTTTGGTCAAATGTGCAGATTGTACTGGCTCCTCCCCTTCCTATGCACCAATTCATAGGGTTTGCACAAGCATACATCTCCATAACAAGAAACAAATTGTTTTTCTTTTGTATCAACATAATGTCAATTAGGTTTTTATCATGCTATATTCTACACAAAAGTGAAGGGGTGAGGGTTTCAGACCCCTCTACTCCGGCCCCCATTGCCTCAACTTGAACACACCAAAAGGAGTAAAGAGTGATAAAAAAAATCTGTTTTCGTGGTGGCAAAATACTGCCCTCACTCACACAGTTGTGTGACATGCTTCATCATAGGCCTGCTTCAGTACACCCCTGCGCATACCAACGCCTGGGGTGGAGCAATAGGGTAGGGGAAGACAAGACACAACATATAAAAAATTATAGAAGCATGTCACACAACTGTGTGAGTGAGGGCAGTATTTCGCCACATAGCACGTGCCACCACGAAAACAGATTTGTTTTATCACTCTCTACTCCTTTTGGTGTTGTATCATGCTATACCTTGTGCTACAGTTTATAGCCTGTATTACATTATTTAAATCCCAATTTTACCACCAAACTCAGGGTACTTCCATGGGCAGTACCTTTGCTCCCAGCTTAGTCTGCCTATGTATGTCAGCATTTGAGGAAAGGGCCATCTATAATGTATCCAACCCTTATACCCACAACATCCTGCTATGGCGTTGTTACATTGACGACATACTAATACCCTGGAAAGGTGACAGGTCGTCATGTGAGGAATTCTGTGGGTGGGTGAACACCCTCAATACATTCCTTCATTTCACCAATACGATATCAGAAACAAGCTTACCCTTTCTTGACTTACTGATCTCCCTCAATGAAGGTCAATTAAAAACAACAGTATACACTAAGCCCACTGATTGCAACAGCCTTCTGATGAACAGTAGCCACCACCCAAGGGCACTAAGAGAAAACCTCCCTTTTGGGCAGTTCCTAAGACTGCGACGGAACTGTAGTACTGTCCAAGACTATGACACAGAGGCAGACAAGCTTGCTACAAAACTGAAACAACGAGATTACCCTGTAGGCCACATCAACAGAGCAAAAAAGTGAGCACGGAACAATAATAGGGTGTGTAGGAGAGTAGGATCTGCCTCTTATGTTGCCCCCACTTTTTTTCTGATGTTTACACTGGTTTCTGGCTATAGTCTGGCTGGGCCCCTGCTAATCAGGGCCCCAGCCTCTCTGTTCTCTCTAAACGATTTGGAGTGCACTCCAGGTGCACTAGTGATTGGATACTGTGGTACCTTATGAGTCCCTAGTATATGGTACCTTAGGTACCAAGGGCATAGGTACTTCACAGGCCTACCAGGGGCTGCAGCATGTATTGTGCCACCCCTGGGAAGCAGACTAAATCTGACACCACAGGCCTGCTACTGCAGCCTGGGTGAGGTGGTGCTAGCACTCCTCACTGAGATATAGGTTCCCTATATCTCTCCTGCACACACATATAAACCTATCAGTCACCCCTAAGGCAGGCCCTATCAATCCTGAGGGCAGGGTGCTTGGCTTCTATGTGAGGGGGTGCCTCTGCCTGAGCAGGGCCCCTCTGCAGCTCTCAGAGTCCATTCTCTGGTGCTGTTTGTGGATGCGGTTAAACCATATACTTTTAAGTGCATTATATCCTCGCGGTAAAATGCTAACTTTGGAATGGCTGCATCGAAACATGTCGTGTTTGGTGTCAAACATCTTGGAATACTACCCCCCGCCAGTCCTGGCGGTGGGGAGTAGCATTCCACCCTTCTAGAGGGATGGACATGTACCTACTGTGGAAACGCGGTAGAATCCTGCAGAGCCCTGGCATCACAAAATGGATGCCACCAGTCACAGACACTGGGCTGCCCTCCTGCTGATGACCAACACTCGCAGTGGAGGAAGCCCAACAATAGATATCCTGTCCCAAGGGGTGTGACCACCTCCCAGACAGGGTTTAGTGTATTGGGGCTGGGTGGGTGCACTCTTAGAGTGCTTTGAAGTCCTGCACTGGGGAGCAGAAGGCTCCTCTGTGCATATGCCAGTTCAAACCGGCTCAGGGGCTACCTGTCCCTGCTCTGGCGTGAAACTGGACAAAGGGAAGTGGGTGTAGCCGCCACTCCCCTGACCCTTCCATAGGTAGGGTCATAGAGCTAGTCCCTCCCCTTCTTTTAGTATAAGAGGGGAACCTGTGCATTGCACCCTAGATTTCCCTGGACGACGCTCTACAAGAAGAATCCCGGACCTTCAACGTTCCACTACCTTTGGAAGACTGAAGAATCTCCCTTGGAGTCAAGGAGTGACTCCCCTGCTTGGCAGGCACCAAAAACTACAAATGATGGTCGCAAACTATGCCGCTCCCGCCGGAGTCCGAAGTCCCTGCAGGCCAAGAAGTGGATTTCCTGACTTCTCAAAGGCCATCGTGAGTCCCCAGTGAAGCTGAGGCCAGTGGACCCCAAGAGTAACGAGGAACCGTGACCCCTGGGTACCGTGCACTATTGTCAAGTGCAACCCCTTCACAACGTTCTACGAACTTGTGCTTTGGACCACGTGTGGTCCAAGCCTCCAGCAGGAATCTGTCCTAAGATCAGCGGCCTACCACGTCCCGAGTGACCGTGGGCCCCTGTGAGCAAATCCTCCCGAGGCATCTTCGCGATCCCTTGCCAGCCGGCTTGTGGGTCCCCAGAAGACTTCCTAAAGAAACCGAAGGGCTCCCCTGGTTGCTCCAGGCCTGCCCTGACTTACCTTCGCTGGGTGAGTCCCACAGACCTTGCTGGTCTGCGCCATTGCCTCTTCACACTTTCCCCAAGACTTGCTGTTACCAAGGCTTGTTGGCTCCGATCGAGTTGCTGACACCGCAGTAAGCTGCAGACATCATGGGACACGCCGAATCCAGCTCCTGGTTGTCGTCGACACCTCCTGGACCTCGTGGCTGAAGAGTCAAGGCAACCGCGAACGACTTGAATCTTGTGACGACGGTGGGCATCCATCTTCCTTGCCCCGAGTCACTGCCAAGTGACTTTGAACACTGTCCCCTCTGCTTTCAGGTCTTCCATCTTCCGAATCCAGGCTTGGATTCCTCCGGACACTTCTCCAGTCGCCGCAAGCAGCAAGTCTTCACTGGCTCCCATTGAAAACGACGCCGCGACCAGACACCAAAGAACACCTATGCACCCGGCTCCCCTGGGTGAGGTAACTTCAGCACCTCGGTGCTCCTGTGGGTGTGGGCCTAGAACTACTTACCCTGTAAGTGACTTGCTTGTAGCTTCCCTAGAAGTGTCCTAAAACTCTAACTTTCCAAGTGCGACAATTGCGCTGACTCGTACAGGGTTCGTGTCTGTGATAGACACACCGCGTCCATCTCCTTTGCAACACTATCTAAAACTGTATCCTTCGACTCGTACTGAGTCCGATCGGTGTTCGCCTCGAACACACAAAGGGCCTGTAACTCTGAGATCTCCATTGCACTGACTCGCACAAGGTTCGCGTCTGTGTTAGACACAGCGCGTCCATCTCCCTTGCAATTCTAACTGTGACCGCGTCCTTCGAGTCGTACAAGGACCGATCGGTGTGTTCGCCTCGAACACGCAAGGGACCTTTAACATTGATATCTCAATCGCGTCTGAGTGCATAGACTCGTACAGGATTCGCACCGGTGCCAGGTCACCGCGTCCGTCCCCTGTGGGTCTCCTACAACTACCTGGGGTGGTTCTTGGGGGTCCCTCGATTCTAGATGCCCTAGACCTAGGTCTAGCAAACTAAGATTGTGATCTTCGATTGTGCTAAACTTATTGTGATAACATTTGACTTGTACATATGTTCCTGACCTCTAATCTGATAAAGAGATTAGTAGAGAGTGTTTATTAATAAATACATATATATTTGATATATATACCTGTGTGGTGTCTTTTCATTTGGTGATTCAAGAGATTGTGTGGTAAAACAAGCTGCTTTACATTCCTTCAAGACTTAGCCTGAAGGCTGCTCTCCACAGCTACCACTAGGATAGCTTTCTATAAAGGTTGTCTTAAACCTATCTACCATAAGAGTCGAATTGTTCTGGTGCAAGGTGTCCACTTTAATTAGTGAACAGCATATATCAGGCCAACTTCTCACAGGGAGGCACTGTTAGATTACAACACCAAAAAATCTGCGACAGATGATAAGCTCACATTTGTCACAACATTCACTCCTAACTCAAACAGGATCAAAAAGATTATAATGAGACACTGGGGTATCCTGCAAACAGGTGAACTCACCATTCCTAAAGCACGTTTTGCATTCAAGGAACCTTAAAGATCTCCTCGTCCACGCCAGGCCTCAACCGACCACCCCCATAGCCCCACATCCTCCCTGGAACATTCCCCCAGTCATGGGCCATTTCCCCTGTGGATCGTGCACTGTATGTTACCTGACTGAGCACACAAAAGAACTAACACTAACATCCACATTCAGATGGATACAAAAAAGAGACGCTAATTGTAACACAAGCAATTGTATCTACATCTTGACATGCCCATGCCAGCTTCGATACATAGGAATGACCAATAGGATGGCCAAGACAAGAATAATGGAACATCGCAGCAACATACGCTGCCACAAACGCCACACGAAACCTTACCTACATTTTGACCAAATGTGACACACACCAGACACTCTCAAATGGACGATTCTGGAGGCACACCCACATTTATCCAAACAGGCCCTATTCAGGATGAAACAACGCTGGATTTTCAGGCTATCATCGGACACTAGAGGTCTGAATGAAAATATCCCGTGGACAGAAGTTAATAGATCATGAGACCAGAGTAATAATCATTATGGTTTAAGCACCATTATCTCAACTTAAGTTCCTATATTCCTCTTTACATACCTGTGCCTTCACGAGCCGCAATCTGTACTTGCTAGGGAAGACGGTCTCTTAGGATATTGACACTATCTTCACTGTCCAGGGGCTACTTTGAGGGGTTCTGCCATTACTATCCATAACCAGGTGTGCCCCCCCTCTACTGAACGGCCACGTCACTCTTAAAAAGTCACCGCCTCTACCTTTCAAGTGACTGAATTGACAAATAGACCAACATACGTACCATTATTAGGTACACAGTATCAATAATGAATTAGGATATTCCCCTTGGGGCTGGTACATCTTTATCTCTACATAGCCGAGAGGAAACCCTTCGATCACTGACTATGACATTGGAGGGCCACCGCTCCACTTAAGGCCATTACAATTAGTGAATTTCAACCACCACCTTACTCGATATCGAGGCATACTTATCCAGGACGTAGCTGTACCTTGAGTCTCCACCGTTTAATATGTCTCCGGCACCGCCAGCCTTCAGGAGTAGTGAGAATCCTTACTCACCTAACATGGCGCCGGCTCTTTGCCAATTGTGGCCACGCCCAGCGGCGACGCACGAGACTGCCTCAGTCGTCTACTGACGCAAACCAGTCTCAGCGCACAATTTCAGGCAGAGTATATACAGGACCCCGCACCGTCTACCCCCCACTCCCGACGTGGTGGAGGACAGGGTAGGTGCCAACTGTCTCAGCAACTGCTGAAACCGTAAGTACAATTTTCCGAATAGACTTCTCGACCCTACACGAACCCGGGCCGACACGCTTTCTCCCATAACGGATACCCGAATAGCGCGACAAGCCCTGACAGCATTGTTAACTCCTTTGTTTTTACCATTATGCTACTCTTGTAGGACACCAATGATTAGCGTTATCCCTCCACCATTGACTCGAACAGCGCGACAAGCCCTGTCAGCATTTTTTAACTCCTTTGTTTTCACCATTACGCTACTCTTGTAGGACACCAATGATTAGCATTATCCCTCCACCATTGACTCGAGGGAGCCAGCCATTCGCCCACAGTGGGTGAGTGTTACTGAGTAAGATTTTGACCTTGGTGGTACATACCCACCGCCCACATCAGTATTGTTGGTTTGATCCCACGTGTGCCACTGCGCCGCACTACTCACTTAACAACTAGTCACTAGTATGTTTCTTGCATATCACCATGGAATTAAGAGGAGGTAATCATGATATACGAATTGTTGATGCCATTCTAATGAATTTCTATTTCGTATTTTTATTCTTCATCTAGGTTGGTCTACACTCATTAAGGTACCTCACTGACAGGTTGATGATAAGTTGTTGGATCAACAATGAGATGCTACAAGTGATCTAAGCATAGTGTAGATATAATAATCTCAATTGGTCCTGAAGAATTGCCGCGTGATCATTCTGACACAACAGGCATGAAACATGTCGACCTCATATCCACTAGCGGACATTATTCCTTAAGTGGCACTCACTGTTTGGTTTTAATAGGGACCAGTGGGCTCATCTGATTAAAATTTTTACTCTGGAGTACCACTGGCCACCCTTTTTATCTAAACACCCCCCACACCTTCACTACACATCCACACTCACATATCTACACCTCTAGGCCCCTTACCCACACTACACCAAACGGCTTGGGACAAAAGAACTCTGAAAAAGAGCTCCTCATAGGGTGCCCGTCAGGCATTACAGCACCGGCCTGATGAGGAGCATGCCCTATGATGAAGCATGACACCCAGCTGGGTGTGTGAGGGCCCCACTTCCCAAATTGGGAGACACCCTGTCTCTAGCATTGGTTCAGGGCACCACCTTCCGAGCCTCCTCATTTGACTACCTCCTCTTTCCATAAACAGCATTCTCCATTTGATACGATTGTCTCACCGGGGGCACGTATGCTGGACCTCTAAAAACGCCCTCAGTCCCTTCTTTGTTGATATATTTATCCATGGAGCACTCTTAGGTACAAGTTGGGGTTTGTCCCAGTCAAAGGTTTTATCTTCTTCTTACATACTTTAATGGAGGTTAGAAAGTTTTAGCAGTAAAATCTGGAAGATGTAGCACAAAGACCTCTATTATATATTTACGAAGTGGTCCAATGGCACCTTAGAATGTTGCACGAAAATCTGTGGAAATCCTGCTAAAACTGCTAAAATGAAGCTGACAAGCCTGCATCTTTTAGGTCGTTTTGGCACTTTGCCTCTATCCTCCAGAGATGAATTATTTTTTAAGTGCCAACTTTTAGAAGACCATTAGGTCCCCCTGTTTTGTGACCATAAAAGACTTCAGCACCGGCTTTCCTACACCTGTCCATAGGCACACCCTCCAGGAGGGCATCTCACAATTCTTTGGCAGTTCCATGGCCAAATGTGCAGATTGTACTGGCTCCTGTCCTTCCTGTGCACCAATTCATAGGGTTTGCTCAAGCATAAATCTCCATAACAAGAAACAAATTGTTTTTCTATTGTATAAACATAATGTCAATTAGGTTTGTATCATGCTATAACTTGTGCTACAGTTTATAGCTTGTATTACATTATATAATTCTTCGCCCTTCATATACATATAATTTCTTGTCTTTGAGATCTTCAGCATCATTAGGTGCTATCATTTATGCATTTCTTAGATTGTACTCCTTCATAGGGATTAGGTAGCCTATATATTCCAGAGGGAGTTATAAGAAATTGTGACAAATATATTGTGTTCGCCAATAAAGTCTCTCACATTTTAAACACATCTCAATCTACACTTACCTTACACTCATATGCTAATTGGAAAAATACCAAAATCTAAAAGACAAACAAAATAATCATGCTATACCTCAGTGTAGCATAATAGGTGTTAACAATTAGGTGTAGTATATTTGTGTGCATATTAAAAATGGAAGTCCGGCATTCTTCCAATTCAAACTAGGCAGGCACTTTTATAAATGTCCTCTCATGTCTCCAACAATGTTCAAACACAGCGTCCTGTGAGGTTCAAACAAATTCTGGGTGGAATATGAGTGTGCAAACTTAGCTTTATATTTTGAGGTTTCTTCCTCCCATCCCACTTAATGCACCTCACAATGCGTAGCTCAAGTACCTTACGCTTGGAGCGTGGCTTGGTGTCCATTGAAGATGGCCACCCATTGATGGAGCTCTGCTGCAGGTGTGAAGTGATTTCACCCTTACAACTGCTTTCCTCCCGTCAGACCACTATTACAAGCATAATTATGCAGCGGAATATCTAAGCACCAAGACACAATTAACTGGTGTCAATTATTTTATTTATTCACAAACTTTTTCTGACATGCATGTTCGTGTGCCGGGAGACCTGCACCCCCATCATATAAACTGAACGTTCTGAGGTAATTTTCAGCTTTCTTTGCATCTCGAGACACCATCCTTGAACTGTATGACTTATCCACATTCTCTAGCATTTCAGTTTTCTCTGCTTTAAACACCTTGAGAACACAATTTGTTACTGTTATTTTTCTTCCATTTTTGACATCTTTGTTTCCTCATAATTCATAATTAGCTGCTTGGAGGGTCTGCATTATACATATTGGTGACTATACATTTGCTGGCTGATTAATTTTATCCCCAATTTCAATTGTACACATGCTCTTTTGTATGGGGAAAATTAGGAATCTGAAGGCCAACACCTTCAGATACCAAAAACTCTTTTTCCATTCTGGATTCTACTAGGGAACATCCTAATATTTTATCACAAGATCCTCTTCCGTCTTTCTCGTCAATTACTTCCACAACCCCTTCTAAACCACTCTCTGATATTGAAATGACAGCCCTGTCACCAATGAACACATAGCCTGAGAAAGTCCCTCGTCCCTCTGTCCCCTGTCAAACATACTTCCTCCATCTCTATGGAACTTATCCTAGATGAAATATAGGCGTTGAAACCCTATATTGAAGATACTAACGCAAAACTCCAAAGACTAACTGACAAATGGTCTTTGATGGAAACTGGAGTCACTACTATGGAACAACAGATAAGTGATATACAGGACACCACTCGAGATGCTAAACAACTCCGAACAGAAGTAGATTATCTCAAAAAGATGACTGAAGATTTGGAAAATCAAAATTGGTGCAATAACCTTCATATTTATGGTCTTGCTGATGATACAAAGGATTCCCATCTATTTCATTTTTCCAATCGTTTCTCCCCAAAATCCTTGATATGCACGAATCCACACACTTGAACATGCAGCGGGTTCTTAGACTTGGTCACCGCTCCCAACATACTTTGTCGTCGCAACAACCTCGAGGTGTCTTCATCTTTTTCTACAATACCAAGACCTCCTCACAGTGATTAAAGCGGTGAAAAGCAAAGATCAGATTACCTGGTCTAGAAGTCCATTATTTTTTTACCAAGATCTGTCTAAACCTACAACAGATAGAAGGAAAATATTTCTTGACATGCGTGCTGAATTGTATTCTCTTGGGGACAGATTGGGCCTTTTTTACCCCTGCTTCTTTAAAGTAACTTATTAGAATAAACCGACGACATACGAGGATCTATCCATGTTGCAGAAATTTATAGACAATTGCAAAATTGAAACAATGGACACTTCTAAAAGTTCATATACCTGACTGTAGAATTTTACATATACTCCATATCTCAAAATATAAATATTTTGTTTTTAGTTCTTTGTTTAACACACCATATGGTCTTACCATCTTTATTTTGTTGACTTGTATATTCACCATGACATCATAATGTATTTCTCTTTTTTTACCCTATAATTATCCCCCGTTTTCCAGTATCTCAAGGTCTTATATATATTCCTATATACGTGGTCTGGATTTCATCCCTGTGGGTGCCTCTGGGTCCCGGCCGTGCCATCTTTCCCCTTTGTGGTCACACCACCCCATCTATTTGTTTTGTTATTTGGTGTGTTTTTTGTCTTATTCCGTATCTTTTATTGTAGCTATTTTCTTATTCTCTCCTGTCATATTTTCCTGCTAGTTATGTCTCTCTTTTTTCTCACGTATTTCCATTCTCATTTTTATTTTTCAACTCTTCTTCATTCGTTTTATAATTTGTAGATGTTTTCAATCTCTGCATTGCTTTCTTAACCTGCCATCATTATGCTAAAAACTTCTTTCTTACCCTTCTTTGTTCTCTGAGCAAAAAATGAAATGATTTATACTACAGGAAATGCATGTTGTTGATCTAGAAGGCAAGAAACGTGTATGTAATTGGGTGGGTTATGCATTTACTTCACCAGGAAATGGAAAATGTAATGGTGTTGTAATCCTTTGTATAAAAAACATAGATGTTGTGTTATAATCACAAGAATCAGACCAAGATGGTTGTTGGGTTCTATTGAAGTTGACAGTAAATAAGATACGTTTAACAATTTTCAATATATATGTACCAACACATTTTGACAAATAATTTTGGCCCCTCGTTACACCCAAACTAATATCTGTCACTGATGATTATTTAATTTTTAATGGAGACTGTAATCTTGTAGTAGATCCATTTTTAGACCATTCCTCCAAATCTTCTTTTGTCCCCACCTCCCTCCATAAACAATTCAAATCAGCTATCGAACAAAGTTCTCTCATTAACTCATGTAGTATTTGTAACCCTTGCTTGTAAGAATATACATTCTTTTCACCTGTACAGTTTTTTCAATCCAGGATTGACCACCTTTTTGTTTCCAAAGATTTATCTCAACATATTTTACGAGTTGATATAGATACTATTTTAATTTCTGACCATGCCCCTGTAATATACGATCTAGATCTTCTTCCTCCTCCTCCTCCAAAAGTGAGAAGATGGTATTTCAATACTTCTCTTTTAGTAGATAACACATTTACACAATAGTTTGATGCTTTTGTAACAGAATTTTTTACCTTGAACGACACACCAGATATGTCTTTTCAGATCACTTGGGATGCCTTTAAAGCTACCACGAGGGACTTTATTATTAGTTATGTTTCCAATAAATAGAAAGCAAACTCTAAAAAGCATTAGAACTCATAAAACCCATTAAATCCTCCGAGCATTCATATTTTAAGTCTAAATTTAAGTCTTTTCTTGATGAATTGATTAAAGCCAAACGTAATTTTAATAAACTTTCAACGGAAGATGCTCCCTCTCATCTTCTTAAATCAAGTGCTAAATCGTATGGAGGACAAAATAAGGCAGGCAAGCTTCTGTCAAATGACATAAAAGTTTTAAAAAATCGTACTAAAATAGATACTATTTTACGTAAAAACTGTGGGGCATATTAGCAAGGCGATTATCGCCACTTTAGCGGGACTTTTTCCCGCTAAAGCGGCGATAATATTATCGCCTTATCAACAAGCTGTCACTAACTGCTGTTAGCGACAGCTTGTAGGCGATAGCGACCGGGTTGGGTGCCGCTTTGCATGCCAGCGATATTTATCGCTAATGGCATGCAAAGTAGGCGTTCCCCACCTAACAGCGACTGGAAACAGTCGCTGAGGTCGCTAACGCCTATCAGCGAGGCAGGGGCGGTGATTAGCGAACCAGCGCTAAACACGTTTAGCGCTGGTTTGCTAACACCTGGTCCCACCCTGACTTAGCCATGTAATCCAATGAGAGGTGGATTACATGGCTAAGTCCCCTCGCACTATCAGCAAGCTGAACTGGGGAACAGTGTGAATATCGCCTGTTTTCCGGCGATATTCACACTGTTCTCCAAGGTTTCTATCGCTTTGGAGATTAGCATTGCTGATTGCACGCTAACTCCGCGATAGAAACCGGCGATGCCTGGCGATAATTATCCAAGCGCTAATTGCGCTTTGCGATAATTATCGCCAGGCATTGCTAATATGCCCCTGAATTCCATTATTTAAAGACAATGATATTTTAGAGAAATTTACCAAATACTACCAAACCCTTTATACACCAGTAATAGTCGTCTACAAACTGATATTAATCTATACCATTCTTCTATACGAAAAGAATTCAATATAACCACAGATTTCTCATCTCTTGATAATGATATCTCACTCCAAGACATTTGGAATGCAGTCATTCTTTAATATGCCTTATTCCTAAAGAAAATAAAGACCTTAAATTATGTAGGACTTATAGACCAATTTCCCTTGTTAATACTGATTATAAAATATTTGCTAAGATTCTTGCCTTACGTTTAGATTCTCTTATCTCAACCTTGATTGGCAGGGAACAATCTGGTTTCATTAGGGATAGGCATCTTTCTGATAATACCAGACTCTTCTTTCAGAAATTGAGCAAATCAAAAACATACCAACATTCTTTAGCAGCTGTTCCCTTAGACGCTGAGAAACCTTTGACAAAACTCATTGAAGTTTTATATTTTCTGCCCTTTCATGGTTTGGTTTTGGACAAAAATGTATCAATCTTGTTTCTCTTTTATAGCCTTCCCCTAAAGAATCAATATTTGTTAATGGTCTAATTTGTCCCACTTTTCCTTTACATAGAGGAGCGTTTCAAGGTTGCCCCATTTCTCCTCTTCTTTTTATTCTTGCACTCAAAACCTTCTTTTCTAAAATCTGACAAAATGATTCTATACATGGCTTAAATATGCCGATAATCAGATTAAAGTATCAGTTTACACTGATGATATTCCTATGTACATGGCTTCGCCTACTTCCTCCCTGCAACCTTTTTTAGATTCTGCCTCCACCTTTGCCTCCCATGTAGGTTACAAACTCAATTCTGACAAATGTGAGATCCTTCCACTCAATAAATGGTGCTTTAAACATGAATTCCTTCCTTCAGGCTTCCTTTGGAATCCAGTAAAAATTAAATACTTAGGATTCTCGTTTACCAACTCCCTAAAAGAATCTATATCACTCAATTCTGCATTTCAACTTTATCTACCCTTTCTTCCGAATGAAATCCATTATTCCTCTCATGTTGGGGTAGATTAAATTCTATTAAGATGATGTTACTTCCCATAATCCTTTTCTACCTCTCAGCAATTCCAATCAACATCCCATCTTCTGTTTTAAAAAATATATAATATCTTAATTACTTTTCTATGGAATTATAAAAAACCTTGTATATCTCTTACAAGATTATAAGCTAACAAACAACAAGGAGGAGTACATTTCCCTAATTTTCAATCTTATTATACCGCTTTAGTTTTGAAACAATAAATCCTTTATCAAGATATCCACAACATAACTAATTTCCCCTTATGGACTGAATTAGAATTAATTTTATTCACCATTTATCTTTTACATAAATCTTATCTTTCACCCAACGCCCTTCTTCCATGTCACTTCCCATTCTTAAAAATGCTTGCAGATTGCTACATCCCATTTATATTTCTCCTCTTTCTGTCATTAACCAATTTCTTCTACCCTCAAGTTGGTATAACTAATGTATTAAAATTAATAATAAATCAATGTATTGGAAATCCTGACATGAAAAAGGCCTATTATGGACTTATCAATTATCAATCATTTCTCACAAGCTCAATCTTCTTTTCATTTTCCAGATTCATATAGAAATAAATTTCAATCCTTAATCTCTTCTGTTTCCAACACATATTCTTCCCTCCATCCACTCACCTCTCACCACTTCCCCATCCTCCACTTCCACTGTACAAACTTTCTTACTCACTACTCAAACTTTATTTTTCATTTACAATCAATCTATGATTACTCCAGGCT
The DNA here is from genome assembly GCA_963921515.1 of Calotriton arnoldi. NCBI lineage: Eukaryota > Metazoa > Chordata > Amphibia > Caudata > Salamandridae > Calotriton > Calotriton arnoldi. The sequence continues at coordinate 231,208 of CAWUFW010014575.1, forward strand.
CCTTACACAAATTGACTCCTACTGTCCAGCAAACTGTTGGGCTTGTAATTTCTCTGTTTATGATATTAAACGTATTCTGTTACTAACTTATACTTACACTTACTAATTCTGGTTGAAGGTGTGGGCACAAATCAATTCTATTTTTCATACACACATACCTTATTCTTTTACAAATGTATTTTTAGGCAGCATTTCAAATGATTGGCAGGATTATCCTTTCAATGTGCAAATTGTTGACTTACTGATTGCTGTGGCATTTCAACAAATAACCAAACATTGGAAGAACGCCCTCAATATACCTTTTCAAGCATGGTGGTATGGGATATGTGACAACCATAGGCTGTATAAAGCATATACTAACCCAGTGTTGCTTGTTATCAAAGGAAACATACTGTGATCACAAATAACCATTTTCTTAGATTCCTCTACTCTAATGACTACCTTACATAAACCCTTAATTGAAGAAGTAACAAAACACCCTTGATTTCACTATTTTATTTAATCAATTGTTCTATCACTTGTACTATATTACTTAACTGGTTTCCAGTTAAACATACTCTGCAGGCATTCGATATTGATTTTTTTTAATCAAGTCTTTTCTGCAAATGCATAAAATGTTCTTAGTTTTTATTTTCTCACTTTTCTCTCTTTTATGTCAGTTTCTGTTTGATGCATAAGTATATATATTATATTATACTACTTATTCATTACTTAACATATTTATTATATTCTTGAGTCAAAATATTGATATGTGAATTTGTTATTACTTATTTTTCTGTTCAAATAACTTTACCTTTAAACTGAAAAAAAACTACTTTACATTTGACTTACATTGTGGCACAAGACTGCAATGGCTAGGCACATACTATATATTGCTTAGAATTATTTCTCTTTAGAACTGCTGTCTGATGGAGATGCTGTCAAATCCCTATATAAAAGTCAAAGAACTCCTGTTCAATATTCTGGACATGTCTTTCTTGAACCTGTCAAAGGCATTGCCTCTCAGATGGAAGGTTTTGCATAATGTCTATCTGAATATCTCTGCACAGTGCATTCTTGGTTGACAAGCATGGCAAATCCTCCTTGTACCCAAAAAAGTGAGCCCTTCACATTTTGTTGGTTGTTGATGAACAAATTAAGAACAAATGAGCTTAACAGTAATAGGCACTCACTGCAAATCAAGTTTCTGTCCCTTAATAGCAGCCATTTCTATTTAATCTGACATGTTTTATTCTGAGTTCAGTGCTCACTTAATTTGCTTTTTACACAATATTTTATCTAGAGCTTTTGCTAAAGAGTTCTTTTTCTGAAGGAAACTCTGTTTGGTGGAGAATCTAGGTAAAATTGCCTGCCACCTAAGTGTAACAGTGTGGGGCAAAGTAAACTACTGTTCCTCACAGGATTTAGCACTTTCTGTAGAACTCAGAGCATTGTCTGCTGCATCTCAGTCTTAATAACTACCCTATTCTTTTTAATAACTGTTCAGTTGACTGCACATTGAGATTATGCACCAATACTTATTACCAGGTATAGCTGGGTCCACACACTATAACACCTTCCAAAGTAAGAGTAGGCTGTTGTCCCTCACTAACTATGAGAACCCAATGTACAAAATGAGTATTAGCCACAAAAGGTATTGCCTAGGTAACCACAGGTACTAGTCAGTAGCGGCTCCTCTGCTCGTTGAGCAGTGGAAAATAAAAATAAAATGATAATAACAAGAAGTTATTATCATTTCATTTTTCTTTGCGGAACACCAGCCAGGTCGCACGGGTCTGGGATCCTCGCAGTCAGGGGGAGCAGGAGTGGATTGCACTCCCTCCCTAAGTGTGCATGATGGCTTGGTCAGTTTTCTGGGGCTGGCCAAACAGTCATGCGCACTTGCCATGTTCTCAGCTGGGCTGTGTTTTGCTCAGCCCAGTGGAGAACGTGCCCAGCCTCCCAGGTACTGCCTGAGCGGCCAAACAGGTCACTTAGACCAATTGCGACGCTGCTCCTGCAGCGTCGTGATTGGCTGGGAGAGTCCAGGAGCCTGGGTGATTCCGGTGCTGGCAAAGACGAAGAAGAGACATGAGGTGGCTGCGAAGAAGAAGGTATGTTTCTTTTTTCTGGTTTTTATCCCTCCCACCACCCCCAATCCAAGGCAGTCGCTGCTGGCACTAGGACTCAGAGATCAGATCTCACCTACCCCTGCTCCCTACAAATGGGCGATGTTTAATATAAACTTGTTCACATTTTTAGGCACATAAACTTGAAAACATTAAAAGTAGAATTCCTCCTTGCAATTTCCCGGTGTTCACAAAATCATACTTTGTGGAATTTCACTTGTGGCAATGTCAGTTACTCCTATCAGGAGTGTGCAAACTGAGCATCCATAATTGATATCTAAGTGCTGATTCACAAAGGTAAATTTACATGAGTTGATTTACTTATATGTAGATCCACTCCCAAATCTAGATGTCCATCTCCACATTTTTGCAAGCCACGATTTCTGAGTAGAGATTTACATCTAAGTGTTAATGTAAGAGCCTTCACACTCTCAAATGAAAATCCATTCTATGTCTATAAAGTTTCCATTAGTAACTGTTTGGCAACGGCGTCGATTCGTCAATATGGCAGGTGTTGAATATTTGACATCATGCTCTCTTCGATGTCTCCATGATATTACAGGAAGTGATATCATTTAAACTCTGACACTGGTCACATCACAGGATAAGATGTCGCATGACATAACAGAAAGCATAAAGTGACACATTTGAAGTTAAAACCTAAATAAGTGCAATTTTAAACAATTTGTGAAACATTACTAAAAGAACCAAAAAGTTTACAAATGCAAGTAAGGGTTTATTTTAGTTAGCACTTACATATTAACTCTGGTGTGGTTATGATATGCCTTGAGTGCTGCCATGAGATGCTATATATGAAGCTGTTATATCTCATAGTTGCAGACATCCCCTACCAAGAAGCAACCGTCATGCATCATACAGTCATCATATGCCAAATCACAGGATGTAATGCTCAGAAGTGGCATCACAGTCATACGTGCCTTAGCACTGCCTTTCATACCAAGGTGAATATCCAAATGCCTCAGCTCAGCCCCGAGTTATCGAACACTACCCTCGCTGATGAGACAGTCCCAATGCCAAGCGCTAAGATCCAGGCATTACTCTTAAATGTGGCACAATTATTATTGGAGGCTTCCTTTACCCAAAGAACAGGCTCCACATGGGCAGTAGCTGTGTCAATAAACTGGGCAAAACAGACCTAAATAAACGTAAACTTAATAAAGCAACTTCTAAATTCAGAAAAACATATATATATAGCTTAGATAAATGTGTAGCTTTTCTTCAAGATGTTTCCGAAACAAACACGATTGCCCCAAGCCTCTAAATGGTTAATTATGTGTTGTGTGCTTCAATCCAGAAACTCATATCTCTCTGAAGTCCACCAAAACAGTGTCAGGATAAATATGTATATCATTACATTACTGCCTCACAGAAATAATCGAAGATTGGTAGGTAGCATTGTAAAAACCTTGGCTCGAGCATAGGGTACCAGCAGACTGCCATTAGCCCATTGGAACAATCCAGTGGCATACAACTTTTAAAAGAATGCAAATATTATACATATAGACATCCCCATCTCCAGTTGTAATGATTATGCCTCCAACAGAGGGCATCCCTTTGTACCGTCTAGTAACAAATTGCTTCACTGCACATAATTGAACTACCATACTTTTATTGAAAAGACAGAGCTGCAAACTCACCCTAGTAACAGCAGACAAGTTAACGTTTTAAAGCTAGACCTTCAAAGGGTTTCAAATAATTAAAGAAATATTGACTAAATCAGGAATACTCAAAGTGCGGTCCAGGGCCGCGGCCCTCCTGACAGTTATATGTGCCTCCCTAGTGAACAGCAGCGTTGGACTGCTGCTTACTTGACAGATCGCAAACTTAACTTTAGGAACACCTTAATTTTTAAAGATGTCTTGCATTAATCATGCAAAAATATGAGAAACTCTTCAAATTTTGAAAGCGCATTTCATTAACACGCAGAAGCGTTTGCACTTAGTACAGCAGATTAAATCACTGAATTGAGAGGCATTTATTAGAAGTGATAATTGTCAAACATGAACTTAGAAACATTCACGCCACCTGTTCTGACAACAGTGCCATTAGTGAACCAAGAGGCAAGTAATTTGACAGGTGCCCCCTCTGTGAGGCCTTGGTTGCTACTATAACTGAAACAACATTATAGTTTATTAAATCAAAACACAGGATAAGATTTTGTACTGCACACATCCTGAACTCATGTTTCTCAAGGTGCTCATATAAAGTGAAATTTAACAATTGCCTAGGATCACACAAATCTGTCAAGTGGGGAAGCTGGGATTGATCCCAGGTTTTCTGGTTTTACATTGAGCAATTCAGCCACTAGATGAGTATATTTTTCCCTCTCCTGTTTAACATCAAATGTTAATGCTGTGTCTTTATATCTTGGAGCATGAGGTTAGAGTTAGGTGGCAGACAGAAGCCATGTGAAGGCTTGGTTTGTTGCCCACACTATGTATATACTTCACTTCCCCCTACAGCACCTTTCACTACCCAACTGCATCAATGCATCCCTCGGGCATGCCACAGACCATACTTTTTGGCATCTGGAGAAAATGTTTGTGAGTGCCCATGGGCTAAATGGTTAATTTTTAAAATCTTTCATCCACATTTTCCGTCAGAATACTGTTGCTCTTCAAAGGCAGGTCTAAAGAGGAGCATATGAGTTCATTCAGTAGTCTTCCCAAATAGGTAACACATCAATTTAGTCTTCTATAATGCTTTTTAAATTGACATAGCATCAAAAGGTCAAATGAAGGCTAATAAATTCTCCGCTATGGCACTCTTGAACCAGCATCTACTGAGGAGTGCTGTGTGCAACTGTCACATCATGTTTCTAATTTCGATGAAAGGAGTACTACTGAGTTGGACTACTGTTCTCCGAGATATTGTTCATATAGCACATTTGAAATATTACCTATTATTGGCAATCGTTCTGTCAACCTGTAGCATTAATATGACTTATATCAGATGTTCAATAGTAAATGCATTTTATGGGAATGGTGGCTGTCAGAAATTGGGTTGTTGGTTGACTGGTGTGTGAGCCCTGGTCAAGCAGCAACAACAATATGTGTCAGGGTAAGGCACAAGCAGACCCCAAATTAATTTGTGCTCAACCAGAAGGTAGCTTGGCACAAAGCAGTCAGGATTAAGTTAGAGGCAATGTGTAAAGTATTTGCGCAACACTTCAAACAGCAAAACAACAGTGAAAACACAGCACAAAAAGATCCCACACTTGGTTAAAATATAGAGATTACTTTAATAAATAAAACAAGACTAAATCAGCAAACATCCAATTAGTAGATCTGGAGATATTGAATTTTAAAGTTACAGGTAAGATAGTGCCAAAAAGCACAAAGCACCAACTATGGATATCTGGTGCCGCCCGAACCGGACAAAGTCACAAATTCAGGCTGACCATGATGGAGCATGAGACTGCTACAGGGACCGAGTTAGGCCTGCTGAAAAGAGTACCTTAAAATCTGGTATGTGGAGGATTGGGGGGATCCACGTTGGAGATGCGTTGTGCAGCCGAAGCGATGCGTCTTTCCGAGATGTGGCGAGGCTGCGGTGTGAGGTCCTGTTGTGACCCACTTGACCTCACTCACTGTCTGTGAGGATACCGGAGAAGTGCAAGGTGCACACTGGTGCTTATTATGGTGCTGACTCAAGGGTTGATATGCCCTTGGTCTCCTTAATTGGGAATCATTTACAAAACTGACCTTACCAAATGGATCTTATTAAAATTAGACCTTTAGTCAGATTATTCTTTTCCATGATTTGACTTGGATTTACTATATGAATAAACAATACGGGTGTCTCCCCGCAATTTGATGGGAGGATTGATGGCCTTGCAACCACTCATATAATACTAAGCACATCCCCTGAAGAAGTCCAATGTATTGGACGAAATGCGTTGGCTGTTCTCCCCTGCACACGCATGTCACGTCTGAATATATTGTGAATAAAAAAGAAGATTTGGAAATACATCTCTGAAATTGAATCCTCGTTTTTTGACTACCGTTAAATGTTTAAGTACTATTTGGTGTACCGGTTGACTTTTGTTTAGAATTGTATAGTCCTGTTAGGACCGCACCTTGACAGTTGGTGCTTGAACTGTGTGCACATTGACGCATATAGGGCTATTGCCCTCATTATAAGAACTGTGGGGACAGCGGGATAGGTGCGATTCCTGGTAGGGGTTTCCACTGTCTTGCTTAGTTTCTGCTCCGGAGTCAGGATGCGTTGTGCAGTTGGAGAGGTGCGTCAATTCTGAGGACCTGTAATGCAAAGTCCGGCATCATCCTCTAAAATGCCGTCGATGAGAGATACAAGGGCCTGCGCCAAGGATGCGTTCAACAGACGTGGTTCCAAAGCCAATGTAGTGGCGATGCAAGTCTTTGCAACTGGACCAATCCGTGCAGAGGTGGAGATGCATTGGTTCTGCTGGATTCTGGCTGAGACCAGCTGATCACATTAAGTGCACTCCCAAGGGTCAAGGACTGGGATGGCACCACTTAACAGGGTAGACTCACATGGCCTGATTCACAAAGTACCTCCGTATTCTTGGCAGAGGCCCTGCAGCCGTGGGGAAGTCTCAGCACTTGAGGTGGAATCTCTGCATTGAGAGTTCTCAGTGAGGAGGTTTCGCCCAAGTGTAGAGACTCCTCCGGGGCTGTGGGGCCTCCGCCACAAGTGCAGAGGCCCTTTGTGAATCAGGCCCACAGATGGCAGTGTCCAGGTGCAGTTGCAATATTGTTGGAAGCCTGTAATGTCCCTGAGGCTTCAGATCAGAAGACCAGCCCGCTAGCCCTTGAAGTCACTTGGGATTCTGGGTTCAAGAAATGTAGGTCCAACCCTTCTCACCAAGGCAAGAGGGCAGCAGGGTAGCACAGCAGGGCAGGAGGGTAGCACAGCAGGGCAGCAGTTCCTTCAGAGAAACAGTCCAGCGGAGTGGCAGTCCTTGCAGCAGCACAGAAGTCCTTCTTCCTGGCAGAGTATACACAGGTCCAGAAGTGTACTGAAGTGGTGGTGTCTGAGGTCCAGTGTTTATATCCAGTTTTGCCTTTGAAGTGTGGGAGAGGATTCTAGAAGTATGCCTTTGAAGTGTACAGATGCCCTGCCTTCAATAGCCCTGGCTCCAGACTAACTACAGGGGGTATGCAGCCCTTTGTGTGGTGAAAGGACACAGCCTACTGTGAGGTTGGACCCAGCTCCTCCCTCGCAACCTGCAAGTAATGGCCGATCCAGTTACACCTAAGGTCTCATTGTGGCTGTCTTGGAGGAATACACAAAATACAACTGTCAACTATACCCAGTCATGTGAGCAGAGACAGGCTGCAGGCACTGAAATGGCTAAGGTAAGAAAATGCCAACTTTCTAAAAGTGGCATTGTCAGAATTGTAATTTAAAATCCAACATCATCATAAGTTAGGATTTTAAATTAGTATTCCAGAGACACCAAACAAACCTCTTATCTTTTCCCATTTGGAAATTACATTATTAATATAAAATGTAATGAGGCAACTCCAATGCTATCCTATAGTAGAGATAGGCCCTGTACTAGTGAAAAACAAATTTAAGAGTTTTTCACTATCATGACATAAATTTTAAAAGTACATGTCCAACATTTTACATACACTGCACCCTGCCCTCTGGGCTATCCAGGACCTACCCTAGGGGTGTTTTAGATGTATTAAAATTGAATGTTTGGGCCTGCCAAAAGGTTTTGTTGCTGGAGCTAGTTGGACAGATCACATTGTGAACTCTAAGATTTGGGTTTAAGTTCACAGAGCTCAGTCGTTAACTAATTGTAGTTTTGCTAACGCGTTGCATGAGATAGGAGTGATTACCGTGGTTTCAGGAATATATACCGGTGCTATTTGTACAGTGAAAAGATGGCCACTACGAGAGCCTTGTATTAGTCCATAGTTCATTAGCACGCCGTTAGTTTCTTACGTGGAAGACGCCGAAACCACGCGATTTAGCAGGCTTTGTAAGAGCATGGAAATTAATCGACCATCGTTCCAGTCATTGAAGTAGAAAAGGGGTGCTTACGGTCACAAAGAAACTGTTAGGTGTTCATGCAGAGACTGTGTAAGCATAACAGAGAGCTAGTGTTTGGGTACTGGCTGATAACCTGAGCTTAATTGTTGTTTAGGGTTTTTACAGAAATCGGAGGTGGTTGAACATATACATATCCCTACAGAGGTTTTTTGTGATTGAACTCGCAAATCAAGGTATGTTTGTGTTCCTGATGGTGTTGATACAAGTGAATAAATGCGAACATGTGAATTAAAGGATTGTATTAATCTACAGAGGGACTGGACGGTTTTAACTCATGTTTGAAGTAACAAATGGTTCCACTAAAATTGTAAGTATTAATTTGAAATAAGTGGTGGCATGCACCCAGGGTGACAGAAAGTGGTAAAGGTCTGGTGACTTACGGTGGATAGTTGAAGTTGTGTTTATCCACGCATGAGGATGTATTGTTAATTGACACTTTGGAGCCAGACGATTGGGGTGACATCGACATGTTCCAGGCATGTTATAGCACTTACAATCAAGAGTAACTGGGTTGTGCATGATACTTTTGTTGCAGTACAAGACAGTTCAACACAGAAGATTTTTCAGAGAAAACCCACCATACAATCCTATGGAGGAAAACGATGTATTAGGTTTACAGGTAAGTAAACAGTTTTAGGAATGGAGTTTTTGGGGAGTAGAACTTAGGTTCAGTCTTGGGAGGAAAGCTCCTGGGGTTAAGGTGAGAGCAAAGGGGGTCCCAGGTCAGCACCAAGTCCACACCATTAGCAGTGCAGGGACGGCCGGGTGCAGGGTGCTTAGGAGCTGTTGGGAGCCCAATGCTTCCCTATGGAGGATCTTGGTTAAAGAAAATTACTGCAGGCTGAAGCCAGATTATAGGAAAAGGGAACCAATGACTGGAGGACGAAATTGAACGGTTTCTGGACACCAGGACACCATTGGTCAGGCACCTCATGACTCAGGAGCTGCGGGTGCAGGGGTGTCTTTTTGTGTCGGATTCTTCTCACCAGTTCCTATCACGGTCGGGGGATACCCTTCAGGATGAGGCTGCAGGTGTTGAGGAGAAGGTTGAAGGACATCGCCCAATGCTGAATCACAGGTCAGGATCACCGGGGGGACCTCACAGGGGTGTTGGGCCACTCTGACTCGGGCCGTGGGTGTTGGATGCAGAGTGGTGAAGACTTGTGGATCCTGCTGGATCTGGAGTTCTGAATTGGGTTGCTGTGGGACGAATCCAGTGTCCACAGGAGATCAGAGTTGTGAACATTTTGGAAATAACGGTACAGTTTAGGGAAAGAACACAGGTCCTGGGAGCCTGATTGGCAGGGACCCAGGGCACACTGAGTCAAAATTGCATCAGGTATCTGGCAAAAAATTTAGGGGCAACCATGCAGAAAGGGCACTTTTCTACAGTGGCACAATTAGTTCAGCAGGCCCCCTAGTAGCGTTTAATTTACATGCCCTGGGTATATAGAGTATCAATTTACTAGGGACTTATAAGTACATCAAATATGCCAATTAGGTATAAACCAATATTACCATGTTTAGAGGAGAGAGCACATGTACTTTATCGCTGGCTGACAGTGGTAACGTGCTCAGAATTTTAAGGCCAGCAAACAAAATGTCATCAAAAAATGGACAAGGAAGGCAAAAAGTAGCAGGAAAGACCACCCTAAGGCTGACAAGCCTAACAGTGGCCAACTTAAAACATTTCTTATTGGATACCAGTGTCCATAATTGTTAGTAATTCATTAATTAGCCATAGAAATATATAGGTACGCAAAAGCTTCACTAAACATCAAAATTGCCCAAGTTGTCCCTGAACTACCACCTAGGGACTTAGCAAAGATGTTCTGTACCAGCTCTTCCCAAGTGGATCCCCAAGGTCTACATACCGGTCACAGCCTTTATATTTAACACGCATGTATGATCATGGAAAGATGGACTGTAAAAGGTGTAATGGTCAGAGACTACAACATAAGTCACCCTAATTAATTTTGATATTTGATTATTGTCAAAGGTTGAAGGCCTGACTTAAAAATGAAATTACAAGCTAGACCTGTTGGCTTTGACAATGTTCGTCAAAATGCCAGCCTCAGTCCTACCATAACTACCACAACTACCTTTTCTCTACTTTTCCTTCAGGTAGATGACTTTGCTTTTCTTACGTAAGTTTTAATTTCTTCAAATTCAGTTCTCACGGATCAGTGGTGACATTGCTGCTGAAAGCTGAAAAGTGAGTAAGAAAAGCAAAACTATTTGCCATCAGCTGAAACAAAGATTGAAGACTGAGGGACCCATGTTAAGACATGAGGCAGAAGAGGCTACTCGAGAGGTTCAGAGACACTGGGACAGTTGCAATTGTGATCTGGAAACAGCGATACCAAATCCATAATGGTGTTGGCTTGGAGTAGTCTAAATTCAAAACTGATTGACCCTCCAACACAGTGTTTTTCTCCCAAGTGTAACTGTGTTCTTTATTTTTGCCCTCTGAATTTTATGTGTAGTATTTAGTTGTGTGTCATTATCAAAATACTTTTCCTTTCCAAGTAAAGGCACTAGCTGGACAATGAGTTTTTAACTGTTATTATTTGCTTGACTGAACTGTCAGTCTCTACCCTGCACCACCTCTCTGAATAATCCTTGGGATACCCTACCTCAGTCCCATGCAGTCAACTGTTAAACTGTTAGGTTCAAGAGTAAGGTGAGCCCTAGGACTACAGAGGTAAAAAGCTCTAATATTTGAGCCAGTAACCTGTGATTACTCTGACAATCCCAAAAATATTGCTCAGTCTGGCAATGAAATCTCCAGAAAGTGAATTGGATGTTTTGTCCTTCATGTTTGCCCAATACCAATCTGTACGGATCAACATTACTGTTGGTGAGGCAATCAGATGATTTATCAGGGATCATACTTTTGAAGTTCTGGGCTTTTAACTAAAACTTCAGGGCATCCCGGAACTTGTAACATTTGTTGTGTTAAATTTAGCTAACTCCCTTGATAATAGTGATATATAAAAGAAAAGTCCAGGACTGGAAAAGCAGCATTCTGATGGCATAGAGAGACCAGGTCCAGTTTCAGTGGTGTGATCATATTAGTAGCCATTTTAGTTAGCGCCTGAACTGCTGATAGAGGTATAACATTAGCACAGCTAGTCATTTAAAGTGCCTTTCCTGCAAATCATAAAGCAATTAAAGGCACTCCAGGGCATTTGTGTCTGTTTTTTGCACCTCCGGAGCTTTCTGGTAATGCAAAAGAGACTTCAGACACTTGTGTGGCCCCTTTATTAATATGGATCACACTGTTACACATTTTGTGCCGGCACAACCTTAAAGGGTGTTTCCTTATTTGGATAGAGAAATTGCCCCATGCAAATGAGGGAACACCTTTCCCTCTGCTCCTGGGTCTCTGTGCTCATGACTTATGAGATATATTTCAAAGGAACCCATTGAATCTGAGAGGGACCTTGGATACAAGTAATTATATAGGAACAGTGGTCCCCTGCAGCAAAAGCAGAACAAATTATTACCACAGTGATATAATAAAAACTGTGTCATGTAACTCCTGTGGAAAAATGAACATTTGTATTTACATTATAAATAACATGGAGAGAACATAAAAGAAAGTGGGGTAGTGTCAAGAAATAAAGTTAAAAGAACTCAGGCATGGACAATTATGGCCAGGATGCAATAAACAAGTAGGCTACAAGCATAGTGAAAGGACCACTGCACCACTATACAATAGTTATGATTAAAAATTCCATGTCAAAGTGCTAACGTTGACGGTGTTTCGATCCCTCATGTAGTAGTTGGATCATCATCAGGGCAAAGGGATTGTGCTGCCTGAGAAGGATGCCTGCTGATAGGTTGATAGCATAAAATCACGGCCAGGGTGTCTAAGCTCCAGGAACACTGTTTATAATTGCGGCAAAGCAAATTCTCAAAACATCACTGCCTCTAGGACAGTGAAGGCTGACAAACATATGTCTACGCCCATGGGTTACAGAATTCACTGGCTCCCTTGGCCCCTTCTCCAGTCTTGCTGCATGATGACCATGGGTTACAGAATTCACTGGCTTGCATGGCCCCTTCTCCAGTCCTGCTGCATGAAGATATTTCACAACAAATATGTGAAGTGGGAGAGTCTGCACCGTGTGCCACTGTAGTTCATTTTCTGGGCCGAGCAGTTCAATTTCTATTGTTTTCTTTGCAGCCGATCATCAGGTATTCTTAAATTAGCAGTGGCTGATGTATTGAAATAATTGGATTGGGGTCTGCTCCACCTTAGAAGACAGCAACAGTTGATGGGTTTGGGCAGAGAGAGACAGCTCCCACAGGGTGGCAATCCGAGCCATGATTATGACTCGTCATTTTATCATGTGCCCTGCTCAGTGCCACTAGTCTTGGCCTCACAATGCCTCTTGCAGTTTTGATTCCTCAAGAAGCAAGGATATAGAGATGAGTGACATGCAACTACAGTGAGGACCTCGTGGACCCACTTTGGTCCTCCATTTTAGTTTTACATTTTACACATTTTAGCAGGCTTCATTTTAGCTATCTTATTTTTACATGTTTTATTTCTGAGAAGATGCTGCACATGCTGCTTGTTTTTAGGTAGCTCTTCCTGTGACATTTTCTATACTCTTGCTTCAAGACTAAGAACAGAACAAGATATCCTAGTGTTTGCATTTCCCGCTTGGTGACAGCTTCCAACATCTAGACACATCATTGCATTAGAGCGGTACCTTTAACACAGTTGTTTTCTTATATAAACACTGCACAGTCCCTATGCGGGTCAGAGGGGCACTCCAGCCACGATGGTCCCGGAACAACTGCTGCATTCAACATGCAGCTCTGCTAACGCTGATCTTCCATCCTTCCTGATCCTGCAGAGAGAGATTGCCAATCCTACTCCATACCAAAGCATCCAGGTATGGGGTCTCAGGCTAACCTAAGTGATCAGGCAGAGGGGTGCACCCGCTATGATTTAGAGTAGGGGTAGTGATAGGTAGAGATATATACATATCAAAATCAGACTGCCATGGTTGGACTGTTCATTCTTCTCTCCATGTTCATAATGCTGGTTACTTTGCTTTGTTTTATTTGCCTAATAATCGCAGCTCATTCAATAAATTTATTGAAAACTTCCTTTGTATCTTGCTTTTGTATACCATGGGAATGCATGAGTAAACAACGAAAGGGGTAAGATATTTTTCCACGATTCCCTTGGGGATCAGAGTGTCATGTTTGAGTTCACAAAAATCACCTGCTATCCTGGAAAGGTTAGTGGTTCGAGTGAGGCACTTTGAGCTAGCTAGGAAGCTGGTTAACAGTCTCTGATGGTATAGATAGACTCAGTCCCTGCATTCTGATGTCCTGTTGTCCTAATATCTGTCCTACCTTTTCTAGTGGTACCTGTATAAGATGGGGCAACCAGGGTTCTTGGGTCAGGTACATATTTAATGGGTCTCCTGAATAGTTCTTGTGTGTGCCCAAGGTACCTTAATCACCTTTAAATGGAGACATCCGTGGTGTTAGAGACAAATCCTCCTCAGCATAATAGGAAGAGCCTAGTTTTGTCTGTAGGTTGTTCAAGCTTGCACCATTAAAGGGATACCACACTATAGTTATTTCCTCTGTGGATTCCACTCGTTACAATGATGAATGCAATCAATATTCCGGCTAATTGTAGAACTGCTGTGACAGCACATTTAATATTACATGGGCTACAAAATGGGGGTAGAGATGTTACCTTCATGGTTGAGCCTCTACTCATGGGTCACTTGTTCAACAATAGACACTAACACACAAATATTTCACACCTACAATACAGAAATTATAACAACTTATAAATACCATTGACATATCAGGAACATGAAAATTGGTTGCAAAGCACCCTGCCACATACATTAGACAACATTTGACTTGGCCCCCTCAGTAATGAGGGGGCTACATGGCTTGCATTGGCTGGTTACACACTATTCCCAAATTGAGCACTCATTAATGCGGGTGCTCTACACACTCTTTATACTGGTCTAGTTACACTATATAGGCGTCTAACACAGGTTGTTATGCGTAGAAAAACAACTGCCACATCGAGGGCTGTTCAAGCCCTCTAGCCACAGTTAGCTGTGCCTGTGATTAGTCTCATAACTTTCAATTCTATTATGGTTAAGATTCCCACCAGATGGGAGGAAATTACGTTCTGGATTGCACAAAAAACGAATCAGCTTAAAGCAGTGTTTCCCCATACAGGACCCCAAAATAAACATAGAATTCTCACAATGTGCTTGCCATTTGGGATGGTTACCACCATTGATGACTGTTCCACTTGGGGTACAGTTTTTGCTGCAGGTATACCATAACTCATGGTCCATATTCACTTGTGGTTTTGCCGAAGTGCTAAAACAAATTCAGAATGAATGCAGGGCTGCCCCGGCCCTGGATTTGGGGATGAAGTTAAGTGGCAATTTTGCTATAGTATCCTTAATCATATTAAAAAATAATAAAGAGGAAGTAGCAGCTTTGGCAATACGCCAACGCCTCACACAGGTTGCAGTAATAGACCAGGAGTGTGAATTACCAAACATTATTGTGGATACCTATACATCTATAGTTCGAGATAATTTGGGAGCGACAACAAATAAGTAACAGCTAAAAAATCGTTCCAAAAAGGACAATGCCAAAAAAGAATCAGAGTCTTCTAAAAAAACTCTGGGACTAACAAAAAAATAAAGAGAAACCAATATCATGGGGTGGACCTCCGCAACCAGAGACCTCTGATAGACAATTTATGTATCAGTGATCAAAACAGCCTGGTACGTATCAGCACACTGACACACATCCTTCTCATTCATTTCAGGACTCATTGGACAAACGATCAAAGAGAGGGGGCGAGTGGAGTGCAGGCAGAAAGAGTACATGAAACCAAAAAAGGACTCACAACACTCGTCTGATGTCAGCATAAAAAGGAAGAGAAACTTCCACAACAAAAACCCCAATTCAAAAAGAAGAAGGTTGTGGGAATTTCAGCTCAATATACCACAGAGATTGAGAACTCTCCTTCAGAACAAGATGTGGGCAGTTACTCTGCTAGACAGCTCAGCAGAGGTCACAATAGTTCACCAGAATCTTCAAAGGTTTCTGGATGCAAAAGTAAATGACACCTTCACAGAAGTTGAAACCCCAGATCAACGTGTGAACTCTCCAGACAGACTTTTTAAATTGCACATACAAATTGAGGGCGATATAATGCTGACCATTAGGGTAATATTCTGGGAAAATGTAACACTTAGTTATGATATTCTCTTGGCGATTGGCCACCGGAGTTGGTAAGAACCGCCCCACAAGGAGAGGAGGTAATTTTACCATCAATTTCAGGGCGTGTCCCCGAGCAGGTTAAACAAGCGTATGCAGTTGAATGGGATCTTGCACAAGCCCCGGCATTATATTGCAACCATGTAGGTTGGAGTAAGGAATCACCTTACACATTATACCTATAACGTCCAACCCACAGTGCAGCCACAATACCCAATTAAACATAAAGAAAACGCTCCTGTGAGAGAAATTCTCTCACAACTTCAGTACCAGGGAATAGCTGAGCCCTGTCTATCTCCTATGAATAATACTTTACTTCAGTAGCTGACCCAAATCATTCCTACTGCATAGCCTTAGACTACAGAGATTTAAACAGTCATACATGCACATTTGCAATCCAAAACTCACACAGTACGGCTTTAATGAACAACATTGTCTATAAAAAATACTAAACAAACTTGGCTATTTCCAATGGTTTCTTCTGTCAAAACATAGTGCCTGGAAGCAGAGATTTGATGGCATTCTCCATGCTAGGCTCACAAATTCACTTTTGCTGACTCTCCCAAGGGTATAAGAACAGTCCAGGACTGTTTGCTTCCCGAGTAACATCAATTCTACATGATAATGACCCAGAAGCATTCTCCTATGTTGATGATATATATCTAATGGACAATGACTTAAACACACACACTTAGCCAAGAGTAGATTGTATTGTAGTGGAATTTCCTGAGCAAGGCTATAAATTCAATTTCAAGAAAACTTGCCTTTCTCAGTGTCCTACTTATTGGATACGAGCTATCAAGTGTGGGCAAGAGCCTGGTGCCACATTTCCTGGAGAAATGTGCTCTTTTACAACCACCAAACACCATTAAAAAATTACAATCCTTGTTAGGATTCTTCAATTTAGGCAGAACATACATACCAGATTATGCACAATGCATAAAAGCGTTATACAATCTAATTCATCTTGATTTTTACAGTACGTATTGGACATCAGAATGTACGAAAATACTGAGATCTTTACAGACTGAAATGCTTTCATCAAGACATTTACACACGTGTAAACAAAACTAACTTGGTCATCGGTATAATTGCGGGTGCCATAGTTTTTACGTACGTTACATTCAATGAGGGTGACACAGTGCTGATCGCATATAAATTGCATTTTTATTCTAATGCTGAAATGCGTTTTGCATCCACTGAAAAAATACTAACTGCTGTACAGATTGAGGAAAGACCACTGGCTCAAGCGAAACGCTTAATTATTGTTACTCCTGTCCCAGCCCTAGAGGCTGTTACAAAGGCCAATGCTCCTAATGTGAAAGCCTTACATCCTAGATGGATACAATGGGCTATTTCCCTGACGGCTACTGAAATAGACTATGTCTTTGGCCCTACTTTACAAACTCAAGAATTTCTCGAATCTGAACATGAATACCCCATACCCAGTAACATTTTGCCTCTGGATCAGTATAAATACATCATATACACTGATAGTTCCGCCCAGGCTGCTATAGGCATTAATCACCAATACTCAGCGGCTTGTGCCACTGTACACGGTGTCATGGTGGATGGAAAATTCCATCCTCAAAAAGCATTTACACCAACCCTAGGGGATTACACTGCACAACTGGCTGAATATTAAGCCTTGATTCTAGCACTAGAGAATACGGATCCTGAATTCCCCACATTCATAGTGTGGGATTCGTATTACTGTGTCTAGTCTTTTAATGAAAGCTTGCATTATTGGTGCCTGAATAGATTCAAAGGGAAATACTATCAAGCACAAGCTGATTTGGGTAAAAGGTGGCACAACTTAAAGACAGTTTGCCACGGCTCATGTGTGCACACATTGAGTCATCAGTGAGTTGCAAAACACACTGTAGGGAATTCATTGGCTCATGAAGCAGCCAAATCTGCAGTTAAGACTGCTGCAGTAACTGTGATTACTCATTCTCACATGAGGGTAGATGAAGATATGATGGCTGCTGTCAATGCTTTGAGTGACAGTACCCCTTTACCTAAAATATATCCACCAAAATATCCCTACCACTTAAGTGCCCAAAATACTCCTTTTGCTATGATCCCTGGGGTGGGTGATTGTGTAATTCTCAACCAAGACGGCAGGCTAGAATTACCCATAGCTGCCCATGAGGGTGTAGCGTCTGCCCATGCTGGTGTGGCCTCACAATTTCTTAATTACAGAAAAGTTATTGGTGGCATGGTCTTTACAAACAGAAAAAGCAGTATGTCTTTAGTTGTGACATTTGCCACAAAATAAAAAGCTCCACTATTACACGCCCACCACAGACACCCCTCTCAGTTTCAAATAAACCACTCCAATGCATGTACCTGGATCATTTCAGTCCTCTAAATTTTGGATTCTACTTGCTGTTGATTCTTGCTCCATATTCCTATGGGTGTGGCCACAGTGATCGGCTGAAGCTCACAGCCAAATTGGAAAACTTCCGCCCGATTTCTCTCTTACCTTGGGCGGCTAAGATTGCAGAAGCACACATTAATTCCATTCTAATGGCATTCTTGGACAACCACGGTGTCCTGGATCTCTCGCAGAATGGTTTCTGCCCAGGTCACAGCACGGAGACAGCGCTACTTGCTGTGACCGAACATCTGCGGACCGTTCTGGATGCTGGGAACACCGCGGCACTGATACTGTTAGATCTTAGTGCCACGTTCGATACGGTCTCCCACCAGATTCTACTACATCGTCTGGAGGAGGCCGGTATCATCGGCTCAGCTTTAGAGTGGTTTAGATCCTTCCTCTCTGAGAGAACATTCCAGGTGACCGCTCCGCCTTTTCTCTCTCGTGTCCAGTCCATCGGACAGGGTGTGCCACAGGGCTCTGCTCTGAGTCCTGTACTATTCAATCTGTATGTCCAACCATTGGCTGTGGTGGCCAGGGAATGGGATCTCTCCATTGTCTCTTACGCCGATGACACGCAGTTGGTGGTGGTCCTCTCCGACGACATTACACGGGATGCTCCCAAATTCAGGAGCGGTCTGGTGGCAGTCGCGGAGTGGATGACTGCCAACTGTCTCCAGCTCAACACCAATAAATCTGAGGTGTTGCTGGTGGGGAGAGATACTGAGTTCTGGAGTGAGGAATGGTGGCCGTATATCCTTGGGAGTCCACCCACCCCTAAGTTGGTGGTAAAAAATCTAGGGGTGTGGATGGACTCGACCCTCAGCTTTCAGGACCACACCAAGAAAGTGGCAGGCACGTGCTTTGGCTTACTCCGGGGATTGAAACCACTGCTGGGGTACTTTGATCCATCCTCCCGACAAATGATTCTACAAGCAGCTATCCTGTCAAGGCTGGACTACGCCAATTCGCTCTACCTGGGGGTGAATAAGGCTTAGGTCATGCGTCTGCAAAGGGTCCAAAATGCGGCAGCCAGAACCCTGCTTGGGCTCCCTAGAAGCTGTCCGACAACCGGTGCCATTCGACGGTTACATTGGCTGCCTATGGCCAAGCGTATTGAATTCAAGGCCCTTAGCTTGGCCTTTAAAATTCTGAAGACCTCTTCCCCGGGTATTTTGGCCAATCTGTTAGTGCCTTATACACCCTTGCGCTTTTTGTGCTCCATGGGGCAATGCCTGGTTACCGTCCCTCGGGTGAAACGAGCTCGTGCCGGGGCTTAGCGGCTAAACTTTGGAACTCCGTTCCCTCCCAGATCCGCTGTCTGGACAACTATCTGATGTTTCGGAAGGATATCAAAACCTATCTCTTCCCCCCGTCTTAGGCCTAGCCTCTATGTCTTGTTGCTGTCAGCGCCGGGACGCCTCTTCGCTGAGGCAGCTGTTGCGCTTTACAAGTTGGGCTAACATAACATAACACTGTTATTAAAGATTTGCAAAACTTTATTGGGGTATATGTAGTAGCTGCATTCCTCTTGGACCAGGGTCCTGCTTTTGCTTATAAGGCTTACATAGATACTATGGGAACCCTGGGTGTGGCTGTGCATTATTCCTCGCTCTATCATCCTGAAGGAAATTCGATAGTGAAGAGGAACAAAAGTGAATTAAATCAATCCTTAAAAGGTAGAGTATTAGGTAGAGGTCATAGTTGGATTCATCACTTGCAAGGCATCCAGAGAGCATGAAATAATCTGCCTAGACGACATCTGGGTGGCGGGACCTCATATAAGTTCTTCTATGACATCCAGATGTGCGTTCCAGTTCTTGACAATCCTGGTACAGTGGCAGCAGATACCACTTATGACGTAAATGAACATTTCGCTGTCATACAGGAATTAAAAGACTTCTGGGACGATCGGTCTCATGACCTTTCTGAAAAAACAGCCACTGATGGAGTGAAGGAGCAACCAGCACCTTCCAGCTGGATTCTAAAATTTGGGAATATAGTTCGGGAGAAGATTAAAATAAAGAAGGAATTTCGCCCATCATACTGTTCACTGGTACCAGTACTCAGCATTCAAGGTACAAGAACTGCGATTTTGCCCCTGCTTGCTGTCTGTAAGGAGAAACGACTTGTCTCCATTGCTCAAGTAAAATTGCATCATGTGGCCAGTTCTAGTCAGTAGGCCACAAGGACTCCTTGGTAGTTCCCTGACCCTTCTCACTACCCTACAGGAACTTCTTCTACAAGTTTTAAGCAACACCAATGTTGCTTCCCCCGGCTGGGGAGGACAGAGAATGAACTATTGTTCAAGCAATCAATCATATGGTACTTGTATAGGGCAACTTATCACCTGTGAGGATATCCAGGCACTGGGCTGTGGGTTTAAGTCACAGAGCCAGGTCTTGAGTTTCTTCCTGAAGTTTGTCAGCGAAGGTGAGGTTCAGAGGTGGAGGGAGAGGGCGTTCCAGGACTTGGCGGCGAAGTGGGAGAAGGAGCATCCTCCGGAGCTGCAGCGGCAGATGTGTGGAGTCTGTGCGAGGGCGAGGCGGGCGGAGCTGTGGTCTCGGGATGGTTGGTGGAAGTTCAGACAGTGGTTCATATATGCAGGTCCTTGGTCATGGAGGGCTTTTTAGGCATGGGTCAGTAGCTTGAACTGGCATCTCTTCTGGATGGGGAGCCAGTGGAGGTCTCTAAGGTGCTGGGTGATACAGATCCTTTTGGACAGGTTGGGGATCCGTCTGGCTGCTGCGTTCGGTATCATCTGGAGTCTTCTAATGAGTTATCTGATGGTGCCTGAATAAAGGGTGTTGTCGTAGTCAAGACGGCTGGTGATGAGGGCCTGCGTCACTGTTTTTCTGGTGCTGATGGGGAGCCCTTTGAAAATTAAGCAGAGCATGTGTAGAGTGTGGAAGCAGGCTGAGGAGATGGCACTGACCTGTCATTTAATGAAGAGTTCGCTGTCCAGGATGATGGAGAGGTTCTGGGTGTGGTCTTTTGGTGTTGAGGTGGGTCCGAGTTCCAATGGCCACCAGGTGTAGGTACAGGGGGAGGGGTGGCTGGTGAAAATCAGCACTTCGGTTTTGTCTGTGTTGAGCTTCAGGCAGTTGTCCTTCATCCAGGCGGAGATGTTTTTCATGCAGTTGTGGAAGTTGGACTTCATGGTGGTGGGGTCCGCTGAGAGTGAGAGAATGAGGTGGGTGTCGTCAGCTTAGGAAATGATGGTGTGGGTTCTGATGATGTCAGCTGGTGGCGTCAAGTAGATTTTGAAAAGGTAGGACTTAGCAATGAATCTTGAGGGACGCCGCAGATGGTGCGCTTGGGTTGTGGGATGAAGGGTGGGAGATGGATTCTCTGGGTGCCCCTCATGAGGAAAGAAGCCATCTATCTAAGGGCGTCGTCTTCGATTCCGATCTGGTGTAGTCGATTGATGAGTGTGTGGTGGTGGACGATGTTGAAGGCTGCAGAGAGGTCAAGGAGGATCAGGGTGGTAAATTCTCCTATAATGAGTAGGGTGCGGATATCATCTGTCGCAGTGATCAGGGCCATCTCAGTGCTGTGGTTGGCTCTGAATCCTGAATGGGAGGGGTCTAGCAGGTTGTTTCTCTCCAGGTGTTTGGTGAGTTGGAGGTTGATGGCTGTCTCCAGGACTTTTGGCGGGAAACGGAGCAGCGAGATGAGGAGGTAGTGCTAGAGACTGCTGGCATCTGTGGAAGGTTTCTTGAGGAGGGGTCTGACCTCTGAGTGTTTCCAGGCATCGGGAAATGTGGCTGTGGTGCTGGAGGAGTTGAGGATTGTGGTGACCTGGTGGCTGATCTTGTCATTTCCAAAGATGAAGAGTTGATGAGGGCATGGGTTGGAGGTGCTCCCGAATGGATGGAGTTCATTAGGGCAGTAGTGTTCAGTATGCTGAGCTGTTCCCATGCTATGAGCGGGTGGTCGCTGGTGGTCTTCATATTGGTGGGGCGCTAAGCAGGTTGAGGTTGGTGGGTTGGGGATTGAAGTTTCTGTATATGGTGGCTATCTTGAAGTGGAAGTGGTCTTCTAGAGCTTTGCAGAGTTTCTGTGAGGGGGGATCAAGTTCTCGGTGGCTGATGGGCAGGTGAACTCTCTATCGATGGTGATGTTGATACCAGTTACCACTAACACAAGCCATACATCAGATTTAAGTTCACAGCTTGCTTTCACTACTTCTAACAACAGAGTTGTTTATGTTGAACTACCTTTGGAGGTGTCTACCAGTTCTTTGCAGTCAATTACGGCTCCTGTTTTTCAACAAACTGCTTCTGGTTTCTTTGTCAATGTTGATGACTTTTATTCTGATTCTTCTGACACTTCACTACATGGTGTATGTGATTTTCTTCTTTGGCTGAAACACACTTATTTGATCCCTCCATGGCTTACATTTGGATTGACATCTCATTCCTTTTTCTGCTTCTTTGAATTGGGTTTGTGACTGTTTTGTTCTTGCTGATAATTTGACATTATCTCCCAGAACAATCTACTGCAGAACTGGTAGTTGAGGTGCTGAAACCTCATTCGTTTTCACTCAAAGTACGAAGACAGCTGTCCTTTGTGAACATTTCTGCTTTTCCAGTACTTGATGGAATTGTGTGGGATAATTTCCCATGTGATATTTTTGGTCCCACTGAGACACTGCAGATACCTTACATTTTTAAGGTCGCAATAGGTGATGTGGTTTCCCCAGGACATATTTCTGATGATTGGGATGTAAAAACAGTTACCTCAATGCTCTCAGAGCTTGAATATTATACTGCATTGAAAGTGGAGATTTGCATCTTAACTCTGCTAATTGTGGTGAAATGTTTTGTTATCATCATTATGCACATCATTATTTACTCAGGAATAGTGTTCCAAGCAAAGTTTTTAATTTCACACAATGGGAACACTTCATGACCCCACCCCCCCAGTGAGTAGCTACAAAATATACATGGGAACATTTCCATATTTTTCTGATTATAATCCTTCAGATCCAGTCTCCTTTTATTTTAAATTTACCCCTTCACAGGCAAAGAAAAATATGCTCACCCAAACAAAATTGATTTATTCGGATCCATTTATTTTCCAACTGGCCCCAAAAGGCTGTTACCATTGGAAAGATGCAATTGATTTAAAATCAGTTTGGGGAAGAAAACATAGGAAAGTGCAGGGCACAGACACTTTGTTTAAAGCCTGCTTGATTCAGAAACAAATCATTTTCTTGAACAAGACAGTGCCACAGACCACTTGCTTGGATCTAGCCAAAATTAAAGAAATTAATTTGCCCAGCATTACCTCAAATGCCCACTTCGATAATTGGCAATTCTTATTAAATTACATTGAGGATCAGTTCAATGGTATGGTACAAAATGGTAGGGGTGGGGGAGCTGAGTTATACACCACGGAATTCCGCTGGGTTACATAAAAACTCAGCAAGATTCTGTGGTGTCCTGCCCACCCCTAGTATTTATGTGAGCGACGAAAGAACCAAGCACTCAGAGGGAATACCCACACTCAGCACATAACGGTCTGATGCAGGCCGAGTCACAGGGTGACAAGAGGCGCTGCACTACAAACATCTAACAGCTGCATGCACATAGCAGCAGAAGTGAAGATACAATGGCATCAGCAGACGGAAATCTGCATCTTTCACCCTAAACAGAGACAACATCTTGAGCAGTAGTATGGGAAGAGGGGGTGGGGAGCACTTACTTAATGATCTTCACAGCTTTGTCCAGCTTGCTAGTGGGGTTGGCTCCTGGGGACTCATTCCTACTCCGGAGCAGGTCCAGGCAGTTCTCATGTCCTTGGCCCTGGGGTAGCAGAGAGCGCCATTATCACCACAAAGCTTCACTTGTCACTTGTTTACCAGAGTTCATGGTGAGGATTACTGCCCAGCTTCAGTCCACTTCATGTCAGATCTCACCAAGCTACCCCGCCAAAAACTCACCTCAGAGCAGAACAACTCCTGCACTTCACAAGCAACGCTGCAATTAAATGAATAGAACTAATCCTTGGTGTTTTATGGTAAGGGATATCACATTGCGGGGGTTAAACTAGGGGTTCTACTGGAAGACATGTATGGGTAAGAGGACTGTAATGCTGTGTTCAAGAAAAGAACAAGAACTGCAAGTGAACAGAGGATATGGGCATATGGCGGGAGATCATTCATGTAATTCTGCTTTCCCCACCGCACTGCGCTGTCCTTAGCATCATTTTGATGCTAAGGACAGCTAGTACATCCAAACAACATCACAATTTCACCTTTTAATCTTACCCATATATTCTTCATCCACATTAACATTCACCTTTAAGATATTGGAGGTTATTTTACATTTCACTTCATATTTCACTGCACAGATCCCACCAGGATCCTCCTACAGATGGAGGCTGTACTTGCCTGGGGAAGCGAGAACCCAAGTGTGAAACCCAATAATGACGCAACCCAATAAGACACTCTAGTGGTGACTTTTTACACCACTGGTGGTAATTACTGGTTGAGGGTTTGAGGACAATATTCAAGGGGCCTTGGCTTCACATACCAGTGTAGTTTACTCTCCTGTTGATTGATAACAATACACTTATGAAAGCTTAGTGAACTCCCCCCCATGCTTCTATCTACACCCGTTGTATTTTTGTGATTGTGTCCAGCGGACACAAATGGTTGTTATGCATGTTTTTAAACTTCTCACAGGGTTTTAAAGCTGGCAGACCAGACTGTCATTACAACCAGTCCCAACACACAGGGGTCGTTGCTACCTAATCAGTTGGAAAGTTATGTCAGCAATAGTTGGAATATTCCACTTTGTCTGCCATAAAATAACATCTTTCTCTCCTTTCAGAGGACATGGATATGCAAGACTTCTTGTTAGGTCCTAGATCTCCAGGTTCTAAAAGATTTATTTATGCTACCTATAATGACATTTGGAAATTGTCACAAATGGAAGCTGCTGTAAGTTTGAGGTAAATTGATCAAGATAACATGGAAAAAGCACTTGCTGTTTTTGATAATGGCATGAATACGTTGTCAACTTGTATGTACAATTTGAAATGCCTTCTCTATACCATAGCGATACAAAAGGGGATGATGGACGGAACGTTTGAGCCAATCAAACACTCACCCCCAGTCAACTGATCTGGGTTTAATCCATCATCATTCTTTAGCTCACTCCACCACCCCAGTTCAGACATGGCCATATGCAAATCAGTCTGACCCTGTGCCTCATGGGAACAGTCCAGCCCGAACTGCCAAGCCATGTCTTCCCTGGACCGGAAACAAGCATCCTAGGACCGGTTTCTGGCATTTCAGCCGTCATCAGCCAGGCTTGCTTGAATCCAGTGGCAAAGTGAGCAAGGGACCCACGTCTGGGCATACCCCCGCCAACTTAGGGCGACCAAAGCGATGTATTTAAGTTGGGCCCTACAGGTCTTGAAATCTCGCTGAGTGCCCTGGAATTTCCTGAATGCAACAGAATCGTTCTTGCCTTTTAATTTTATGCATCAGCAACAATTATTTGCAAAGAAAGACACTACATATGCAATGTTAATCATGGAGATGTTAGAACAGTCGCCATTCACAGTAGCCGAGACACCGTGGTTAATACATGGGGTAATCTCATTACCAATTTCAACGTTTCATTTCACATCTTGCATGAAATATTTTCCACTAGGTATATATGAGTATTTAGGGGAAAATGTTGTTCAGGAATTGTGGCCCTTGCCCTTCGATCACAGGTGTGTTGTTGAGAAACAAGAGGTGAGCCTTAGTGGAAGTTAATGTGAATCTTCACTCGGCCACTCACTCATTTGCAAAGAGGTGACACTGCACGGGACATGTAATGCTTCAATGGCCTATTTGGTATGTTACTTGAAGGGAGTTCCAGCTTCTTTGATTCGTCCAGTCATTAAAGTACTTTCGAATGGAACTTATTTGCGGTTGAATGATCAAAGTTGCTGTGGGATAAGAGCAGGTGCCCAAAATGTGGTTTTGGTCTCTCAGATAGTCACATGTTGCAATTCTGTGCTATTCCTTCCAACGCACATGGTTACAGGAGTTAGCTGTGGCCCTACAGTCCAGTGCTTAAAGTTAACTTTGACAAACTGAGCAGACTAAAAGCCTCATTGCTTCAGAACAACGTGAGACTTACATCTGCCTGTGAACCATTTGTACTTCAAATAGCAAGGTCATCCTCCGAAATTCAATAGCTGCTATGCACAAACCTGCCTCGCATTTTAGTGAACTTGTGCAACACATATTTCTTTTTCTAACACTGCGGGTGTAGTACACTTTTTTCCACCGTTATGGGTCTGGCTTTGTCAGCACGAAAAGCAAAGAAGGCTTTTTGCAGACTCTGCTTACATCCTCTTCCCAATGCTGTTGTTTGAGACCGAGCCAGAGGTCTCAAAGAGGATGGCAGGTATCACAGAAGGAAGCCAGGGGTCACAGTTGCATCCAATGGTGACTCCTAAGTGGTGTCCATGCTTTCCAGCATATATTATTAACCTAGAACTAATAACATTAAAAAATGTAACTCATTGACCTCTCAAAGTAAATTTATTTAAAATTTTAAATAATATAAATATATTAAGAAAATTTATAAATTTAATTATAAAAATGTTTTAAATATTTTCACCATCTCTCAGTAAATTGTTTTATTTAATTTATAAATCACTTGGTTTAAAATAATTTTTGCTAATTACATTTAGTTTTGTTATTTTTAAAAGTAGGCTAAATGTTATTATTATTAAATATTTAAAATGTTGAAATGAATCAATATCGTACTTGATTTATTATAACTAAAAATTAAATTTACATATAATTAAAATTTAGAAATAATTTAATTTGTTTAACATTCATTCCTAAAGGATGTCATTTTAATTCCCCGATTCCATTGTTTTCTATGGGAATGTGTTGCAGTACCAGTGGTTGGTCATGCGGGGTATTTAATAAGGGTGGGTGGCAAATTCCGTTCCGCTTGCGGAATTTTCAAAATTTAGGCATTTTCGCGATCCGAAATTTCCGCGATCCGCGGCGTAGCGGAGTTTTTTTTCTTGTTTGCGCTTTAAAAATGCGTTCTCGCACGCGCGGTCGACTTACCGGGATCCCTGCGTTCGCCGACGTGTTTTCCTATCCGTTCGCGTGCGCCAGGAGATGTTGGTAGCCGGTCACGCTATCCTGCGAGAGTTTGCGATCGCGAACACGTCATTTGCCGCGCCATCGGACACCGCGAGAGTGTGCGATCGTGAACACGTCATTCACCACCGCGAGAGAGAGCGTGCAATCGCGAACACGTCATTTGGACGCGACATCCGGCGGAAGTTTGGTGAAGCTCGCGATCCCGAACACGCAAAATTTTCAATCTGGAGAAGAATAATATCTCGAGCAGCATAAAACCTTCTGTAAATGATGATTTGGATGAAAAAAACTCCTCAGATTGACATTTGGCTGTCCTTTCTTGTGCAAGGAGTCCTTTTTTAACTTCCTGTTCCTGTCCAGCAGGCTCCTCCCAGTGCTTTGTCCATCTCCTGTTCATTCTTCCTTTGGATTTTGAGCTGGAAGGATCACTCTTTGTGTCTGCTGCATCATTATCATTGGATTTGAGGACTTTTGGATTTGATATTTTACAAGTAAGTTGGTGTTGTTGTTTGTTTGATTGGGGCATTGCAGTTGCTGCAACTACAATTGTGGTACTTATCATTATTTTTTTTTAAATTGTTGTGGGTAGCCAGTAGGCCCAGAGCTAGTCATGGGTGGGTGCATGATGAAGCAACTGTTCCTTTGGTGTGTGTTGAATTTATTTCAAACATCATTTAGGGCATGGATGGCATTGGATTGAATTGCAAAATGTGTATTTTTTGAGGTATTTCTGTTTTGGGTGTGTGTTAAATAAATGCCTTTGTTGTGTGTGGTGTGTTGTTGTGTACCTGCTTTTGCCATATAGGCCTGCATGTTATTCCTTTGTGGCCTAGGCTTCTTGTTGTTGTGGGCCTGGCCATGAGGCTGGCGGCCATTTTGAAGCCAGGCAGTGTGCTTTTTGCAATAGGCCTGCATTCATGCATTGTCTGTCTTCAGTTTCTTGTAGTTGTGGTGGGCCTGGCCATGTGGTTGGCGGCCATTTTGAAGCCAGGCAGTGTGCTTTTTGCAATAGGCCTGCATTTTCTGTCTTCAGTTTATTGTAGTTGTGTGGGCCTGGCCATGTGGCTGATGGCCATTTTGAAGCCAGGCAGTGTGCTTTTTGCAATAGGCCTGCATTGTCTGTCTTCAGTTTCTTGTAGTTGTGTGGGCCTGGCCATGTGGCTGGTGGCCATTTTGAAGCCCGGTAGTGTGCTTTTGCCATAGGCCTGCAAGCTTGTGGCCTAGTCTGCCAACAGGCCTTTCATCCTGTAGGCTCAGAGGTAGTCACGGGTGCATGAAAACAACTGTTTCTGTGTGTTCTGTTGAATTTAAACAAAATTTGGGGCATGGATGGCATTGGATTGAATTGCAAAATGTGTTTTTTTGGGGGTATTTCTGTTTTGGGTGTGTGCTAAATAAATGCCTTTGTTGTGTGTGGTGTGTTGTTGTGTACCTTGCAGACCTTGTTTAGCCCTGTGGATTTTCGTTTTTGCATTTTATTGCATTAAAGGCAAAGCAGTGTGGTTTAACCCCTTGACCGCGATCGGAATTCCGCTCGTGTGCTGGACATTCCGATCGCGGGTGTGGTTGTGACAAGCTCAGCTCGTCATGCGCACAGCGCGACCGCGCAGCATGACGAGCTGAGCTCGTCACGAGCATCGAAGGGGTTAATTAGCATGCATCCTTTGCCTGGCTATTATAGGCCTTTTGTCAGTACATTGTTTTCCAGGCCTCCTGCTTGTTGCTTGTGATTTGTGAGTGTCCATGTGGCTGGTGGTCATTTCTGGTGGGAGTTATTAGTGTGCTGCTTTTGCCATATAGCCCTGCATGTTATTCCTTTGTGGCCTAGGCTTCTTGTTGTTGTGGGCCTGGCCATGAGGCTGGCGGCCATTTTGAAGCCAGGCAGTGTGCTTTTTGCAATAGGCCTGCATTCATGCATTGTCTGTCTTCAGTTTCTTGTAGTTGTGTGGGCCTGCCCATGTGGCTGGTGGCCATTTTGAAGCCCGGTAGTGTGCTTTTGCCATAGGCCTGCAAGCTTGTGGCCTAGTCTGCCAACAGGCCTTTCATCCAGTAGGCTCAGAGGTAGTCACGGGTGCATGAAAACAACTGTTTCTGTGTGTTCTGTTGAATTTAAACATCATTTGGGGCATGGATGGCATTGGATTGAATTGCAAAATGTGTTTTTTTGGGGGTATTTCTGTTTTTAGGTGTGTGTTAAATAAATGCCTTTGTTGTGTGTGGTGTGTTGTTGTGTACCTTGCAGACCTTGTTTAGCCCTGTGGATTTTCGTTTTTGCATTTTATTGCATTAAAGGCAAAGCAGTGTGGTTTAATTAGCATGCATCCTTTGCCTGGCTATTATAGGCCTTTTGTCAGTACATTGATTTCCGGGCCTCCTGCTTGTTGCTTGTGATTTGTGAGTGTCCATGTGGCTGGTGGCCATTTCTGGTGGGAGTTATTAGTGTGCCTGCATGTTATTCCTTTGTGGCCTAGGCTTCTTGAGGTTGTGGGCCTGGCCATGAGGCTGGCGGCCATTTTGAAGCCAGGCAGTGTGCTTTTTGCAATAGGCCTGCATTCATGCATTGTCTGTCTTCAGTTTCTTGTAGTTGTGGTGGGCCTGGCCATGTGGCTGGTGGCTATTTTGAAGCCAGGCAGTGTGCTTTTTGCAATAGGCCTGCATTGTCTGTCTTCAGTTTCTTGTAGTTGTGTGAGCCTGGCCATGTGGCTGGTGGCCATTTTGAAGCCCGGTAGTGTGCTTTTGCCATAGGCCTGCAAGCTTGTGGCCTAGTCTGCCAACAGGCCTTTCATCCAGTAGGCTCAGAGGTAGTCATGGGTGCATGAAAATAACTGTTTCTGTGTGTTCTGTTGAATTTAAACATCATTTGGGGCATGGATGGCATTGGATTGAATTGCAAAATGTGTTTTTTGGGGGGTATTTCTGTTTTTGGGTGTGTGTTAAATAAATGCCTTTGTTGTGTGTGGTGTGTTGTTGTGTTCCTTGCAGACTTTGTTTAGCCCTGTGGATTTTCGTTTTTGCATTTTATTGCATTAAAGGCAAAGCAGTGTGGTTTAGCATGCATCCTTTGCCTGGCTATTATAGGCCTGTTTCAGTTCATTGTTTTCCAGGCCTCCTGCTTGTTGCTTGTGATTTGAGTGTCCATGCGGCTGGTGGCCATTTCTGGTGGGAGTTATATAAGTGTGCTGCTTTTGCCATATAGGCCTGCATGGTTTTCCTCTTGGCTTACTGCTTCCATCCATCCCCTTTGCCAGCAGCAGCTCTCTGAATGATGTGATGAGCAAATAATTTAATGCCAAACAGGGTTCACTTCCATTACATTTGTATTTTTGTTGTTCTTCTTTCCTATCCTTCCTGAGAGTGTAGTGTACACAGTATACCATGAAAGCCCTTGTTGACAAAGTCTCACAAATTGCTACACTAAGTTATATCTTTTATTTGTTTGTTTGCACTAGTAGTAATTGAACCACAACAACAAATGCAACATTTCACTGATGTTCTTCTCCTGGCTTCTTTGCTTTTAGGTGCACAAAAAGACAGAGGAGGAGGTGTCATCATCACCCATTGTACTGCCAGACAGAAGTCCTGCTGCACACCACGTCACGTCCATGTGTTACCACAGACATCTCTGCAACTTGTGGACCTGCGTCCTGCTGACATCTGAAGAAGATGGGCCCAAAGAAAGGTAACCGGTCCTCCAGTACCAAGAAAGTTGTCAGTGAGAAGAAGGAACAAAAAAAGGAAGTGGCACTTACCAAGACTGGTGTGCCACCCCAGGTGTTTTTGGGGGAAAAAAAAATTACACCTGCAGCAGCGTTGTCCGGGGACCAAGCTGGGAGCAGCACCTCCGCATCAGCGGGCCAGCCCCACCAACCTAGGCCCAAGCCCAGGAGTGTCGCAGAGGTAGCCAGTCTACTAACGGGCAGCGATGTTGAAATGTCATTATCGCAAAGTAGTACACAATCAACGCAGGCGGAAACTCAGCAGATAAGTGGGCAGCAGCAGCCGCCAGAACAGCAGCAGCCGCCAGAACAGCAGCAGCCGCCAGAACAGCAGCAGCCGCCAGAACAGCAGCAGCCGCAAGTACAGCAGCAGCTGCAAGAACAGCCGCAAGAACAGCCACAACAACAGCCCACAATAGTAGTTGTTCCTCCTGAAGTAGGGGCATTTCAGGAAATCGAGTTTCCTGCAGACAAAGAGGAGCAAGCCACTGTTTCAGAAGATCCATTGTCTTCCAGACCCCCAGCAAGGAAAAGGAGGGTTAGTCCATCATCTTCTTCTTCAAGCCCTGCTTCTGATGATCGAAATGCCACTTGGAAGCCACCAGCTCAGTCTGAGAGTGATGCACGCCACAAGACAAGGTTAGTGAAAACGAAGGTTCCAGAAAGCCTTAGAGTTATGGAGGTAGATGTACAAGAGGGGGATGATGATGATGACGAGCCAGTCATCACGAACATCACTCCCAGCCCAAAGGAGATGGAGACCAACATTATTACCCGATCCAAAATCGCTGCGAGGGATGTAGCACGGATACCACCAACACAGGTAACACCAACACGACCTCCAGCTTCCATATTTGCATTTGCAAAGGCCCGGCAGGGACCTACATCCAGCTCAACCACCACCTCAGTAGGTAGTGGTAGTTTAACTGCACAGAGTCAAATTCCAGGCCCACCCTCCAGTTCATCTGGTATTGAAAGTGGCACATCCAGCAGCGCCAGAAAGTTCTCCTCTCCAGTTTGGGACTTCTTTTCGGTTAGCAGTAAAGAGGAGAACATTGCTATATGCTCAATTTGTCAACAGACTGTTAGGCGGGGTAAGCTTGGTACAAACTATGGTACCAGAGGCCAAACAAGTCATCTCAAAATACACCACAGTATCCAGTGGGAGGCTCACCTTCTTCGCTTAGAAAAAAGTAAAACTGAACCCATTGCTGTTGTTGGGGATGAAGAATTAGGGGAAGATATGATCGCGGTGGAAGGTGAACAAGAGGGAGACATTTATAGCCCTGTCCCCAGCAGTGTAGTGGTACCCCCCACATCCTCAGCAACATCTCAGTGGCACCGTAGTAAGAAGAGTCAGACTCAGAGTCAGACTGAGACACCAAGGCAACCGAGTACTGCAATGAAAAAAAGTGCGTCGTTGAGCCTAACTGGGTTCAAGAAAACAGCTGCACCACAAAGGAAAATAATCCAGCCTACCATTGAGAGCATGCTTAGGTCGGAGGGGAAGTACCAACGCAACCACCCAACGGCACGGTTGTACAATGCGAAGCTGGCTAAAATGTTAGCGCTGGACCTTCTCCCTTTTTCATTTGTGGAAGGGGTGGGTTTCCTTGAATTTGAGTCAGCCATCTGTCCTAAATGGAAGGTTCACAGCTGGTCCTATTTCGCCAGAGTTGCTGTTCCAGCACTACATCACGATGTGCTGGAATTGGTTGGACAAGCTTTGCAGAAGAGTGCTGTTCACAATATCCACCTGACAACAGACATGTGGACCAGTTGCCAAGCCACTGATTACATGTGCATCACTGCACACTGGGTCTCTTTTGTGGGGGTTAGAGATAAGCTATCTGAAGTAGGTGCTGTTGACACAGCTGAGATTTTTAATGCTACTCGGAAACATGAAACTGTAGCCATGTTCGCCATGGAGAAATCTCATACTGCTGTAAACATTTTGGAAGAGTTTCACAGCAAGGTCTTTGAATGGCTGCGCCCAAGAGGGCTTAAGATTGGTTTTGTTGCCACAGATAATGGCAGTAATGTACTTAAGGCCATGGAGCTTGGTTGCTATTTCAGGGTCCCGTGATTGGCGCACTGCATTAACATTATAGTTCAAAACTTTCTGAAAAAAGAAGCCATAGTCAGCAACTTACTGACCACCTGCCGAAGAATATGCACTCATTTCAGCCATTCTTTTAAAGCTCGGAAGCAGCTGAGGATCATTCAACGTGACTATAGAATGCCAGTCAAAGCACTCATCCAGGAGGTGGCAACACATTGGAACTCAACTTATTACATGCTTGACCGTCTGTTTGAGCAGTACAGACCAATCAATGAATATGTCATGCGAAGAGGGGATGCTACTGTGAAAGGCATGACCCTTCAGATGGAACAATGGTGCCTCGTTAAATGCCTGACAGAGATGCTTCTTCCTTTCGAGGTCTTCACACGTGAAGTCAGCAAGGAGGACTGTACTATGGGCCAAGCTATCCCATTGTTGCACATGCTAGAGCAACAGCTGAAGGAGGTGTCTGAAGCGTACAAAGGTGTAGAGGAAAAAAAAGCAGCATATGAGTTGGTGGAGAGCTTATCCCGTCGCTTAGCTGACAATACAAGGGTGCAAAATAAGATTTTGTCACAAGAACATTACATTTGTGCCACAATTCTGGATCCACGGTCCAAATTGGCACTGAACAGTAAGACATTAATTCCTTTTTCAGAAGTGGATGTTGCCCGGTACAAAACTTGGATAGCTGAGGCAGCCAGTAATTTGTAAAATGAATGGCTGGTAATTAAAAACCTGCTACATAAACCCACAACAAGTACTGCAGCAGGGCATCCGGCGTCAAGTTCAACTTCGGAGCCTGATGGCAGTGCGTTTGGCTCAGAACACTCACCAACACTATCGACAACAGCAAGAACCGG
The DNA here is from genome assembly GCA_963921515.1 of Calotriton arnoldi. NCBI lineage: Eukaryota > Metazoa > Chordata > Amphibia > Caudata > Salamandridae > Calotriton > Calotriton arnoldi. The sequence goes on from CAWUFW010014575.1 coordinate 264,838, forward strand.
ATCATCAGCCCCAGTAAATCGTTAAAGGATTGGTATTTACAGCAAGGACTTGCTAGGTCCAGTGCTGATGCAAAGACAAAAGAGGCCGAACAAAGTGTAGCACCCCTGAACATTGAGCGGATGGTCCAGGCCTATCTGGATGACCCAGCAGGGGTGTACATTGATCAAAACCCATTGCGGTATTGGTATGGGAAAAGGGGCCAATGGCCACTGCTCAGCAGGCTGGCGATAAACTATCTGGCTTGCCCTGACGCAAGTGTCTCTTCTGAACGTGTTTTCAGTGCTGCTGGTTCCATTGTAACAGTGAGAAGGACCAGTCTCTCGCCCAAAAACGTGGAGAGGTTAACCATGATCAAAATGAATCAGCACTTTATACCACCGAATTACACAATACATGAATCAATGGAGGAAGCTGAGGACAGCCGATCAGGTGACGGAAGTAGTGTGTTAGATGATGATTACCTACTTCTGGTTGAACCCCCAGAGTTTGAGGACGAGCTATACTTCCCTGAAAATTAGGCTTGCACTTCTTACTGTCTTCCTCCCTTATTTACTTTTATTTGTGTGTCTGTCTTTCTGGTTCAAAACTTCGAATCACAACAAATCCATCACCACCGCCTTCTAGTCTTTTTATTGCCATATGAGTTTCAGCTGTCTGCATTTCAGTTCACTCCTCCGAGTCCTGCTCCTCCATCCTCCTGAATCGCCCTAAATCCATTGCCCTCAAGCCAGATGATGATTGGATGTAGCATAATAGAAGAAAAAGAAAATCTTGCCTCGTTGAGTCCCTCCAAAAGAAGTGGAACATGATGATGACTACTATAAGCTCCTTTCCGAGCCGAGAGAGACTGCCCATTAACTGAAGATGAGAAGGAACAGGTAATGAATGATGCCATGCATTGGATGCTGACTGAGTGATTTGTGTTGTTGTTGTTTGTTGTGCATGAAGTTAATTCATTGTGTACTATTATCTAATCTACACCCTAAAAGTAACTCAAGGCAATGTTTCCATTCTTGTTTTTTAATAACAAATTTGTACTTCTACTGCAGGCCGATCCATTGCATTTTGAATATGGAAAGGGGACTCAATCTGTACACTGCACACACAGAGTTGGACAACACCATGATGATGACCACAGTGACATAATATCTTCGCAGTCACCCAGTAGGATCGGAGATGATTGATGGAATAAGTCAGGGCGTTTCATGAGTGGCATAAAAAAGGTAAACAAGTCAACAACAACCACAGCAGACCTACATGTCTGTGTAGTGGTGGAGTCGAGTGTAGTGGTATGACTGACAACGGTGCATTGATTTAGTCACTTGATTTGTAAAATGCTATGTTGCTGTTTATGTGCTTTGTCTTACTCTGTCAAAAAATGTACGCTAAATGGAGGATGGGTCAAGGGTGCCGTGGGCCTGCTCTGTCCTGTTGTTGTTGTAGGTTAATGCTGGAAACAGACTAGAGTAGACATGATGTATCCAAACTAATCCATGTCGCTTCTGAAAGTGTTCTTTTTGCACTTCACCGTAATTTATGCATTTTTTTTCTACTTGATTTATCAATATCCCTTTTGTTTTTCCATCTACAATTACAGGTCGGCCCTTAACCTGTGCTATACTGAGAAAAACAACTCACACTTACCTTACCAATGAATCTACTTCTGCCAGGCAGGCAGTGGCGTCACCCAAGATTGATGGACGGAGCGTCCATGGAAGGGAGGACCAAGAGGAATGCCGAGATGCAACTCCCCATTTTGACCAGGATAACATACAGTAACAGTATCAACTTTCATCATCTTTTAAATAATTTGATTCATTTTTTGTCTTCAATCATTACCACTGTGTGTTGTTGTTATTATTATGTTTGCTCTCTGCTTATAATAATTCATCCCTACAGCTATTTTTTAATTTTCTTTGCTATCTTTAAAAGTAAGCCCGGTACAACAGAACAGAAACTGTATGTAATTCGGGTCTCTCTGAGGGCAGACAGGCAAGGCAAATTGCATAATATACTGCTGCCCTGTACTACTGTCTAATTGTCTAGTAGTAGTTAGTAAGTACTACTTCTCATTAACCATCAAGTTATCATCATCGTGCATGCATTTCCTTTTTCTCCCTTAACACATTTATGGATATGGTCTTCTGCCAAGATTGTGTTTTGTTGTTTGTCCATGCATACTGTTTTTCTTTGTCAAACCTTTCCCAAAACCCCCCTTCCCAACCATTCATCAAACCCTAACCCTCTTCCCCCGGTCTGTGTGATTTATTGAGGTGTGAATAAATTAAATGTACACCAATAATTGATCACACGCTTGCTGGGGCGGATGTGGCGAAAGCAACACTAATTCAATTTCAAGGCAGGGCGAGGATCTTCTTCTGCTTGCCCACCCATGATCAGTATATTCAAAGGAACCTAATCCATCATCATTAATTGCTGGCATCGATTGGATTTGTCATCCTCCTACAAAGCACTAAAGGTTACGCTTGTGTCGAGTGTAGGCCTAGTCGAATGACTCGACACAACTACAGTTTCTAAGTTGTTGTACTAGGCTATCCCCACCACCATTATGTTTTATTTTATTTTGGCATATTATTTTTTGGCAGTAATTTCTGTACTGTACTTCGTTCTACTACTCCTCCCACAGTCTCTCTCAGGCGACTGACTGTCTCATTTTCTTTTTTTGCAAATGCTACTGCCAGTGTCTACTACTACCACCACAACCATGGCATGTTGGGAAACAAACCAAATCATCATCACCATGCAGACATCGCTGTGCCCAAGTTAAACATCAAGCACAGGTAAGAGAAGAAGTTTGGGGGAGGCATAATTAATAATGGAAATTTTTCATTAATTCACACACCCCTTGAGTCCAGTTGCAGAATGCATAGACTAGGAGGAGAGACTGACAGTACTAGTAGGACAAGTCACTCAGTGAGGGGTACCGCATCTATCTGTTTGTGTCTTACAAAGTCAGCCAATTATTTAAATCAAACACTGGCTGTGGCCCTGCAGCATCAAGGAAACAGTGTGACGTAAAACTGTAACCCCACCCACAAAACATTAACAACATCGTATGTAAAGTATAAATATAATTTAATCCCCTAACAAAAATAAACTATGAAAAAATCCCCCAAAAAAACACCTGGCCCACCCCTCTCCCTAACCCCAACCAATGTCCGAAACTAAAAAGTTCAACCAATTGTCCATGTCCATTAAATATAAACCCCAACGCCCAATTGCCACCCACCAAAAGAAGCAATAAAAAAGGGGCAATCCAACAGGGTCATTCATCGGCGTGCTCGCCTCTCCAGGACCTTAATCCGCTCCTCTAGGCGGGCCACGCGGCGCTTCAATGCGCGACAATTGCATCCACGGGGGGGGTAGTGAGAGATATCGAATTGCGGTGGGCGATTGCCAGACGGCGGCGCCGAAACGCTGGAGGGGCCTGGGTGCTGGGGCCCGGGGCATTGGAGGAGGCTGCAGCTGCTGCCGCCTCCTCCTCCTCCTCCGCCAGAGCCACCAGCCGCCGGTATTCATTGCAGATGGCCTCCAGCTTCCGGCTGCGGGCCACGGTTGCCAACTCTTTCCTTGTTGGTTTTGCTTTGCAAGGAGTAGCTATAGCAAGAAATAAAAAAATACTATTGTTGTAACCAATATTCTTAGCAAAACAGTAACACAAACTTAATTCAACACATAGTGGCACAGTAGCGCTAGCAAGCACAGTACATAACATTTGTGGTATGTATCTATCCTCCCACTTCCTCGGCCTCTAACATTTGTGGGAGTTTCAGGCATTATACTAGCACTATGGACTCAAGTACACAGTACACCAGTCTTCTTCTTCTCTCTTGTTTAGCAAAATTACGTGACCTTGTTGTAGCTGGCATGACAGCTCAGTCAGCTGCTTGCGCCCAAGACAAACATACTCGAGTCATGACGCAGACTCACTTTAGTTTTATTTACTACTGTCTGCAGGTGGGGAAGCTCGTATCCTTTTCTTCTCTGCCAGTCATAAATATTACATCTGGCACGCCCTTCCTCCTTCCACCCTTCTTTCCCTTTTCGTTCAACCCATCCATCAAGGTCATCTGATCTGACTTTTAGTCTTCTCCATAAAACTTTCACAGCTGAGTTGAAGTCAGATAGAAGAGGACATTGGTTACTCAACACTCCCGCCACTAATGCTATTGCTAATGCTAAGTAAAGGGTGTCTTCTCCAACCGTTCACAACAACTTCTTACTTACTAAGTCTCAACAGTACAGTGTACAGTACACCCTTGCAGCGAGTGTAATCAATGTCAATAAGTAAGGAATATAACTTACCACCGCCCGCCACTGCTGCTGGCTCCCTCCCTGTAGCTCCTGCAACTGCCACTCCCTCTGTGGCTGCGTCGCCATCGCCGCTGGCCCCGGTACTGGTGGTCGTCGGTATTATGCCTAGAAACATTACACATTTTTTAGATGCCATACACACATCCCCCTATTTATACTTTTTCACTAGCAAGATTGAAAAAAAAGTTAAATACATACATATATAACATACATCACTAGTACAAATCGGGTACTAGAGTACAGTAGACACTAGTAGTGTTATATCATAGTCCCTAGGGTCATTCTAGTCTTTGCTACGTTAGCCTGAGCCATGCAACCATTTTGCCTTTGTGTCTTTTATTTTTGCGCACGTTACTTAGCAGCTTGTTGTGTAAGACGCCTTTGAGTCCACATGAGCTCATAGTACTGCTACTGTCTGAGCGCTGCGTACAAGGTCGCAAAAACAAGCTACTTTGTTATGGAGTTCTGGTGGTCAGTCCGTATTGCTTAGCCATAACATGCTACACTTTTGGCACGACTGAGAAATGCTTGCAATATACTAACGCACACCCTTTTTCTCATAACAGACGGAAGATTCCCTTTTACAAACCAGAGATTTGCGGATCTTATGATGTAACCAGTACTTCTAGGTTCTTCTAAGGTGAGGGGTCCCCCAGAATTGGCTCAGAGATCTTCGTTTATAATTTTATATAAACTATATTCCTAGCAAGGGGAGGGTGGTTCTTCCACCACTGTTCAGTTATCATCATGATTGATTTCCCCTTTTGTCTTCTATGGACTTGTAGTTGTAACAATGTTTATTGTTTTAATCTTATGCATTTTGCTGTTGGTGCTGGCTCATATTATACTGCATTGTAGAACAACGTACAGAGCTTGTTAGTTGAAAATAAACCTTTTGAACTTACATAGACTGTGGTATTTGGTGTGGACTTAAACGAGTGAGTGAGCGAAAGGGTGTGAGAGGTCGGGAGTGTAGTGTTATGATCTGGGTTGTCTAATCATTGGGTACCTTCGGGGGGGTTCGGGGAGCTAATGACTCTGAGACACTATAGATAGTCAGTCAGGGGATTGTGGGTGAGGACGGTGTGAGGAAGGTCCAACCTCCTATCACCAACGTCCTATTTTCTTGTGCATAGTTCTGTATGTGCAGAATCCCTACAACAGTAGTAGTATGTCCTATGTATCCTATCAAAAATTAGTAAAATATCTGTTTGGGCATTTTGTTGGTGGGAATTGTTGAAAAGCCTCAAGATTAAGAAGAATAGAAGTGGACAACCCAAAGGACTGGACTCAGTGGCTAGAGCGATTGGTGAATCTGAGTTTTATTTAAAACCTTTTACATAAAGAGTGGCCACCTGGGCAAGCTTTGCTACAGACAGACTAATAGTAGTAGTACAGAGAGTCATAGCAGAGGCAGTTAGAGGCAGGGATAACAAGAATTTAGAAACAGATTGTCTAGATCGAAGAAGATTTTGTAAAAAATAGAATTAGGAAATCGAAATAATTGTTCGGAAAAAATAAGGTGCAGTAAAAGTTAGGGAAGTATAATTATTAATATTAACAACAGGAGGACTTACTGGGGCCAGCAGCAGAGCCCTCGGTAGAGGAGCGTCCCTGGCCCTGGGAGGCATCTTCACCAGCTCCCGCCGACTCCAACCCCGTCTTCTTGCCCCTGGGTGCTGGTCATGAAAGATGTAAGAAAGAAAGAGACAAACATGGATGATTGGTGTGAAAGTGAAACAAATAAAATATTTTGAAAAACGCTCAAAAAACATTTATGGTTACAACAATTTGACCTATCTAATCTGGTCGACTAGTATTGCGGGATTCGCGGTCCGTCTTATTATTTATTTATAACACTAATCCAGTGTTCCATTCTGATTCCAGAATACTAACTAAGCCTAAGTACCACCTGACCTAGCCACCTATTCCAGACGGGCCAATTGTTCACTAAGTCTGCATTTTCATTTATTTTAGTCCTCAAAAATGCAAAGATGGAGGACACATGCATAAATTTTAGCATACACCAAATTGTTGGTTGGTTGCTGCTGATGTTCTGCTAGTGATAAGCCTATTACCACTCACTAAACAAACTACAAAAGGTTATACTAAGGACTGGGGTAAGCAGCACTCAGCAACACGGACGTGACGTGACAGAGGATGCGTCATGCAGACCACTAAAAAATTACCTAGTAGTGAGTAACTAAACCTATCAATCCACCACTATCTCTTCTTAGTGGCAGGAGGACAAAGGAAGGACTAAAGTCTCTCTACCATTACCTAACTTAAGTTCTCTAAACTAAGTAAACTCTTACATAATCATGCCAAGCGAGCGCAAAGTTGCAAACAAGTAAGATTACTAGCGCCGAGCACCTGTGTCATAACAATCACAGAAGATTTTTAAACTTAATTTACCTGCAATATAAACAGCAGCATTCTTGCTGTTCGGGGAAAAAAATACATTCGCAATATATAACACAGAGCAGAAGAACACAAAGTAGTAATATTAAATAGCTACTCACCAAGCCCCGGGACCTCCACTCCTAGCAGGTCCAGCAGGTCCTGCTTCCGGTCCAGGATATCGGACCACCGGTGCGTCAGCTGGTTATTGGTGTGTCGGACATCAGAGCAGCGAAACACTGCCCGGCGCACCTTTCCCCACCACTGCCGATGCTCCCGAAGCCCGTACCCAGACTCAGGCCTGCCACCTGCTGCTAGGGTTAAGGGGAGGTTGCGCTGCACAAAAAAAACAAGTGCAGCCACCTCCGCCTCACCAAATATGGCCCGTTCCTGCACCCCTTTTGGGCGCCGCCTTCCGCAGGGAAGGCGGTCGCGGCTGCGAGCAGCCTTGCCATTTGACTTGCCCCCAACCTTGGGCATGGTTCTGGGACTCGGGGGGGGTGGAAAAGAAAAAGGAGGAATTCGAAAAGTAGGTAAAAGAAATGAAAAAAGCAAGTTATAGAAAAAGAGTGAAAAAGTAGTAAAAAAAGTCACAAAAAGTAGAAAAAAAGTCAAAATATAGAATCAGGAAAATAGAGAAATAGATAATAAATTAAAAAGATTTTTAAAAAGTGTACAGAAACAAAGGATTGCAAAGATAGAGGGAGGATAGAAAAGCAGATCCAGAACCATAGCAATAGAGTGAAAAACAAGATGGCCGCGCCCATTGCGACCGCGTGGGCAAGTTTGCGCGATATTTCCTCCGCGAGCACGCACAAAGCGTCGCTAACACGTAATACGCGTTCCCGGACAGGGAATACTCATCGCGAACGGGCGGGAGCACGCAATACGCGACCCGGAAGAGGAAATAACCATCACGAGCGGGCGGGACAAGTGAAAAACAAGATGGCCACGCCCATTAGCGACCGCATGTGCAAGTTAGCGATATATTTCCCCGCGAGCACGCAAAAACACATCACGAACGGGCGGGACAAGCAATTCCGCGCATTCGCGAAAGTTCCGCGTGCTTGCGGAGATTTTTAACATTTTTGCGATAATTTGCGTAGCGCGACTACGCAAATTCAGCCCACCCCTAGTATTTAACTTACTTCAAGCCTAAGCTAGAGTACATTTATTACTGCTTTAACACTTTTAAGGCTCTAAGAAATTTAAAAGTGGATTTTAATTAATTGTAATGGCCTTACTCTTTGTGGGTGTTTGTGTTTCGTGCTATAATATCCCTCCATACATTCCTTCTTAAGTGTCCTTTAACTCCTCCTATTTGTTAGTAATTATTCTCCATTCGCCTACCACTCTCCCATGCCCCTCCACCATTTGCTAATAAAATGTATGCCTGCATCTGCGGAGATCTCCACCACTGGATGGACGTTTCTGCACAGAACAGAAAGGAGAGGCAGAGAAGTTGTTGACATATAGGTTTGTAAATTGCATTTTGTTGTGCATAAAGAAGCACTTCTGGGGTACAACTTTACATACTCAAAATGCCTTTTGTGAATCAGGACCCAAGTAGGTAATTTTCTGTTACTGTCATTGGAGTCAGTCATGCAAATGTGGCAAACACAACAAAGTGGTTATTCACTAAAATGTTCAATATCTCCAGCCTCTGTTCATTTCTTTGAACTGAATCCCATATGAAGCAAATGTAAGTGCCTACACTAAATGTAGAAAGTGAATTTCAATTCACCTACTTTGTCAGTAGTTATTCAGAAAGCAAAGCTTTTTCATAGAAAATATTTTTCATGAAAAGCAAAAAACATGTATTATAAGTCTTCTATCATTACCTTGTCCTCTGTATTAGAGTTAGGAACAGAGAGACATTTAAAAAAAATGTTTGTCAAGGACATTATTGGTGATGAAATCCATTTTTCTTGCCCACAGCTCCAGCAAAAATGGGTAAATTGTAAGTATGTCTCCTCACTTACTATAACAGTTATACCCCAGTCATTCAGATGAAAGTTCACAAGCATGGAGAAGCGTTTGCAATGTCCTAAACACTGCCTGATTTCCAAATGATGAGGAGCAAGAAAAGCATTTATCTCTAATTAATTATATGTACGACATTTTATAAAAATACCGGGTCCACAACTGAAGAATTACCACAGTGAGGGACATCTGTAGCATTAGAACGAAATGACAGAGGAGTACAGCAGGATAGATATGAATATTGTACCTTAGCATAGCATATTCGTAAGGCTCATTTGGTAAACAGGTTTGGTGAAGTACATTTCAGTCAGTCTGATTCTCAAAACATTTTGAGAGAAGTTGCATCTTACTCCAGACTTAGGGGCCGATTCCGATTCGGGCCGGAAATCTCTCCGACCGAGCCGGACCCGGAGAGATTTCCGACCGAATCGGACCCGTGCAGCCCGACCGAACGAGTACGATGCGCACGTATGCCATCGGACTCGATTCGGTCGGACTCCCATTGAAGTCAATGGGAGCCTGCCGTACAACGCGTACGCGGGCTCCCATTGACTCAATGGGTGCGAGGCGGACAAGGGCGCCCCCTACAGCGTGTACGCGGTGAAGCGACTCGCGCCGTACACGCACAGGTAGGGGGGACCCATGGGTCCCCCCTGTGTGCGACTCGCGCGGCTACGCGTACAGGGGGGTCCGACACGGACCCCCAAAGTACGGCTCCGACTGCTCTTTGGAGCCAGAGTGCACGGCTCGGTCGGACTGCTCGCGGCGCGCATCATACTTACCCGGCCGGGGAACTTCTCCATTGCGCGGTGCGAGTCGAGTCCGAGCGGTGCGGTTAGACCCGGGATCGAGTCGGTCGGAGCGGTCGGGACGCCCGGACGAGTCGGTCGGCGATTTTGCATCGTACTCGCTCGCCCGGACGCGGGTACGAATCGGTCGGGAAATAGGGCTCCGAATCGGATCCGGTTAAGCCGAATCCGATTCGGAGCCCTACCGGCCGAGATCGGAATCGGCCCCTTAATTGTGAGTTACTCATACATTTCTCGAAGATTTGCAAACTTTTCTTTTATGTGTGTAAGTATATGTAACTGCTTGAAATGATTACGTAGTCACACCTAGGTCTGGAGTAAGCAGCATCTACTTGTGAATCAGACCTGGAAATTCAGGAATACTTCATACCTAAATACGCAACTACTCTAAAAAAAAAAAAATGTTGAATTGTTCCTTTTGAGATTTGTAATCTATGAATCAGGAAAAAAGTGTAAATCTCTGCCACAATAGACAAATGCCTGTCTAGATCTCAGATTGTTTTTTGAATTTGCACATAACTTTTTTACCAATGTGTTACTGATCTAGTGAGTTTAAACATAGACCATTTTGCACTAATTTTGTCCCTAACTCCTTCTGCTGATACCAACAAGCCACCTGGCCCACCCATGCTCTAAAGAGCAACTGGTATAGAGGTAAAAGAAGAGCTCCTCAATACGCCCAAAAGGAACCTGGTTATATATACTTATTAGGAAATAAATTGGTAATGAGATGCTCTTTGAGAAAACTGCATTATTTGCATGGTGTAAAAATTGCACAAGAAAATGCCAGTTTATGGTCAGGTAAGTTTAATCATGTCAACCACTGGTACTAGCTCCAAATACTTCTTAGTGCCTAGCAATAAAATGTTATGTTTTATATGCTTGTTTCAGGTATCCCACAATTAGTTCAGTCATGATGTTGACCTTTTAAGTTATAGATAAGGTTGAAACTCTGTTGACACTGCAACAAACATGATGAATTACACTAAATGAAATAGGTGCTGTGGAAACAAATTGAATATGACACTTAGGGCCTTATTACGATTGCGGCGGTCCATGAACCCATGTGGCTGAGGTCGCGGTCCGCCCACCGCGAGCTCCGCGGTCCGACTACCGTATTGCAAGATTGTTGGAGTGCATTTGCAAACACTGTGGTAAAACCGCCGACACCGCCAGTCATCAGTAGACCACTGCGGCTGCAGTTGGGGAAATTCAGCTGCCATAGGGCGTTACAGAGAAGTCTCACCATCATCCATATAATGAGTTGGCTGCCATCTTCAGTTTGGCAGAAACGAAGGATTTGGGGTGCATACTCACCCCTTTCCTGTTATTCCCATCAGACTTCAATGTGGATCCCTTTCTCCAGGTCCCCCCTTCACGGCAGCATCTTCACCACGAGGAATATGACCCTGTCTGCGGCGAAACACAGGTACGTGCTTTTTGTACCATATACACATTGTCTAGACTCCCCACATATGGGTCGGACTCTGGCAATGGGTAGGTGTTATTTTTCCACATGTATTATGCATATGTGTGCATTCAACACATATGCAGTTGAATGCTCACACAGGCATATGTATGGAAAGCCATTCACCACCGCCACAAAACATCCACAGCCACACCAGAGACACCACTGTCAACTCATAATACGGCAGTGGGAAGACCGGCAGCACTGCAGTCTTCTAGAGGACGCGGCTGCGGTGTTCGGGCAGTTGGACTGAGAAACTCGTAATCAGGCCCTTAGCTCATAAATGTTGTATTTCTTGGTCATTGATTTCTATATTTATACATCTTTTGTATCACTGTTATTGTTATTATTCTTGTGTAGACACCGAGTGTTTGTTTATTTTATGTATATGATATTTTTCTGTAACTCTTTGCAATCAGTGAATAGTTTTCTGACAATTGAGAACAAGCACCATGATTTCTGATCATTAACTGACATTTTCATTCGCAATTCATACTGCCATGTAAAAAATGATGTTTTATCAATTAACTCCTGGTATATCATTTGTGTCCAATAATTCTAAAGAGCAACAGAAAATGTTATATGACCCCTCTATCCTCTCTTGCCACATGCCATGTTGCATACATGTAACATACAATGTTTCAATACGTTTTCTTAAAATGGTTTAAAAATACCATACATTCTACTAATTTATAGTGCAATATTGCTGAAAACTGTTGAAAATAATAGGTCTTGTTGCTACCTAAACATAGATAAATAAAAATGTAAGATGTCAGCAGTGTAAAAACTGCAATAAACATCAGAGAAGTTACTTTATGACAGACACTGAGAATAGAACTGTTTGAATATTTTAGAAACAGACTGCATCACAATACCTTAACTCAAGAATTTCGATACATACAATTATGGCAGGACCAAACATTATATGCTTCAGGAAATGTCTGAACACTTAACTGTTCACTTTTAATAGAACGCTTAGCATTACAGGTGTCTCTAATGAAGAACATTATTAAGCTATTTCAAACATTAAGATGGTTTAATTTAGGGCCCTATTTGCATAGTCCTTTTCTGTGACTAGCTATGTCTTTACTTCAGACCTATTAAGGAATTTGGAACAGGAAGGAATGCCTCCTATCTGAACCGATTCACGGGTCTGGATCACCAAGCATTTTTCTATGAGTAGTTGTAGTTTACTACTGTCCTTGCAGGTGTAACTCCAGTCATTGACACTGCACATTTTGGACATCAAGACTGCCATCTGCCTGTTGGAAATGTGCCCTTTCTGCTGGGTCACCCCAGATTTTTGCTTTCTGTTGCTGAGCACATTTGTGTTGGCTATAGGACACTGGGTACTTTAACCCTGCTAACTAGTGGCACAGTGGTTGTGCTCTCCTCTCTAAACATGTTATAATTGATTTACACCTGATTGGCACATTGATTTTACTTGTAAGTCCATAGCATATGGTGCTACATGTGCCCAGGACTTGTAAATTAAATAGTGCTAGTGGGATGAGGCTCTCATTGTGCCACCCATTATATTAGCACTTTAAAACACGTCTCAAGTCCCGCCCCTGCAGCCTGGGTAGGTAATGTTTGTTTTAAAACTGACATTTCAACCTCTTGAAATAAACTAACCTTTTCCCAGGCCTGAACCTTCCCTTTTAGTACTTACAAGTCACCCCTAAGGTGGCCCTAAATGCTCATAGACCGGGGTGCATGGTAATTCAAAAGTAGGACACCTATATTTAAGGTTTTTATATGTCCTGGCAGTGAAAAACCTACAAAGTCGTTTTACAGTGTGGCAAAACTGGCCCGTCAATAGGAAAACACAGGGTTACATGATAGCACTTTATAATACTTAACTTCAGTTTGGTAGCAGCTAGAACCATGATTCAAGTACTTATTTTAATATTCATGTAACATCCAACTTAATGGTCAAGGCTGAATTTACATAACTTTTTTAGCAATAGCACATGTGAGCAAGGGTAGTATATGTACAAGCAATCGCAGTGGTTCACATGGAGCTCATTTTGCAGAGATATACCTGGATGAAAACAGCAAACTTACCGCAGATAATTTAGTAAAATAACATAAATGTTCAAACAGTAGGTTTCCAGTAAAAAAGAGCAGATTTATTCACATCATAAATTGCATGTTAAAGACAATACTAAAGCAAAGTAAATGCAAAGGTGACCCCCATGTGAGCAACAACCACAACCAAACATATGGGTGACCCAAGTAGTGGAAATCATTGACTGAGAAGCTACCGTAGGGTTTAGCACAGATTTACATAGCGACTTTTGTGGTTCACCCTGAAAAGGACTGTGATTAATATTTGAGGTGGCTTCTCACCTCCCTCAACTAATATTCAAGGGGCATATTATCAAGAACGGCGTTAAAAATTATCGCCGGTTTAGCGGCAGAAAACTGCCGCTAAAGCGGTGATAATGGGCTTGATAATATGCCCTTGAGAATTCCAATAGAAGTCCATGTTCTGGTGTGAACATGGGCTTCTATTGGAATTCTCCAGGGCATATTATCAGGCCCATTATCGCCGCTTTAGCGGCAGTTTTCTGCCGCTAAACCGGCGATAATTTTAACGCCGTTCTTGATAATATGCCCCCAAATGTCTTACACTGTGTTTATGCCACCTTTTCACTCAAACTTTACCCGAATAACATGCAGAGTACCAGACATTTCTTCTGTGAGCGCCACCCTTTTTATTGTCTATCAATGCCCCTTAGGCTTTCTAGTGCACAGTTGTGGTCTTGAAACTGCATCATACCCCATGATACTCAAATTATCATCACCTTATCCAACAGTCCCCCGCACCTTAAAATCAATTTTCAAATTGTATGTCTACAGTGGCCAAATGGATGAGAAAGAAATAGGTAATGCTAAATTCTGATAAAACAGAGGTCTTAAATTTATGCAAGCCTTATCTACCTTGGTCACCCACTTGATGACCATCTGAATTAGACACTATCCTTACCCTAGTCATTGTTGCCAAAATCCTTAGCTTCTTCATTGACCAAAATCTGTCTTCTGTCAAACAAATTGCATCTCCGTCAGCCACCTGTTTCCCATCCTGTGAACTTTGGGAAAGAGTTGATACTACTTCCTATAGCCATGAGGAACCATGGTCCAGGCATTAATTTAATCTATACTGGACTATGGCAACTCTCTCTATTTGGGCTTAGCTGATTATTTGGTACATCGTCTTCAAGAAATGAAAAATGCAGCAGCATGTCTAATCTTAAATCTCCCACACAAAAGTCAATGATACGTTATAACTGGGAACTTTCCTGGCTTCAAGGAAAGCAACACGTCAACTTTACATGTTTATGCTTAACTCATAGTAAACAGAGCAGGACCGATTTACCTGTGAATGAAAATCCATTCCTAAAGCCCTCAGTGCACTCTCCGATTCTCCTCATCTTTTCTAATTGTAATTCCCAGATTAAGCCTCCAGATGACATTTTTAGTGTCACATTTGTTCTTGTAAGTCTGATGTATGAGCATAAATGGCTTTGTGAATTGGGCCCAATGACACACTGTCTACTTTTTTTTTGTTCAAATATCTTCATTGCATATTTAAAAGAGAAATACATTTGTAATACACTAACAATACAACAGATCAGAATAAAATATATAATAAATTAGTTCTGAAGAATTTAAGAATAAAAAAGATTTCATAACAAGAGTCAGTGGACTGGGATAAAAAGAATGGTAAACATATCATTATTTTAAAAAAGTGAGCAAATAAATATTATGACACATAGTAGATGTTACAAAATTCATCAAATAATAATATAAATCCCAGAGATATGAATCAGGCAAATCAACTACATATATCATGGCAAAAACATTTACCAGCTGTATTGCTTAATAAATAAGAACGATCAGTCGAGGAAAAGGGGAAAAGAAAAAGAAAAAAGAATACTGAAGAAGAAAGAAAGGATAGGAGTCAAAGAGGTGGAAGGGAACATCTGCTCCAATGGAAGAAAATAAATTAAGAAATGGAATCAAAAGGATACTGAGCTACCAACCCCTGAGAAGACAAATTCATATACTTGTCCAGAGACCGCCAAACATTACTAGAGATGGAAGGCGAGTAATGTTTTTCTCAACAAAAGTATGGGCTCCACGAAGGTATGAGACCCATGCCCACCAGGTATGATAAGATAAAAGATGAAAAGATTTCCATTCTGTTAGTATAATTTTAACAGCAATGGATAAAAGTCAATATATTAGCTCCAAATCCGTATTGTCAAGGGATAAAGGAATAGCTGTAGCCAATGGACCCAGTAGAATCATAGGTAAAGAAAGGTCAATAGATATATTAAAGATTAGTGATAAGTGTTTCTGTATCAGGCCCCAGAAAGAGTGTAATAATGTACATTCAAAAAAGCTATCTCGTAATTTCAACTTGTGTAAACGAACAGGGGTCCAATGTAGGAGATTTAAAGTAAAGAATTTGGATTGAATAAGAGAAGGCGCAATTTTATTACGTAGGGATAATTTCCCAAACAATTGCCAGGTATCTTGTGAAATATGTTTAAAAATGTAATCTTCAAAGTGTTGAGACCATTTATCATAAGTAATAGTAGACTGTGTAGGGAGTGGAGCGGATAAAAATTTATAGATTTTAGACGCAGTATGGCCTGAGCGTAACCACATAGAAATAAGTGAAACCATAACCAAAATCGGTAGAAAGGGGTATTTTAGAAAGTTTAACCTTTAGTTTCAAAAAAGAGTAAAAATCCATGTTGCTAAGATTATATTTCCTGGATAAAAAAGAAAAGGGAAGCGGGTCATGATTAGAATCATAAAGATCTTTCACCAATCTGATACCTTTGGCAGCCCATGAAGAAGCTGTACTAGGATCGATGTCAGTAAAAAGTTTAGGATTCTACCATAAAGAGGACCATCTTGATTTATGACTACGTTTAGATACTTTTTTATCAATATATTTTAGTGCATGAATTGTGTCTAATATAATATGTTGAGAGTGATCAAGGACAAGCTTAGAAGCTGTGAGGAAGGAAGTAGTGGAAAAAGGAGTGCACAGCTCACGTTCAATATAAATCCACGGGGTATATGTTGGGAATCCGGTAAGAACCAAAGTGCACCATGAGAACATAGGAAGGCAATTTGATATAAGTTCAAATCCGGAAGATTACAACCACCCAGGACAGAAGGCTTCCTAAGGTGTTTATAAGCAATTCTAGCTCTCTTATCATTCCATAAAATGTTTGAAGAGATTGAATCAATCTCATGGAAGAAGGTAGAAGAAAGGTTTATATGTAATCTGGAGGATCAAAAATTAATAATCGGGGTTATCATCATTTTAAGAGTTTGTAATCTACCCCACCAGGAAATATATTTAGGAGACCAGGAAGACAAAAGATACTTAACTTTAGATATGATATGGGATTCATTATAAGTGATAGTATCTGAAAAATCCTTACAGAGCCAAATCCCTAAGTATTTAATACGGGTCGATTGCCATTTTTAAAACCTGAATCATCCATGTGAGAAGAAAAGCACAACGAGTTAAGAGGGAACATTTCAGTTTTTTCTTTATTAAGAGTGTACCCGGAAACAAGCGAAAAATCCCTAATGATGTTAGAAATAACAGGGATCGCTGTTGCAATATCCTCTGAAAAAATAAGGACGTCATCAGCGTAAGCGGCTGTTTTAAGCGTATGCGAACCAAATTGAAAGCCTTTAATTCTCTGGTTCAAATTCAGTAGACGAAGAAGTGGGTCTATAGACAAGAGCAAAAGAAGGGGAGTAAGAGGGCACCCTTGTCTAGTACCTTGACGAAGATTAAAAAAGGAAGACGTAGCACCATTAATTCTGATATTAGCTTTTGGTTGCGCATAGAGAGACATAACCATATTAATAAAGGAATCGCCAAGGTTATGGGATTCTAACACTGCTTGTAAAAAAGGGCAAGAGACTTTGTCAAAAGCCTTTTCAGCATCAAGGGCAATCACTGCCAATGGCAATACTGAGAGTTTTGCTTTTTCTAAAATATGACAAAAAGTCTGAATATTGTCTCTAGCGAGTCTCCCCTTAACGAAACCTGTTTGGGATTCATGGATGAGATTAGGAATATGACCCTCTAAGCTTTTAGCCAAGATCTTGGCATAGATTTTAGCTTCCATATTTAATAATGAAATTGGACCAAAAATTTAGGATCAGAGTGATCTTTACCATCCTTCGGGACGACTACAATAGTAGCCTCAGCCGCTGAGCCATAAATCTTGCTAGAGAGAACATAGTTCTCAGAAATCTTCTTAAGACATTTGACTACTGAGGGAGTAAATGTTTTATAGAAGGCGATAGGAATCCCATCTGGCCCCGGAGCCTTCCCCGAACGAGTAGCCTTAATAGCCTGAATGATCTCGTCAGTATCAATCGGTTTCCCCAATTCAGTCATGTCAGTATTCGAAATAGTATTAGTAGGGATCGATTTAAGAAACTGTTGACAAGTAATCTTGGGGCATTGATCTCTAGGTGTGTATAAAGTTTCATAGAAGTCTCGAAAGACCCCAAGTATTTCTTGAGTATGAAACTTCTTGGATCCTTTTTTATCAATAATATGGGAAATATGAGTAGCTTTAATATTCGTATTTTGATAGTTTAGGGTGGCAGCCAGCAATTTACCAGCTCTATTCCGTAGTAATAAGTGTCGGGATTTTTGAGCATGTGCACCAATATAAGCTCTTTTGGTGACTATGGAGTTAAAAGAGTATTTCAAATGTTTTATGTCTTGTAAGAGTGATTCATCGTTAGAGTGTCTATATAGCTCTTCTTTGCGTTTAATATCATCCCCAGAGACTGAGGAGATTTCCTAATGTCACTATTTCTTTTTGACATTTTTTTAATAATGTGGCCCGTATAATGCATTTAAAAGCATCCCACAATTCTATTGGGGAGTGCCCGAAGACTCATTATCTTTGAAGAAATTATCATTCTCCTCATTAAGTTCTTTAACTTCCTCATTATCCTCCAAAATGTCTGTATTGAGACGCCAATTACGAGGGCCTCTTGTATCTGTGAAATTAAGGATAGTTAAGGAAACTGCTGCCTGGTCAGAAACAACTATTAGGTGGATCATAACATTTATAGTATGTTTTAAAAGAGAGGCATCCATCAAAAGATAATCGATACGAGAGAAGCTAGAATGTAGAGAGGAGAAAAACGTGAAATCACTACCCGTAGGATTATGCAATCTCCATGCATCAACAAGATGATGAGACGAGCACATATTGAGCATGTGTGTATGCGCTCTAGGGGGTCGAAATTTAAAGCAGAGGGGCAGATTTACAAGAAAGTGACGCATCTGTAGAGATGCGTCACTTTCCCTGCGCCACACTGAGAAACCCTTGCGCCACCATGGATCCGCCGTATTTACAATACGGCGCACCATGGCGCAAGGATTGACAGATGCGTCAGAAATTCTGACGCATCTGTTGGGGCAAAAGTCACGCATTGCTGGAGTCGTGTCGCAAGCACGACGCAACTCCAGCAATGCTTTTTGAGGCCTATTCCCACTACACTGCGTCACTCCTTACGCCTGCTTCAAGCAGGCGTAAGGTTTTGATGCAGTGGGGTCCTAGAAGTGACGCAGTGAAATCTTGTAGATTACACTGAGTCACTTTTATGAGGCCTTCCTGCGTTGGAACGCCCACCCTGCATACATTATAGCTGACGCAGGTATAATGTTACGCAGGGCTTTACAACGTGACACATCTCCCTAGATGCGTCACATTGTAAATAGGCCGCATTGTTTGCGCCGCTGTTGCGTCAAAAAAGTGACGCAACTGCAGCGCAAAAGTCATGCAAGGGGCTTGTAAATCTGCCCCCAAGTGTCTATCCAAAATAGGATCAAGGGGAAGATTAAAATCCCCATCTACAATTATTCTTGAGTTCTGTGGAATATCAGTAAGTTTTTTATTTATGGTAGTCCAAAAAAGTGGATCCTCAATGTTTGGGGCATATAAATTCATAACATATAGATCATCCGAACCATTAGTCAAACGCGTAAGTAGCCATCTGCCACTGGTATCATGTTCAGCTGTAACAATAGACAAACCAGAGTTTTTGGAAATAAGAGTAACGACCCCATTCTTCTTCCCAGAAGCCTCGTAGCAATTACCATCAAGAACCCAATCCTTCCTCATAAGAAGAGCCTCTTTAAAGGCTATCTTAGTCTCTTGAAGTAGAACCACATCACCAGATAAACTCTTGCAATAATCTAAAATTTTAGGCCTCTTAACAGGGTGATTCAACCCCCGAACATTAAGTGAAACTACATTTAAGCCATACGCAGATATGTATGAAACAACATAAGTGAATGCATCTGATAAAAAGAAAAAGGGGCAACCAAGATAAATTAAAGACTAAAGTAAATAAAGCATGTATCCCAAAATAAAATGAAGCAGATGTCCCAAAATTAGGGTGGAGAAAAAGGAAGGGAATGAGGAATAGAAGAAAGAAAAGAAAGAACAGAAGTACTCCAGGGAAAAACGGAGTATCAACAAAGAGGAACCCCGCCAGGGGATATCTGTAGGAGACAAATTGCATGGGGGAACAACGTGGAGGAGCAACAACAGAGGCTATCAACCTCGGTATGGACAGCTCAGGAGTAAACAGGCCGCAGAGCGGTGAAACAAGTATAACATTCTCAGGTGAAATACTATATTGCTACCTCTTGCTAATAAGAATAAATAATGTAAATTCAATAAATATAATATACTCGAACATTTGAGTAAGAAGTAAATAACATTTCATAAATAAATTAATTAATTAAGCAGCCTATATTAACAGATAGATATCAGTCTAAGATACTATAAACCGGTCCATAAAGTTATATGAATAAGAACTAAAGAAAATAAATACAATATATGGAATAAATAGCCAACTGTAAAATGGTGGAATAAGAAAAGTCAGGAACAATCTCATACAATTAAAGCACGTAGTAGATCAAATTTAAATGTAAGTAGAGTGTCTAACATAAGTTGTAATTCATAAGCAAATCATTATGGCTATGGTAGTGTAGAGCTTCAGGTTAGATATACATTAAAAAGATTAAATCGAGAAATAAATATATAGATACTAAGTTGGTGCATATAATGACACAAATCATCAAAATAATTTGACATTCCAATGGAGATCAATGATATCAATAAATAGTATATACATATAAGTAGATTACCACCAATTCAGAGCACCAGGAGGAGATAGAGAAAAAGGTAGAATAAACGAGCCAAACAGAAGAACGAATAGAAAGTAGAATAAAACGAAGAAAGGAGAATAGTATATAGAAAATAGAAAATAGGATACAAACTTTTATAAAGAGATTGATGAAAGAAAGAGTTAATGATAGGTCAAAGAATAAAGAGAAAGAGACAATCGTACACATTTATGAAGAGGTAGTCCCCAAGAAGCAAAATACAAAACACAGAAGTGCATATTACTATTGTCAAAGGATGTACGTATTACATATAGCGTAAATGACCACTGTAAAAGCTGTAAAATAAAAATATCATGAACCATAATATTCAACTAGAGCAGGTACTATATAAAGAATTAAATAAGATGTGTGTCATAAGATGACAATTCACAATTGAGACATCATAACTATAGCAAAAGGCAATTGTACAACTATCATGTCATTGGTGGTCAATGGTGTCAGAAACTGATATATCCATGCAAATAGATTATCCCTTAAAAATACCACTAAACAAAGAAAAAACAGACCAAGAAATGAAATAGAGAGTGGAAGAAGGAAATTAATAAAGAATCAAATACTTACTGATAGTAAAAGAGTAGAAGAGAGGAAAAAATAGAAATGGATAAGAATTTAAAAGTATATTAACAATAACCAAATATAACAGTATAACTGCAAGGAGCCATATAAGTCGTGTCGACCAACATAGTATAGACCAACACTAGGGATGTAAACCCAAATAGTACTAAATATAGTACAAAAAAATTGTATCGTCCTGTAAAAAAGAGTAATAATTAATAAAGAGTGACTAATCTAGAATGAACGAAACAGCAGCATCGAGTCAACAATTGTAGGATATTCTCAAAATACAAAATACTTCAAAATAATTCAAATATAACAATATACCTACAAAGAACCATAAGACTTGGTCGAACAGCACTGTACAGAACAAAACCAGGGATGTAACCCCAAGTAGAACTAATTACAATAAAAAGATTTGCACTGTCCATGTCAGTAAATACAAAGCATTAGAGGCGAGAGGTACCAGGAAGAGAGTCTGAGTCCATTTGCGATTCAGATTGATAATCCAAGAATGTCGAAAGATCTGAAGGTTCATAAGAAATCTGTGGGCGACCTTGAAAAGTGATCCGGAATCTTGAGGGTCCAGCAAAAGAGAATGGGATTTTTAAATCAGTGAGTCTCTTGCGTAGATTCAGAAAGCCTTTGCGGCGGATCACCGTGTTCCTGGGAAAGTCTTGTGAAATGGATATTCTGTGACCCTCCCATTGTATCAACGTAATTTTCCTCATTTCTGCCAAAATTAGTTCTGTATGTTGGTGGTGCAAGGGTTTAAATATCAGAGGTCTTGGAGAGGACATCGATCTTGGTTTGAAGGCTGGAACCCTGTGGGCGCGCTCTATCTCAAAGTCTTTATTAAAGGAGATATTCAGGGTATTTGGGATCCATGTACGCAAGAAATCAATTACTGAAGGAGCAGACTTTTCACAATCTTCCGGTAATCCAAAAATACGAAGATTACTTCTTCGATTTCGATCCTCTTGTTCTGTGAGATCCCTCGTCAGTGAGGTAATGGAACGCTGCAGATTTTGGATGTGCTTCGCCTGTTTATTTGTAAAGTCTTCCACACTACTTATTCTGGTTTCCGCATTAGAAACACGTATTGAGAGAGATTTAAGATCACTGCGAATTGCAGCCACCTCTACCTGAAGCAAATCAGTATTAGTTTTGGTACTTTGAGCAATATCATGAACAGTATTGAGTTTAAGTAAAATCGCCTCCAAAGTTGAAGTAGACTCAAGGCTACCCTTAGTTGTTGATTCCGGAGTAGGAGAGGTTTGTTTGGAGCATTTTAAATGTCCCTTGGAGTCTCTGTTGTTAGTATTGACACCCATGCCTTCCGCCATTTAGATAAGATCGTAACAGCTGCCACCGACAGAACTTGAGAGGATTAGACGGCACAGATATGGCAATGTATGACCCAAAAGACAGAGTGAAGAATATACTCTCCAGTAGACAGCCAAATTATTCTGCCCTGCCTCCAAATCAATAAGATGCACCAGAGCAGAATATTATCATGGTAACTTTACATCGCATGAAATGGACAGTCAGCAAAACAACAAGGTTCAATGCCAGATTATTGCCCTTTAGTCGAGTAGTACAGTATGAGACAAACTTTCTGACAGCTGTCGCCTTTTTAAAGTTTCAAAACGTGACGAGAAAGCATCCTTGCGGCATAGTTGGTAGCTATGAACAGAGCGCTGTGACAAGCAAAAATTATGCAGTAAAGTACCTTAGGCAGCCATAAACGAATACTTAGAAGCTTCAAGAGTGAAAGTCAGCAACCTCATATCGTGTTGTGAGGAAATTTACACAACAGGCCGCCATTGTGAAAAATAGCACAACACCGCATTTCTTATCGCAGCCTCAAAGTAGGTGACTCGCAAGGGGGAAAAAACACTCCTTGACATCTTTTTAGCTGGTTCGTCGTTCTCAGGGCTGAAGGGCAATTAGAAATTCCACATAGCATATGGGAATTAATCGACAGTACAGGCAGTGACACAAAGCCCAATAGACTGTAGCCACCTCCACAGAACGATAAGTCACACCCCTATATTTATGGATCCAACGAAGTGCCCAACTAAAATAATATACCACAGTACCTTAAGGAGCCTCAAAATGGCAAATAAGTGCTTTAGTAATGAATTGCAGCTTCCATACGTCGTGTCGTGAGGAGAATTCCATCGGTGGTCGCCATTTTGGAAAATATTCCGACACAAGTTTTCGTGTCGCAGCCTCAAAAGAGAGTGTTGCGCAAAAAATAAAACACTCCGATGTTCCTGAGGTATACCGCCGCTCACCGGATCAGAAGGGCAATGAATTATCACCAGAAAGCAGCCATTCCCGCTCCGCGCCAAGCCACGCCCCACCGCACTGTCTACTTTATGTGCATCGTACCTGGAATATCAGAGGTAAATTACACATAGACAAGAAAAAGCTGTATGAATTAGGCTTTTGAAGAGGAATCACAGTCTGAGAATTTTCCATTCCCTTTTGAGTGTAAAGTTCTTTGGAAAGCTCTGCGTGAATAAATGTCCACCACTGCATTGAAAATAGTTGGTCCCGATGAGCATTAGGGCTGGACTGTGAACCAAAAGCAGCCCTGCCAAAAATGTTGAAACCAGTCTGGCGCCCTTCCTTCTCTCTCACCTCTCACCTCTCACCTCTCTCTCTCTCTCCCCCCCTTCTCTCTCTCTCGCCTAACGCACCCACTGACCAACTGACCAGGGCGAGCCGAGAAAGTGCCAGAGAAGCCATTAGAAGCCCTCTATCTTCAAAAACCGGCCTCCAATTGCTCCTACACCCCATGGAAACGCTCATATATTTTTTTCGATTTCTGCATCTACTCTTAAAGTATAAAGTTTTGATTGAGATGATTATACATAGTCGGTACGTGTTATAATTGTTAAGGGCCCCTATAAAGAATTAGGGGCATATTAGCAACAAGGCGATAAACAATTATCGCCGCTTTTGCGTCCGTTTTCGGACGAAAAGCGGCGATAATTTTATCGCCTAATCAGCAAGGTCACGCTATCGCGTGAATCCTTGCATTATCGCCCTTTCCCCAACGCCCATCTTTGCATCTCTAATGAGATGCAAAGTGGGCGTACCCCGGATGGACTACGTTGCAAATATCGCTGATGTTCACATCGCGATATTTACAAGGCAGCCCACATGATTTTAGCAGAGGTTAGATTTCGGCGAAAACGTCCGTTTTCGCCAAAATCTAACGTCTGCTAAAATCCTGACTTAGCCATCCCTAACATAGGGGGTGGATTCTGCTGATACGACCACAGGGTCGTATCAGCAAGGTTATCGCCGTTTGCAGGGAACATCGCTGGAAAACCAGCGATGTTCCCTGCAAAACGGCGATAACCTCGCTATCTCTGGAATTTTTATCGCCCTGGAGAAGCGCGCTACCAGGGCGATAAATTCCAGAGATAGCCTGCGATAGGGAATCTGTCGCTAAGCATGGCCAGCGATAATTATCGCTGGCCGTTGATAATATGCCCCTCACTTTCTACTTTTTTACACTTTTGACACTTACAATGTGGAATCATGATTTCGAAACAGAATGTATCTCCGGGATTTCTTTCTTTCTGGCAGTCAGACAGATTGTCAAGGCGGTCTTCCATAATTCTCTATTTGGCATATAGGGGCATATTAGCAAGACCGGCGATAAAATTATCGCCGTTTTAGCGGCAGGAAACTGCCGCTAAAACGGCGATAATGGGCTTGCTAATATGCGTTTAGAATTCCAATAGAAGCCCAGGTTAGATGTGCAGGACATCTAACCTGGGCTTCTATTGAATTCTATAACGCATATTAGCAAGCCCATTATCGCCGTTTTAGCGGCAGTTTCCTGCCGCTAAAACGGCGATAATTTTATCGCCGGTCTTGCTAATATGCCCCTAAGTTGTTTTATAAGGCGCTGCACCGAAAGCATGGTTTTCTTATAGATCATATTCAAACAAAATTGCAACTTGCTCCTAAGCGTAACAGCGCATATAAAATTATAAATTAAAAAAGAATTGTTATGCTACAAGTGACCTACCAAATTAAAACTTAAAACCATGAAAACGATTTTTAAATATATTAGTTGTGACATATCATGAAGCAAAACACACAAATTCATACACTGTAATGTGTCACACTATATGGGGGTACTAATAAAAAACATAACATTTAGAATCCATGTGGCATCCCATGGGGTGTGATGGGACCAAAAAAAACACCTACACATTATCCCTTTCAAGGGGATCCATCAGGCAATTCCAGAGCGCCCAGCAGCCCACTCCAACAATGCAAAGCGTGAAAAATAGAAGTTAGTATTAGCAAAGTAAACTATTGGCCCACCACCACTGGAACCCAAGTGCTCTTCTTTTAAGGCGAATGTGTGAATGCGATAAGAAAACATGTCATTAATAGTACGAGAGTCAATGGCTGAAGTGGGCTTGCCTATCATTGCTGTATGCTGTGGTGGGTGGAACCAAAATGTGAACGAGAGCGTAGCAGACGTAACAGCGTAGATGAAAAATAATGACCCAAAGGGCTTTAAGTATGTATATATGACTGCGCTGTTTATGATTCTTTTAATAACATGAGGTTGGCGAGACAATAAAGCTGCCTCTACAGACTTAAAAATGGACACCATGTATAGAGTTTATATACTATTAATCTTTGGGGGATACTAATGCATTTTTCTTGTTGTAAATATAGTGTTACAATCTAAAAGAAAGCCCAAAACCTATACCTTTGAATTTAGATCTAATACAGAAGGCAGGTAATAGTGATCAATGAATAAGAGACATGCCTGAGTAATCTTCACACCGAGGAGGCTCTTTTAGTTTTCAATTTAAGATACACTGGGGTCCATTTCCAGGGGCAGACCTCGGGTTGATCAGCGAAATTCTATACACTAATTTCTAACTTAGTTGGTATTCACAAACAAGAGTAGATGCATGTTGGTTTATTTCAGCACGTCTAGGTCCCACTTGAATGATCCAGTTCAAAAGTATAGAAATAAAACCTCTCAACAGTTTTCTCTTTGATTGCATATGAAGTGGAGATGTGATAGTAAAACTTTTAAAATTGAGAGAAGGAATTAATAAAAAGTTAGATCAAGTATTTTTCTACTGTACTAACCGTGAATATATGTATTTTGTGAGTTATATGTCAACCATTCACAAATACGGACAAAAAAACATAGCTATGTAAAGTTTTGTGGTAAACACCATATACTTGCATGTTGTCCATGTGAGGATTACTTGTACACAGGACGTTAGCGTTGGTGGCGGTTGATGCGACAATCTTTGTTGGTGCCACCGGTCGCACCGCCCCAAAGCCGAGCCTCCTTTTACATCTCATGAAAAACGGTTTTAAGGTGCTATTGTGCGTAATGGAATCATTGTGATAGCAAGGCTGCTGATCCGTTGCTAATCTATTCACAGATTTCAAGAATGGCATCTTTGAAATATTACATTTATAGATAATGTCTGATAAGCTAGAGTCAAGAGGGATGCTTGCTACATCTTTATATGACTACCACCTGCCGAAGGCTATTTTCGAACTGCACATAAGGAGCAATTTGCTGTAAAATATCAACAAATAATAGATGGGTTTATCAGGTTCAATGTTAGGCTCGCGCGCTCATGAATTCAAAACTGAATACCTTCTCCTTCATGTACTGCTGGAAATAACTGCTGTCTTTGCATTACTGCTGCTACAGTGAAAATATGTTGCAATTGAGAAAATAAAGACATCAAGAGACGTGTTATAGCAGCAAATACAGCTTACATTAAGTGACAATGAGCACAGTGGGGTTTTTCAGAATTTCATCGGTGCCAAGTGCGTTGTGGGTCAAAACTAGTCATTATGAAACTAGCATACTGAAAGTGCAGTTGCAAGAAAATCAGCAAAGACTAATGAGAAAGAAATGTCAAAGGGAATTCCAATACTTGTATAGTGTATAGCTGTATGAGAACTAAAAATTACTATCAGCTTTCTCACCTCTGCAACGACTGCTGGAGTGCTTTGCCTTGATTTTCTGGCCCTTTATCTGGCTGGCCATTTATCTCTTTGGGAATCTGCCCAGGGGCTGGACCCACTGGACACCGGCCTTTGAAGGTCCACCTCCGCTTGTCACTCCCTCAGCTCCCGGGATTTTATGACAGCAGGCGCTGGTGGGGCATGAGGAGAGAGTGACAGAGAAAGGGGAAAGGGGGACAGAGATAGCTGTGAGGGAAATTGGCTGGGTTGAATATTTTGCCAGGATAGCTCTGGTTCTCAGTCGGGCCCGGGGTGTTTTCAAATATAAATGGTATTGCAAAGTGACCACTTTTTGAGTGGTGAGCCCCTTTCTTAATTTTTTTGGTACTCTCCTGCTGGTAATCCTGATCTCAAATGCTTGGACACTGCTATCCAGTATCCAGTGTATGTGCTCTGACCACTAAAACATGTTGCCATTGGCTTAAAACCTGATTGGCACATTTACATTTTCCATAAGGCCATAATGTGTGGTGCAGAAATACACCCATGTCATGGGAAATTAAATGGAATTTGTGGACTGCAGCTCCATTTGTTCCATCCACTATATGAGTACTTAGTGTGCGATCCACTAGCGTGTTAAAGGAAAACATTATGCTATGCCTACCCTGTGTATCTTGACTGTTGTAAATCCTTCAGTGTGACTTGTCAAAATCACCCTTTTTGACAGATAAAAGCCGTCTTTTATATATCATTTCTAATTAGGCTTTGTTGTCCAAAAGTCAGGATACATGGCATTTAAAAGTAGGACATGTTGAAAATTAATATTACCATGTCCCTAAAGTGATAAGTCCACAAAAGTTATTTTTATTGTGGCATGTCTAGCTGCTCTATGTAGAAATCCAGAGAGCGCGTTAAAATAGCAATACTGCTATCTTGGAAATGGGATCTGCTAGAAAAATAATGAAACTACTAGTTTTAAAGGTTATTACAAAGCCAATTCAATGGTGAAATCACTTTATTAATACATATTAAAGGAAAGTCACTTTTATAAAGTTACCTTTCCCTTTATGAGCCAGCAAAAACTAATTAGCATTAGCCTCTAACAGCTGGTCAGCCTGTACCTGGCCGGAATGAGGTATGACTGAGGTGTAAACTTCCTCCCTGAAGCTACACAATAGGTGAGTCTGATTGACAGGTCCACTCAAATGGGCAAGGATCACTATTCTAAGCTCAGCAGAATATTCAGGGTGGGAGTTGTGGGCATCCTGCCTAACACGTCTGCCTGAGACACATGTAAAATGTTTGAGCTCTTGAAATGGATCAAACAGGACATGATAGCAATTTTTGTGTATCTCCTGTCTCGTCACTGAAGAACTCTGCTTTATTTTTTGTTGTGGCTCCATGGCCTGCTTCAAACTGTATGCTAGTATGAGATGGAGGAGGACACTTGTCATTTGCCTATGGCACTTCCATACACACCCCCAGCTCTCAGAGCCCAGGTTTAGTGTAGCTGAAGTCTTCAGCCATCTTGGCATTGTCCTGACCCATGGCATTTTGTGCCTGTTTGCAGTTAGGCAAAAAGGAACTACTGAAAAAGTAGGTCGAATAGAGCATGGGAATATTCACTCCCACAGGCTGGTGGACCCTTTAAAGCTGGACCCTCAGTAAGCCTTCCTCATAATACTTTGTGGATCCCAGGAAGTCTAGAAGTAGACTGGACCTACTGTCTGTGAACTGAGAGGAGCCCTGAAGTAATAGACCTGCTCCATCTTGTACCCAGGACAAAGAAGTGGACTCCAAACGTCAGTTATCTGACGTCCTGTGTAGCCATAGGCACACAACAATCTGCAAGTGGCATTTTCCTGAAACTGCCCAGCTACCTAGCAGCGACTGGAATTGGACTGGACTTTTCTGTTGCCCTCTCTCTGATACCCTGAGAGCCTCTAAGAGCCCTCCCATGAGGTCCTCGGGCCTTTGAAGTGTACTTTTATTGATGTTTGGGTACTAGAAGAAAGTTTGGAAACTTTTTTAAAGATTTTCTTCCAAAACCTCAGCGAGACCTGAATGAAAAAGTATTCGACTAGCAGTTCCGTAGCGTGAAATTAGTCCCGCTAAAGGATCCCTGCACATCTGCTTTGAGACTGAGAAAATCTTCAAGGAGAAATCTCCAATGCTCCAGAGTACCAGTGAGACCAACCTGCTTCAGGAATCTGGCCTTCGGTTCCACTGTGGCGCCTACAGTTTCTGCGGTCACCCGCTCTGGAAGGATTTTTCTTAAAAAAAACAAAGTCCCTTCTCCCTTGGAACTTTGAAGAAATTTCAATGCTTTCTCCAAAATATTTACAAAGTCCCTTTCTGATGTAGGATTTAGAAACTTTTTTTACTTACAGACTTTCACCGGGACCAATTCACTTGGTCTAGCTGAACTGGGCACCACAGCGGTCGCTCTGAAATTACATCTTGGTCCTGGTCTACTGTGACTACTGACTTACATTGGGTGCTTTATTTTTCTTGGCACTTTTTCACCGTACATTTTTAAAATGTATATTTTTGGTTCACCTTATTGGATTTTTGGTCTTATTTTACTCATAATTTGTTATGCTTCAGTTTAAAATTGGTTGTTGAGTTTTATTTTGTTTTGTGTGACGCTTTCTACTGTGTATGCTCTGCTTAAGTACCTTATGCATTGCCTTTGAATTATGCATGACTGTTTTGCATCACAGTACACAGGATGGAGCACAGGTTTATTTTATTTCATTTGTGTGACATCGAGCTGGGGGTGGGCTTATCTTTCGAGGTAAACACTTTCCCTCCACAAATAGTAATCGATTTTCCTAGAAATGTGCTAACCTGACCAGTCCTGAAAGGGGCAAGATATTGGCCCTGTAAAGAGATGCACAGAGGTGGTTTACTCCACAGCACCATGCTTTTTAAGAACATAGTTGCACATTGGACCTGTGTCAAGTGTGACACTTCAGTGAGTCCACTCTTTTATATCAATAGACGTTTGCATGCTAGACCATGTAGGCAGATGCATAAAATGGGTAAGAAGTAAACTGCAAGTCCCATTATGCAAAATCTGCTTCTGATATGACATGTTTGATTTAAGGAGTGTAGCAAAAGTGCATTCACTCAGTCCTTCATTGATTTTTCTCCTTTTTATGGACCCTATATTTCGCTGGTACTATGAATCAGTTCACTGTGACATTGTCAGTCAGTGTCACAGTGTGGTATGTCCCTAACAATTTGGCCTAGGTGAAATTTAAGATTGTGCTAGTGCAACTTGTGCAATTTTCGAAATTTTACCTTTTGCTTCCCACATGAAATTCCGGAAATGATGGCATTAAACAACTTCGCATAATTAGGTGCAATTCGCTGTAAAAGTTTAAAGCGAATGGAGCAATTCACAATAAAAACAACAGAACTTGAGTGGCTGTTGATCACATTGCTTTTATTTAATGCGTCCTCACACTCAAAATTGACACAAGAACGCATTTCAAGCTAAAATATAGTGCAAAATGACAGATTCGCGTTTCCTGTAATTACGCAGAATTTTGCATAAGCATGTCATATTTTCGCGTAGTTACGCAAAAACAAAATTCACACATTTTTACACAGCCCTGCTAAAAATTTACTTTTGACTTGACAACATCCAATTGACTTATTTAACTCTTTACAAAGGCTATGTAACTGTATCAGCAGAGTGCAATTAAAATAGTATATTTGGGCTGAAATATGTAGTCACACGACCCACATATATGACTAAAGTGTATTGCTCCAGAGAACACCTTTGTGCTCTGGCTAAATTGTAGTTTAAAACGTTGCAGTGTCACTATCAAGGAGAAGTGCTTCCCATATGGGAAAACCTACTTTTTTATATTATCTAAGCCATCCTTAAAGGTTGCTATGTAAGCCCAAACACCGTTGTATTTAATATATAAAGTAGTACTTGCTATATATTAAGAAAAATGTGAAACCCCACATTGAACAGCTACAAAAACAGTTTTTTACTGTGTGACAGTTATAAATAAAAGAGCCCGTATTGTAACATCATCAGGAAACATCCAATAACTTTGAATTACATTTCTTTTCCATTTGTTATTAAAAATCCAATTCTATGATGAAAATAGATGTTTGATATTGTTATGTTCCATATAGGTACCCCAATATAGGCTCAGGTAGTCAACTAACCTTTCACCTATATTCTTCCCTACCAATACACTACATAACGGTTCTTAGCACTGACCTTTTAAGTAGTTACGGTAATGTCCAAAGATGACATGGGGTTTTCTCCCAAAAGTTTAAGCCTCATCCATTATGCATGAGGATTCTTGGAATCTCAGCAGGCCTACCATCTCCTGCATAATAACTATGTATAAGGGTCAATTCTTCCGTCATCCTAGTCCAACATGACACAGCGAGGTATATCCCCAGGGGTAGGCCTGGGCGGTAAATTCCGTTCCGCTCGCGGAATTTGGGTAATTTCGCGTTCTGCAAAGAACGCGCAATTGCCAAAAATTCCGCGATCCGCGGCTTCGCAGAGTTTTTTGCTTGTTCGCGCTTTCAAAATGCGTGTTTGTGAGATATTTCTCCCCGAGCACGCAAACAGCATTCGCGAACAGGAAAAAAGCATCGCGAACGGGCAGAACAAGCAATTCCGCGTGCTCGCGGAACTTTTGCGTGCTCGCGGAGATTTTTTACCATTTCGCGGAGCTTTGCGTAGCGCGACTACGCAAATTCCACCCCGCTTTGGGTATATATACACAATATCTTGCTGAGGTAGTCAGAGGAGAAAAGGACTTCCATGCTGACACACTGACGCGAGACGCTGAGGTTCCTGCACGCAGACACTCCAGCTCTCAGTGGTCTGACATCCCTTGCAGCATGTCCTTCTTGAGACCAAGACGGGGTCCCACAGTCTCTCACTTCAGGTAATGGGGTTGACTTTATCCTAGAGGGATTCTTGGCTTTTACACCTACGTACATGCTAGGTACATTTAGGTACATCTAGTTAGGGTCGCATCGTAGGAGTACACATTCTACTGTCATGTATTTTATATACTTGCCTGTATTCATTGTTTTAGCACAATGGTAGAAATCTACCATCCTTTTACTCTGTTAGTATTTATAATCATTTATATCTGCTACTGTCTAGTGGTTGTTTCAGCACACCTATTTTACGCTAGAATGACACTGGCTCAATAAATGCTTATTGAAAAACGTCCCCACCATTTATTCTGTGTATCTCTCTGAGACAAAGTGAGCACGAGTGACTGAGCGAAAAGTATGGCACTGTTTCCACGATTCTGAGGGATCAGGGTTTTCATGTTCGATAGTTGCCAAGAACTATTCTCTCCTTGGTACCAGGGGTTTCTAGTGGCACTGTGAGCTAGCTGGTATACAGGCTAACATACCCGGTAGGGGTGTCTAGAATCAGTCTGACACCAATCCTATAATGTATGTTGTCTAAACGTGCAGATCCTATATAGGTTTATAGGAACTACACGACAATATAATTAGTGGAAAAGTACATTGTGGTGTCGCAGAGCAAACCAGTTTAGAACTGATTTACAAAATCACCACAAGAGAAGGAGAAAGAACAGTTGGCAAAACAAGGGAGTAGGGAAATCATTAGGTTTGGGCGATAAATTCCGCCCCACTGGCAGAGTGAGTTAGTGGAGTTTTTGCCACTCCGCATTATGCATGTAATGTGGAGTTCCAGACAAATTTCACCAACCACCGCATGGCAGAATTTTTCTTGTGTGTGGCTCGCCAACAGTAAGTTGGTGAGCGCGAGCGAGATTTGGCGTCCCCTAGAGCTATTTTTAGTTGCAAGGAGGATACCGGCAAGATTTCCCCTTGCGGGTGGTCGCAACCGTTCTTGATCAAAAAGCTGCAGCGTGAGTAAAAAAATCTACTCAAGCGGCAGCAAAATCAACTTAACAAGCAGCACCCTCTAGTTTTCCACGTGGTGCTGTTTGTGCTACTTTTTCAGTGCAGAACAAGCTCCCTGCACAAAAAATCAGCACGAGGCGAGCAAGGTTTGATGTTTGATACAATTAGTGGAAAATTACATTGTGGTGTCGCAGAGAAAACCAGTTTAGAACTGATTTGCAAAATCACCACAAGAGAAGGAGAAAGAACAGTTGGCAAAACAAGGGAGTAGGGAAATCATTAGGTTTGGGCGATAAATTCTGCTCCACTGGCAGAGTGAGTTGGTGGAGTTTTTGCCACTCTGCATTACGCATGTAATGTGGAGTTCCAGACAAATTTCGCCAACCACCTCATGGCAGAATTTTTCTTGCGTGTGGCTCATCAACTTACAGTTGGTGAGCGCGAGCGAGATTTGGCGTCCCCTAGAGCTATTTTTAGTTGCAAGGAGGATACCGGCAAGATTTCCCCATTCTTGGTCAAAAAGCTGAAGCGTGAGTAAAAAATCTATTCAAGCAGCAGCAAAATCAGCTCAAGAAGCAGCACCCTCTAATGTTCCGCGTGGTGCTGTTTGTGCTACTTTTTCAGTGCAGAACGAGCTCCCGGCGCAAAAAATCAGCACGAGGAGCGCAAGGTGCCTTATTCTGTCCATTCGCGGATCTCTGCAGAAATCTCTGTGAGTTTCACCCACCCCTATAAATCATGACCAAAACAATTAATTCCCAGAACCACTTTAGAATTTCTGTCTGTGCTCTCAGCAAGAGGAAAAAACATTTCCAACACTGACAGAAGTGAGACAATCTCATCTCATATGGGAGTGGCAAGCTGCAGGATGACTAGGGGCATTTTTGGACTCTGCGGAGTTTTGAAGCAAACCGAGAAAGGAAGTGTCATGAGGTTACAAAGATCCCGGGCACAAATACTTCCATTTTACATGTTCACATTTAAAGTTTACATCTTTTTAAGCAATGACTTTTAACACACATTTGCTTGTGCGCCCGCATGAGATAGTGTACTCAGAAATGGTTTGCTTACAGTTACACGTCTTAGTTGACGCATTATCTTCCCTTAGAACGTTCTGTACAAGGTCGAGCTACATTGCGCAAAATGTCGTTGTTTGTTGCTATTCGTTTAGAGACAGCTCTGGTGGGTAGAATCAACAATGAGAGATGGCCCGGGCACGGAAAAAATGTGTCCAGTTTATTATATTTTTGATATGTTGTCAAGGTTGCCCCATGCTTGAATTCTATCCCAGCTGAATCCTGTTACTATCCTGAGAAGGACTATTAGAAATGGGATTCCTGATTGTCTGAGATATGCACCCAGGCCAGGCAGGAACCACCACTCTAGTCAGGGTAAGCTAAAAACACACTGAAAGATAACCTGTGCTCACCCTCTGGTAGTTTGGCACAGAGCAGTCAGGTTTATCTAAAGAGGCAATCTGTGAAAGATTTGTGGATCACACACACACACAGTAACACCATGAATACATCACAAAAAGATTCCACACAGGTTTAGAAAAATAGAAAATATTTATTTGAGTAAAAGAAGACCAAAGTGACAAAAATCCAAACAGTGGAAGTCGAGATATACATTTTAAAAGATTAAATGCAAAAACACTGCTCAGAAGTCACTTGCAGTCAAAAGTTTACATGAGGTCGCGAGGGAACGGTACAAATCCAAAGTTCAGGCCGAACACGATAGAGAGCAGGCCGGCTACAGGACCCACTGAGAAAGTACCTTGGATGGAGCAAACCATTGATGCTGAGTGCACGATGCGTAGATCTTTTCAATGCAGTCGAGTCGCTGCATCGTTGGTGAGTTTCGCTGAGGTGATTCTAGTGCGTCATCGTCGAGCTGTGCAGAGCGCCATCGTTGGGCATGCAGGCTGTAGAACCTCTGTCATCAAACAGCCTCTGTGTCGGCATCAAAGGGCAATGTGTCGGTTACGATCGGCGCAAAGGTGACCATGCAACAGTTTTGTAGCAAAACAGCTTCAGAACCCCCTTCTGAGGCCCATAACTTGGAGAGGGCACCTCAAGTAAGGGTAGGTCTCACAGATGGCAGAGTCCAGCAGCCCCAGCCAAATTGCAGGACGTTTTTTGTGTCCCTGAGACTTCAGAAAACAGGAGGCAAGCCAGCAAGCCCTTGGAGATCACTTGGAGGGAAGGCAAAGTCCAGCTATCCTTCAGCAAAGTCAGGGAGCAGCAGGCAGCAGGGCAACAAGCAGAAAAGCAGTCCTTCCACAAAAGCAGTCCAGATGCGTCCTTTAAGCAGCACAGCAGTCCTTCTGACAGAGGTTCAGTTCAAGATCCAGAAGTGTCTGTTTATAGGGGGTCAGAGTCCCAGTAATTATACCCAAAAGTGCCTTTGATATAGGAGGTGACGTCAAAGCAGCTCTGTGAAGTGCGAAGGATCCCTTTCAACCCAGTCCCATCTGCCAGTCAATCTGAGGGGGGTGAATCAGTGCTTTGTGTGTTCACAGGACACTACCTATTGAAGTGTAAGTGTCATACCATCCCATTTCTCCCAGGAAGACTCATCAGAATGCAGATGAGTGCTCAGGATGCAAATGAGACTCACCTTCCTATGCTTGTGGCTGTCTAGATGAAATGCACAAATTGTAGCTGGCACCCAATCCAAGTGTGTATTGGAGACAGGCTGTAAGGCACAAGGAGCAGTAAGTGCAGAGAAATGCCCACTTTCTAAAAGTGGCATTTCTAAAACAATAATGTTAAATCAAGCTTCACCAGGAAAGGGGATATATCATTACCCTTCCAAAGATATGAAACATCAAAAAGCTACTCTTCTCTGATCAGGAATTACAGCTAAAAAGCCTAGTAAGGAATTCCCAATGCTGGCCTATGAGAGGGGTAGGCCTCACAGTAGTGAAAAACAAAATAGGCTGTTTGTCACCACCAGGACATGCAAAACATAAAAATACATGTCCTACCTTTTACTTACATGGCTGCCTGCCCTTAAGGTTACTTAGGGCCTACCTTAGGGGTGACTTATATGTAACAGAAGGGGAGTTTAAGGCCTGGCAAGTAGTTTTAAATGCCAAGTCGAAGTGGCAGTAAACTGCACACACCGGCAATACAGTGGCAGGCCTGAGACAGGTTTCAAAGGCTACTTTTGTGGGTGGCACAATCAGTGCTGCAGCCAACTAGTAAGATTTGAATTACAGGTCCTGGGTATATGGTATGCCATGTTACAAGGGACTTCGCAGTACAACAAATATGCCAGTCAGCTATACACCAATCTCATCATGTTTTATGGGAGAAGCACATGCACTTTAGCACTGGTTAGCAATTGGTAAGTGCTCAAAGTCCTAAGGCCAACAAAAGGAATCAGCAAAAAATGGGAGGTAAAAGGCAAAAAGACTGCGGAAAGACCACCCTAGGGATGACAAGTCTAACAAGGATGGCGGCCTGTTCTAAACCAAGAACAGCTGCCCGATGACACCCACCCACAAGTTAATAGGGAGTTATTCCACTGTAAGGTATTCTGGCAGACACACACACTCTATGCTTACTAGGATAGGATGTGCTAGCTAAGAGTATAATTATATGTATTCATATGATCAAGGCAACAGTACAATGATTGAATTGTTCATCATCTTCACCTTTCCTGTAATGCTGGCTACTCTGTTTTGTTTCTTTCTATTAATCATTGTAGTGCATGTATTTTACAGAAGTATCAAATTGCTTCAATAAGTACTTGAAATGCCAATTTATTTACTTCTTGTGTCTCCCTTTGGGCATACCCGAGTTAACAACGAAAGGGTAGATCTGTTTCCATGTTTTCCTTGAAGAATCAGGGTTGTCATGTTCTGAGGTTGCAGACACCATCCGGTACTTTGTAAGGTGTAGGGGTCCAGATGGTGCACTGTGAGCTAGCCAGGAATTAGGTCAACATATTCTGATGATATGTGCGGACTCAGTCCCACATAGTTTTGATGCTTATGTTGCCCAAACACACAGTCTTACTGAAATATGGTTTATAAAATGTTGCAGTCACTGGATAGTGCAGGGTACAGCTGACACATCACGACAACCCCCATAGAACACTGTTGGACATGGAAAGAAATATCTGAAGAAAAAAGTCTCGGACTACTAATTGGAGAAGATAAGCCCAAAGGACTCCTGACTCCTGCTGGCACTCAGGGAACTCATAGACTAAGTTGATGGACTCATGTTGCTGCTTCAGGGACACAAAAGATAGAAGGATGATTTGACCATTGGAAACGGCAACAGGACTGGCTAGAGAATGTCCTGGTGCCTTCAAGCATGCCCTGAGGGCATGAGTGACAAATGGGAACTTTCCCAGCATCAAGAACATTGTGGAACCTTTCAATTTTTCTACCTCCAAGTGCTGAGGCTTCAACATGGAGAGTGCCCAGTCAGAGAGCAATATATCCAAGCTCCTGGTGCTCAGAGCTTTTTGACATAAAGGAAACGACCTAAGCAGATAATTGAAGGAAGGTATCTAGCCTCTTGGAGCCCTGTCCATCTATAAATTACAGCTTATCCCTGCAGGAGGATTTTAAGACCCAAAAAAGTGATTGAGTATGAAGTTAATTAATTGGTTCAGTGCCAGGCAGAAAATATATCCCAAGTGATGAAGTGACCTCTCCAGCTATTACATCTTGCTTTGTTCTGCTCTGACCTATGCCTCTAAAACTTAAGGCTTTGGTTAGAGCTTGATGACTATGTATTTGACTTTTAGTGTTCCTCCCTCCCTTCAGCATCAATCCTTGCCCTGCAGGATGGCTTCCGGAACCAAACGATATCCTATATACCATATTTCATAGTGGAACCCACTTGTCATATCTGACAACTTCTGCCAAGATTACAGTCAACCACAAACTGTGAAATTTGAGTTTTCTTGAAGCTTTATTAATTAATGAGTTAAAAATCAGTATCTTCATTTCTACTTATACTATTTGGATAATTTTGTTTCTTTTTGCTCGTTCATTTTTCTTAATGTATTTCTAAATTGCTTTTGGGAATTTATTTGCTTTGTGTTCCTGATTTTATTGTTGTTTGGTACTGTTTGATGTTAGGCCGTTTTGTTGGAAATTAGTCTACTGCTTGTGCCATTGCTACCACAGGCTCGGCTGAGAGTCTCTGAGAACTGTATTGCGACCAAACCAGATTATGTTTACTAAGTTAGTAGTGGTGTCCCCTCCCAAATTACCTCCATGTGCAATAAGAAACCATGCATGGCATCGAGCCGTTTTACCTCTCGCATACAAGGCAAATCTTTACACTGCACTCAGCTTGCACATATATTTCCAGATATAACACAACACCCTTTAACTATCCTGCAACGTCGATAATATAGGTCAGTGAGGGATGTGCATGCTCCTGCAACATTTGTGCCTGACCTACACTTTAAATTAGTATCTGTTCTGAGTTGTCAAAAACAGAAATAGCAAATACTCTCTGAAGTTTACTGATTTATTCCTCTCCTTGAAAAATTGCAGGATCATAGAGTGCCAGCATTGGTGACTGCAAAACCCGTGTTCAACAGTTCTTGGTGCCTATAACGAAACATGTGAGCAGTGACTGTACCAAGTACATTTGGGTAGTCCACAGAACTGCTGTGTCACACGTTGTTTGTCCTGCATGACATTTACCATGGGCATTTGCTGCTGTACATAATTATTGAGCTACAGCAGCATCTGTAGCAGACAAAACAAGATGTATGGTGCCGCTAAGATGTCACTGGTCCTCTGAACGTGTCTACGGAGCAAAAAGTGCGGGGTGGTGCTAGACACAATGGCATAAACTGAGATCATTATGTGGCACGTGTAAAGCCATGAGCTATGTTTTAACTGTATGGCTTGATTACATTATTTTTAGGATTTACGTCTTTTTCTGTGTCGTTAGTGCGTTACAATACATAAGGGCGTTCGTATTATATAATTATTTTGCTGTAATACATTTTGAAATAGGTTTTATACTGACCTTTGTAGTTGTGTTGTGTTTCTGCTTCTAACTTGCTATTGCCCGCCCTAGAAAATGGCATTTCTATGCAATTAGACCTGTGCTGGATACATAGATGTTAAAGCTGACTTGGATATGAGTAGGTAGATGTGTGTCTCTAGTTTTTGTGATGGGCACTCCTTCTGGTTAATATACTCATTCGTGGATGTGCCATACTTCAGAAGGATCATTGTTGTCCTCCCAATTGGATCTACATTTTTTTGCTGTATTTCCTCAATGACGCCCAAACTGATATTGCACACTTCTTCGCTTTAGGGCCTGATTTCGAGTTGGTCGGAATCCAGATGCGTTTTATCTCATCAGATAATTACATTATTTATTCTTTTTGATAAATAGCCCCTACCGTTTTTCTGTGGAATTAGATGCGGATTTTGATGCTAGTGCTTTTAAATCCACATGGTAGGTAGATATGTACACTTTTCTCTGATTAAATTCCAGAAGGTTTGCACTGAAGGGTGAGATATTTAGCACACCCTATAATTACCAGATGAGATAAATACCACCCAACTCTCAATTCCAACCACAGTGCAGACAGGGGTTTTTGCAGGAGTTGGGAAACACTGATCCACTCATATTCATGGCCATAGACTTGATTTAAGATTGCTCAAAATCTTGATAAATCTACATTTTTTGATTCATTAGCATGCATTTGTCTCTTTGTAAATCACAGAACAATATGAAATGCATAGACTCCACACTAATATAGCCAACAGCTACATAATAGATATTCTGATGTGAGGACACAAGACATGCTGTAATCCTCTATAAAGGAATTATAGTTCAAAACTCTGAAAAAATGCCATATTCAAAATCTTTGTCAGCATGGTTGAGGCAGAATGTCTTAGCCTTCTTTAGCATCTGCTAAATGGTCTTTGAGTATTTTCAGTTTGTGAGAACTATTATATATTCCATCTGCCCTTTCTTTTCTGTGTGCCCCTTGTCAGCCTCACCTTCCAGCCAGGCTTTACGATCATCCCTTTGAACTATTGGGTTTTCTGCATACAAGTATGAACCAATGGCTATCCTTATACAGTGTGTCATTCTATATTCATTTACAGTAAGCAGCAGTTCTTTCAAGCAACACCACAACAATGAACGTGTCTGTAACTTTGCAGACAGGAAAAAAGGCTCAGTCATAAGATTACCCATCTTTTTTCTCCCTATGCGATTATGCAGATTCAGTGGAAATACCAAGACCTATCCAGGTAACACTGCACACCACCTGATAAGCCACAGACAAAGCAGATGCATTGTATATTTAGAAAGTTACGGGTTGAGAGGTAAGTATGGGGGAAAGTGCTGCGTGCAATGACATTAGCGACTCAATCAATCAATATTTTATTTTAAGTGTGACTACTCACCCTTGAGGGCCTCAAGGCGCTGGTGGGCAGAAGATCTGACTGGGCACTGGGGTTCAGTTCAAGAGCCAGGTCTTGAGATCCTTCCTGAATTGGGTCAGCGACGGGGATATCCTGCGGTGAAGAGGCAGGTTTTGGCAGCAAGGTAGGAAAAGGATCCTCCTACGGTCCTGGTCTTGCAGGTTCAAGGGACGGTGGCAAGGGCCAGTTGGGCAGGGCAGAGGTGTCTGGTGGGTATGTCGAATGAGAGGCGGTGGTTTAGTTATGCTGGTCTGGCGTTGTGGAGGGCTTTGTAGGCATGTGTGAGGAGCTTGAAGGTAACTCTTTTGTTGACTGTGGCTGTGGCATGGGATGTTGGGAACCAGTCTGGCTGTGGCGTTTAGAACGTTCTGTAGTTTCCTGAGGAGTTTCTGGGTGACGCCTACGCAGCGTGCATTGCCATAGTTGAGTCTGCTGCTGATGAGTTTGTGTGCAACCGTCTTTCTGGCCTCAGTGGGGATCGATCTGAAGGTCTTTCGAATCAGACGAAGAGTGTTGAAGATTAATGAGGAGACAGCATTGATCTGGTGGTTCATAGTGAGCACGGAGTCCAGCATGATGCCGAGGTTTCATATGAGGTCCATGGGTGTGGGGGGTGGGTTCGTAGCGCAGCGAGCCGAGTCTTCCCAAGCGGAGGTGTTGGGCCCCAGGATGAGGACTTCAGTGTTGTCCAAGTTGAGCTTGAGGCAGCTATCTCTCATCCAGGTGGCGACAGCCGTCATCCCGTCGTGGAAGTTGTTGCTGGCGATTGTGGGCACGTTGGTGAGGGAGAGGATCAGTTGGGTGTCGTCAGCATAGGAGACGATTTTGAGTCTGTCGTTCCTCACTATGGGTGCGAGTGGGGCTATGCAGATATTGAAGAGGGTGGGGCTCAGGGAAGAGCACTGGGGGACTCCGCAGCCGATCTCCGTGGGTTTTGAGAGGAACGGGGTAGTCTGACTCGCTGTGTTCTACCAGAGAGGAATGAATGGATCCAGTCCAGGGCTTTGCCGCGGATGAGGCGTTTTGGAGTCTTGTGCTTAGGGTTCAGCGGGAAACGGTGTTGAAGGCGGCCGAGAGGTCCAGGAGGATGAGGGTGGCTGTTTCTCCCCAGTCGAGAAGGGAGCGGATGTCATCGGTGGTGGCAAGAGGGCAGTTTTGGTTCAGTGGTTGCTTCGGAAGCTGGATTGAGAGGTGTCCAGGACATGGTTTGCTTCAATGTACTCAGAGAGTTGGGCGTTGATGGCCTTATCAATGACCTTGGCTGAGAAGAAGAACAAGGAGATGGGTCTGAAATTCTTGGGTCTGTTGGGTCGGCAGACTGTTTCTTCAGCAGGGGGTTGATTTCGGCATGTTTCCAGTCATCGGAGAAGGTGGCAGTCTCAATGGAGCAGTTGATGGTGCAGCGTAGTTTGGGGGTGATCGAGGTGGCGTTTCTGTGGAAGATTTGGTGCGGGCAGGGGTCCGAGGTGGCTCCAAAGTGAATGCCCTTCATGGTCTTGAGAGTGTCGTCAGTGGTGAGCGGGGTCCATTTGATCAGGATCAGTTGGGGGGGCAGCATCATCACATGTGGTGGTGGCAGGAGTGATGGGTGGGTCTTGGGTGTCAAAGCTGTCATAGATCTGCTTGATCTTGTGGTGGAAGTAGGTGCTGAGTTTGTTGCAGAGGTCTTGGGAGGGTGGGACTTCTGTGGTCTCACTGTTGGGTTTGGAAAACTCCTTGACGATGGTGTTGTGTGCGTTGCCATTGATTCTGTCTTGGAGGGCCATTTTCTTTGTAGTTTTGAGGAGGAGGTGGTGTGCGGTAATGGCGGCTTTGAAGGCTGCGTGGGCTTCCATGGTTTTGTTGTTCCTCCATCTCTTCTCAAGCCGTCTACAGGTACATCTGGACTCGTGGAGGGTGAGAGTGAACCAACTGGCTTTCTTGGAGTGTTGCTTGCTGGGTGCTTTCTTGAGGGGCACCAGAGTGTCGGAACAGTTGGAGATCCATCGGTGGAGGTTGCGTGCTGAGATATTGGCATCTGTGGATGTCGGTGGTGTGGTTATGCTGAGGGAGGTGGTGAGATGTTCTTTGGTGACCGTGCTCCAGTTACAGCAGGGGGGCGGTGGGTGCAGTGGTGTACAGTGGTTTGGTGAAGGCAAAATGAACGCAGTGGTGGTCGGTCCAGAGGAGTTTGGCGGTGTGGCTGTAGGTGATGTTTTCACTGGCGGAGAAGATGGGTGAAGTGTGTGTCCAGCAGCATGTTGGAAAGGTGATTAGCTGCTTGAGTGTGATGTTGGCGAGGTTCTCCAGAAGGGATGTGGTATTTTGGGCTTTGGGGTTGTCCAGGTGAAAGTAGAGGTCACCGAGTTGGATGTAATCGATGGATGGGGGAGCCTGAGGTGCAATGAAGTCGATGATGGCATCAGTGAATGGCGGGCGGGGGGCCAGGAGGTCTGTAGACGAGGGTGCCATGGAGGGTGGTGTTCGGGTTGGGCTGGACCTGGAAGTGGAGGTGTTCCATGGTTTTCATTGGGTCAGCCGAGTGGGTGGGCATGCGGAAGGAGTTCTTGTGGACAATGGCTATGCCTCCTTCTGGTCATCAGTGCGGTCCTTGTGGGTGGTCTTGTAGCAGTCAGGGATGGCAGTGGCGATGTCTGGACTGAGCTGGGCTTCATACAGGTTTCCATGAGGAAGGCAATGTGGGGGGAGATGGAGTAAAGGAGGTCCCAGATTTCTGTGGGGTGTTTGTGGAGGGAGCTCGTGTTAAGGAAGGGACAGTTGAGCCAGTCTGGTGCGATGTGGGTCAGCCGGGTGGCAGGAAGAGCTGGAGTGCAGAGGTGAGTGAGGGTGCAGCGGCAGTTTCGGCAGTAGAAAGGTCCTTGGGTGTTCTTTGGTGGCCAAAGAGTGATTAGGGTAATTGCCACAGAAATAGAATTGACCGAGAGGAGACTGTCCCTGGGAGCTTGTGCATACAAAGTCTGCTTTGTCTGTGGAGATCCCAGTAACAGTGACCTCGGCCACTTCTGAAGCGGATCCCAAATTGCAGAATATGGTAGTAGCATCTAAGCCCAGTAATCCTCAAAATATGCAGTCTCGCGAGAAACCCCCGGAGGAACCGCAACAAGTCACTAAAAAATTAGGTGGACTGTTAGAAATAAGCGACCTAGCTGTGGATCCCCTATTGTTTTTTCCTCTCCCCCTCCTGTGTGGGTTAGTCCTGTTGTTAACAATACGGTCTCTGGTGCATTCTTAAATTGGGTGACCGACCTGGTGGAAACCCTTGTTGACAGTGTCAAAGTGATTATGAGTGTGGAACTTTCTCCTGTTTTGGTGAGACTGTCAGCGATTGAATCATCTCTCAGAGTTGCTACCAACCCTGTGGCACTTCCAAGCAGCCAACTGGTGGAGGAGACCCAGTGTCTACCACATCCAATTTGTATCTCAAGTGTGCCACATCGAGTAATACCTGTGGAAGTACCCCGCATCCCTCCCTGCATCTTTGACTAGTATCAGTGGCTCTGCATGGTTTCACAGGGCTGTTATGGAAATGGTTCATTAACCCAGGCATATCTACCCTCAGGGGGATCACGTAGGGCGTAATGTGGACGGATTATCAATC
The DNA here is from genome assembly GCA_963921515.1 of Calotriton arnoldi. Lineage (NCBI taxonomy): Eukaryota > Metazoa > Chordata > Amphibia > Caudata > Salamandridae > Calotriton > Calotriton arnoldi. Next base: position 308,564 of record CAWUFW010014575.1, read on the forward strand.
CATCAATTCCTGTAATCAGCCTACCCTCTGCCCCTATGTGACTGTGCTGACAGGAGTCCCAGGGCTGCGAAAAGGGGCTGATCAAATGACACACTGAACTTGGTAATAAATGTCTAAATTGGCTGGGGAAACACAAGAATTTTCTGACATCATTGGTGAACCCTCTTCACCCAAGGGTGAGGTGAATTGGGAAGGGATGGAAAGATCGACCAGGGGACTGTGCCATCATTAATTTCAGAGACCCTGCAGTGATTCATGAATTGCTATTTGATGTTGCGTATCCCCAAGTGGGGGATTCCAACATTGTTTTACTCCCTCTGGGGTATTTTTACAAGCCCACACAAGGTGTGAGTATGGATCACACCCCCTCCTTGCAGCGTCACTATCCCCACCCCTGTGTAATCCCCAATGAACAGTTTCAGAAAAATGGTCTTTACAATGTTCCTATATATAATAGTTTTGGGATTTTGGACCAAGAAGATTGACTCACTAGCAAGAATGGCCCATTGTGTCTTTATCACCCCAACAGACCGCTGATGGCTGTTGCAGGAATGGCCTGCCACTTAGGGCTGTTGAATGTTTATCACCCCTCCCCCCACCCAGAAGTCAGGGACAGAGCATAGCACTCCTCATGGTAACTTTCCTGAGGGGTCGCCTGTATATTCCCTATGTGGTTGTACTCTCAATCCCCAGGAGTTTTCTGCCTGCCAAGACATATGCACTGAGGATAGTGCAGGAATTACTGGGTAGGGTTCTCAATCTCCTCAAAACTCCACAGGAAGCTCTATACCCTCTATGCTTAATAAATTGGATGATTATAGTTTAGTGGCTACTACCACAGCCTCTGTTAGCATTGATTACAGGGCAACCATCAACCCAGCAGACGCAATCAGGGTGGCACATAAGGTAGAGCCACATCTTACTCTGAGGTACTGTCATGGAACGTTGCAGGTATGCACTCCAAGCTTGATAACATAAATTGGGGAATGTTTTCTGACAAATAGGATGTCTAGCTCTTCCAAGAAACATGAACATCTCAAAAGTCCAGCGAGCTGGTGTTGCCACGTACAGTACAGAAGCAGTTTCCTGTGGAAACGGTAGACCATCAAGGGGGTTGATGATGTGGGTGGGAACTCACATGGGCGGTAATGTAGAGGGGTCAAAGGCATTATCAGGTGACCTCCTGTATGTCACTATTTCACTTCCAACAGGACACACAGTTTGTACTTACAATATTTACTCTTGACCCCTGGCTAACAGTCTGGAGTCTATAACAATAAGTCATCTTGCTTCCCATATGGCAGGACTACCTGTGAGTACTCTGACAATTGTGGGAGGTGACTTCAACTGTCAGTTTGTGAGCCTGGACACCTCTTGTAGTGAGTTTGTGTCAGAGGAGCATAGAGTCTGGTCCATCCCTTACTTAACCATTTGCCCCATTAACAAATGGCCTGCTCTGGCTATTCAATTGAATGCCCTGACACTGAACCAGAGCATTTGTGTATGTAATGGAAGAACACGCCCAGATAAGGAGGAGAAACAGATTTTCAACAGACCACCCAGCACAAGTCTGATTGACTATATATTGGCCGATGTCAGACTTTGGCCTTTTTTGTCACTGACAAGGCTGTCATCAATAGACATGACAGCGATCACAATGAGCTAGAACTTGTTCTGGATTTTCCATTCACTAGGCATTTAACTGCACGTGCATAACCCTTGGATGGTAGGCACCAATTACCCTCTAACAGGTGCAAGATTCATTGGCGCACAGTGGCCGGCTCTCAGGACTCTGTGAAGTCTATTTACTGTTCTGTGGAAAAGTGCCTCGGGGTTCTTTGTAATTTGGATCTTAACGTTGGCCTGGATACTTCCTTGGCAAAAGTTGGAGAAATCATAAATTATTTGAAGACCTTAAAAAATAATTTTTTAAAGAAACAAGGCACCTGTGAATGACGAGATTTAATACCCACTGTAGAATTGCCAAACTCTCACTGATTGGCTCTTTTAAGGCACAGGATAGGTGTGAAATTCAAGCAAGGAGAGTTGCATATAAGAGTTCTGTCAATAAGTGTAAATGGGAATGGAACAAAGGGAGGTGGGAGTTACTTCTAGAGGCCACAAAGGACAATGGCCAGACCACCTTTTGGAACCTCTTAGCCACAGGGAACACAGAGGGAATTACTGCATAAGAAAGTAACATAACGGCTGAAGTCTGGAAAACACATTTCTCTAACTTATATTTACCAGCTATAGGAGAGAGTGTTTCGTATGTATATTTAGGTAATTCACCCTCGCCAATCATAGAAAGGCCTCTAGTTAACTGCAGGTACCCCCCTATTACTTGTAAAGAGGTGGAGCAGGCCATCAGAAAGATCGGCCCCCATAAAGCTCCAGGTATTGACAAAATCCCTGGGGACTTGTTCCTGTCTGAGATCGACGTTTGGGGCCCATACTTTACAGTTGTATTTAATGCCATCTTAAGTGGGTTACATATGCCACCATCGTGGGCAGGGGTGGAAATCTTCTGTATTTATAAGGATGGTTCCCCACTGGTCCCAGCCAACCACAGACCTATCAGCCTCATAGACACCACTCAGAAACATTTTAGCAGAACTATTCTCTTAAGTCTTCAACACTGGTTAGAAGATAATGCTGTACTTTGGCCCCTGCAAGCAGGTTTCCATACTTGCACATCTACGATTGATCAAGTATTTAGTCTCCAGCTGATCTATTGTAAAACTATTATACTTGACAGGGGCAAGCTTTATGTAGTGTTTGTAGACCTCCGATCTGCATTTGATTTAGTCACGAGAAACACACTGTGGCAGGTGTGAGCTGAGATGGGTATTCCTGCCTATTTATGCCAAAATATTGAGAGATTGCACGAACAGAATTATGCCTGTGTGCATTGTGAGTGGTTAGGAGAAGTAATAGAACACTTCCTAGTGAGTATGGGTGTAAGACAAGTCTGTGTTCTCGACTCTTTTTACCCTGTACATTAATTACTTGGTTGCCTGTTTAAATGCCTGTGACAATGATGCTCCCAAGCTAACAAACATGAGGGTTTCGGCCCTCATGTTCACAGATCACACCCTTCTACTAACCAAGTTGCCGATGGGGATTCAGAAAATTCTGGATGCGTTTAATAGTTTTGTGTCCAGAGGGGGTTGGAAATCAATGTTAGCAAAACAAAATACCCAGTTTTCAACCTGTGTAACACCACATGCTTTAAACCCACTTTGAAAGGAACCCCGCTAGATCAGGTTAATCTATTTGAGTATCTTGGTATACCTCTAGATGAGAAGCTGGATTGGCCAACCACATTTCAAAATGAAGGCTCAAATTACAACAGCATGTTGGGGGGCTGTTGAAGGTTCAGTGAGGGTCCTTCTTTAAACCAGTATCCCCGGTTGTTCAGTTTCTACCAAGCATTGGGTGTAGCCCTTTATGGTGCCGAGCTTTGGGGGCACAAGACCTCAAAAACCTTAGTAATTGTTGAGGATTCTTTTTTGAAGCAAATGTTGTGCCTCCCGGTCAGTACTCCTTTGATCCAGTTAAATTTTTATTTAGGGCTTAGGCCAATCTCAGAAGGAATTGTAATCAGACCCTTAATATTTTGGAGAAAATTCTGGGCCACTCCTGAACTGCTAACCTTACCAATGTGGGTTGGAGGAAGTACTTAGCCACCCCAGTGCTGGAAAGTTCCCCTGGATTCAATATATTAGAGATACACTCTTCTGCATGGGACTAGCCAACCTGTGGGAAGATCCCAGGGGTGGTATTTGGGGGGGCAGGCTCACTTATAAGTAAAACAGAGCTCAAAAGGCTGTTCAAGATTTTTATGTTAGATACGCTTTTGTCAACATGGGCTTTGGGTACCCTAGCCAGCTCTTTCGTCTTGTTCAAGCATACTTACCTTGCAGAACCATTTCTAGATGAAGTTGAACCAAGCCTGGCTAGGAAACTGCATGCACACTTTAGGTATGGATCCTTACCACCTAGGACCTACACCTCGAAATGGCTGGGCCCTGCCAGCCCAGTAGAGATGGTCTGTCCATCTTGTGGGTTTGTTAAGGAGACAGTAGCACATATGCTTTTTTTTTTGCCCAGTCTATAGAAGGGTTAGGTGCCAAATGGTTAATCCCTAGTTGTAGGAATCTCTGCATCACTCAGCACAAGGAGGCATGCAGAATTTTGCAATCAAATCAAATCAAACTTTATTTGTATTGGTTAATTGAAACCATTACAACATGTTAAAAACATATGCAATGATAATGCAATTCATTTGAATCATTTGGTTGCGATTAAAACAAATGACGATATGTTCTTAAAGGGGCACTTTAAAACCGTATCTGGGATTGTTATATCATTATAAAGTGCAAATGTGTTTATCTTTAAGATGCTTTTCGGCTTTTTCGGGGATGCAAGTACTGTCACGAGCGGCTGTGCTGTGTGAATTAATTTTAAAATGCATTTTAGAGTAGCTTAAAACCAATTCATCTTATATCTGCGGGTTCGTGAACTGGGTCCATTAGGGCTCATGTTCTGCATTTCTTCCTTATTCCTAAGATTTTGAAATGGGACTGTTCCCGTGACAGACCTTTGTGTCCGCTTCCTGAAGAAGTTTGTTCACTTGTGTGAGGAATTTTACACCGCGACAAGTCAGGATGTTGGATGTACCCTCCATCCAGTGGATCACTGCATGTCTGCATGTTCGAATTTTTAGGATGTTAAAAATGGGTTTTAAAAGAATCTTCCTTAGGTCACTGACGCTTGGGCATACACATAGCAAATGCGTTAATGTTTCATTAAAATAGCCGCACAAACGGCAGCTTGTTGATTGTGCTTTCCTTTTCCATGTTGGCAAAAGATCCTTCGAATCGTGCATTCCTAGTCGGTATTTGATAAAACTCCTTTTTAGCTCTATGCGGAAATATGAAGACAGGTAGACTTGAGGCTTTGGGTATGTATATGAGTTTATCACTGTCCATGCTTGGTGTCGTTTGGACAGGATTAGTTTGTCTTCCAAAAGGGATTTCTTCTTTACATAGTTGTTACAGGACTTATTAAATACTGCCCTGTCATTCTCGTTATCCCAAAGCTCTCGGATGTCTAGCTCCTCCAAGGATTTACCTAGGTGGGCGCCCCAAGAGTTTGGAGGTTTTTGGGCCATTTGTGTCTGGATCTCAGCCCAACATATGCTGTTCAGTGAGCCAGGTTCAGAGGCACGAAGCTTCCAGCACAGCTTCACGAAGGCATTCATACTTCGATACTTCTGATTCAGGAGACCAAATTCTAGACGGACCTGGGCTGGCGATGCGCATTTGGGGAGGCAAAGAACGGCCTTGTACACCCTAGTCTGAAGCTCATTCAGCAAATCAGCGTCCTTGCCACACCATGTTTCCATGCCATATGATAAGGTAGGTAGTGTTTGTGCTGCCATCATTTTCAAAAGGTGGCTATAATCGGGGCAGCAAAGTTTTTTATTCAGCAATTTGAATGCGTAAATTAGTGATTGAGCTTTTGCTCTCAAGTCCATTTTATGTTCCATGTGAGTCAAGCCGCGCCCCAGATTAATGCCCAAATATTTATATGCACCTGTCTCTTCCACATGATCGCTGTTGACATACCATTTGAATTTACTGTTCTTGGAGTCAACCAAACGCACGACCTTTGTTTTCTTTTTGTTCAATTCAAGCATTTCCTGATCGAGGTATAATTTCAAATTGTTTATTGCTCTTTGTAAGCCAATCGGGCTTTGGCTCAGCACCACGATGTCGTCTGCATATTGTAGGTAAGGGATTGGCTCCTTAGCCAGAATGGGAGGATTACTCTTCGCTGGTAGCATATGATTAACTATGTCAGCTAAGTATAGATTAAAAAGGCTAGGTGCCAGGACGCAGCCCTGTTTCAAGCCGTGCTGGGTGCTTATCCTGGCTGTGGTTCTGCTCCCGTCTCCGAGTTTCAGCTTCACCCATGTTTCGTTGTGCAAGGCGATCATTGCTTCGAGTAATTGCGATGGAAGACCCCATGTTTTTAATTTCTCCCATAATCTGTTTCGGGTCACTCTGTCGAACGCAGACTTCAGGTCAATAAAGCATGCAAATAGTCGTGTTTTCCTTCTTATGGCTTTTTCCGTTAGAAGTGCTAGGGTTGCCAGGTTTGTTGTTGTTCCCATGCCTGGCCTGAAACCCGTTTGGAACTTCAGGATTACACATGTCTCCTCTATCCAAACCTGAAAGTGGACTAATAAGCACGATGCATACAATTTGGCCTCTAGTTCGATCAAGGATATAAGTCTGTAATTTTCAGGCTGGCTGCGGTTTCCATTTTTAAGAATTGGCTGGATTATGTTGCCTTTCCAAGAGTATGGCGTCTTATTCTGCCCAAATATATAGTTGAAGAGGGGCGTTAGATAGACTGCCCAGAAATCAAGTGCGTGTTTAAATAGGGCGTTAGGGATACCGTTCGGCCCTGCTGCTCCTTCCGTTTTTAGTTTTTTTATTATTTCTCTTAAATTCCTTACATCCGTGAGGATATTTAAGCCTTCGGAGTACGTGTCTGGGTCGGCGGCCAAGTATAGCTCCGTTTGTGGTTGGGGGCCGATCTTCCTATCTCTGGGTCTTTGCTCTTGTGGGACATCTTGTTCCTTTCTTTCTTTTCCGGTGTTGTTGTGGTCCGTGTGGTTGTACATTTTGAGTACATATTGTTTCCAAGTTTCTCCGCTTATTCCAGGTTCTTGTTGGAGTCTTGGTCCCTTTGTTAAGTTATTTATTATTCCCCAGAAATCCCTACTATTTGGCAATTTACTCGCCCAGAGTAGTTTATTCCAAATAGAGTCCATGTAGGCCGCTTTAGATTCCCTGCATGTTTCCCTAAATGTAATCCTCAGTTTTTTCAGCTTGCTCTTATCTATGGTTAATCCCTTCTTTGCTGCTGAGGCCTGATTTCGCACCTCTCTAGCGATCCTTCTTTTTTGGTCACGTAGCTGCCTATGAAACCAGGGTTTATTCCTTGTTTCGATGTTCTTCCTGCATCCATGCTTGACTGGAAAGTTTTGAATGAGAATATCGCCTAGTTGTTCCCAGTTTGCAATTAAGTCTTGTTCTCTCAGGGACTCTGTCTGATTTACATAATCTTTGATGACTTCCATGATTGCTTTTGTATCTGATCCACCCCACTTTAGTTTCCTTAGATTGTACATTTCTGGGAATTCTACTAGGGTTTTAGCTTTGCATGTTGTAGCCAGTTTGATGTCTATCTTCATGATCTGCGGAAAGTGGTCACTTTCTGGACGTGTACAGATGTAAAAGGAGTCTATCATGTGGAGAAGGCTGGCTAGAGTAAAATCTCTTGTTGTATTTCTGTTTAGGATTGTTATGCTTAATGCTTCTAGTTCTTGTTTTAGTTTTTGAATTTCCAGGTCTTTTTTCCCATTCCTTTCGCTTTGATTATTTCCAGCAAGGCTGTAATTGAAGTCCCCTGAGATTATCAGCTTGCTGTCTCGATGGGACCTTTGCAGATCCTTTATTAGGTTCACCAGGCAGAAGAGTTTTTCCTTCTTCCGTCTTTTCTCCGGATGGATGTATACATTGATGAGAATTAATCACCAGGTTAATTCTTTAGAATAGAGTTTGCCAATGAGTTTTAAACCTTGAAGCCAATTTTCTCCTACATCTAGTTCTTCGGTGGACCAATCATATTTTGCCGTGGCGTAGATTGATAGACCCCCCCTTGGGTGCCCAAAGTTAGAGTATTTTTCAGCCAATATATGATGTTCTACGTAGCCTATGATTGAAGCTGGCTGCGTGTTCCATGTTTCCTGTAGTAATATTAGATCATGATGTTGTAGAAAGGACAAAGTTTCATGGTCTTGGCCCTTTTCTCTAAATCCGTGGACGTTCCATGAACAGATCTTGATAGTGTTTGGCGCCCCCGAGGTGTTGTTTAGATTTTGCTGTGAATTTTCATCAGGAGCGTTTTTGGCTCAGGGCCCTTGGCACCCAGGACCAGTCCTCATTTTCACCCGGTTCTATTTCCGACCTTGGGGAATTTGGCGATGGTTCTTTCTGCAGCAAGTTTTCCTGTAATGTCGGGGTTGAGTTTCTAGCGCCTTTTAAGCATGACTTCAGGCCCATCTCAAGTTTTTGTAAAAGTGGATACGGATATTTTAGCTGTTTGTACGGCCTCAGGATGATCCCCCAAGCTTCAAATACGGGTCTAGTCGTATAGATCAGGTCCGCAAGCTCCTTGGAGGACCAGGTGGTGAGTGTCTCTTCAAATTCTGTAGAATTTGCAATTTGCTGGAATTCTACGGCTAAGAGGTCTATAGATTTTACTCTCCTTAATTCCGGTATCTCTTTGAATAGTCTTAACAAGTTTCCCCGGTTTAAAGTGTCTTCTCTCCCTTTCGTTGGATAATCTGGTACAAAAACCAGTTTTGCTGGTGACCCATTGTATTTGCTGTTTTACTGCACCTATTTGCTATGTGATACACAAGGAGGAAACTTGTATCAGTACCTTTGGATAATGCTGCTGAGTGCTCCTCACTCTAATTTGATAATGTATGCACAGTTGTTGTGACAATACTTTTATGGGTACTTTATTGGTACCTGTTTATGGATATTACACTTGCAAACTTTGCCAGACAGGCTCATGTATCGGCCCTCAGAGTTTATGCTCTATTGTTTTAAAATGGGATTCTTTTTAACGGTATTAATATGGTAATAAATTGTGCTTTATTGTTTTTTACTAATCATATGCTTTTAATGTTTTTGCTTATTGTTTTTATGTTTATATCTATTGGAATTTTAAAATTATCCGCATGATCTGTTATTTTATTTGTGTTATTTGTGTGTCTCTTTTATGGCATAATGCCGAAATAAAGAGTATTGAACTGAACTGAATAATTTTATTGCTTTAAATATTTATATACACACCATGTAGGCAATGGAAGTTATGACAGCCTCCTCATAAAGATGTCTCAATGTTAATGTCCTAACCATTAGAACACCTGTCAACTTGTTTTACACTTTTAGCATTGATAAATGCCACATCAGCCTGACTATTGGCAGAAGTAATGTTCTAAATCAGCTATCAAACTAAATTGCTACATATCAAAAACAAACATAAACACAGCCATAGAAAAGTGAAAAAAACTGCAATTAGTTTAGCAGTTTAGAAAATAATAGTCACTCTTCTTATTAGACAGGGTATATCCTAACATGACTATCGCAGCCGACAAAGAAAGAGGAGCCCATTTTGACTATAGGTTTACTTTAACAGTCATTTTGAAATATGCATATCACGGGCAGTTTTAAGCTGCAAGTATAAAGCAAAAGTATATTTTTATGTCAGTATTTGAAGTACTTTCGTTTTCCTATGATATTGATAACTTCCTAGAAGCACAACATTAGTGGTATCTCCACACTACCAGCATGTACTTTACTTCTATTGCTAATGCATTTGCGGAAGGAAAAGTGAAGATACTACACTGAATTAAAGAGATCTGTGAAATCTGGCTATAGCGAAACACGTCTTTCTCCATGGCCTTCCAAGATCCTTGTTACAATGGAAATTAATTTACTGGCATGCTTTTTCTGAACACTGACAGGCCGCTAAACACACGCCAGTGCATGTGCTCTGACGCCAAAACATCGTAAATTTAAGATTAACCTCTTAACTGATGGGGCTTTCCCCCCCTATTGCTGAGGTCTTTTTTGGCTATTTGGGTTAGATCGTGCATAACTTTTTCCCCACATAAGGTGCCCTTGCCAAATTTATGCTCTTTTTTTCCAACATCCTGAAGATTCTAAAGGTACACACGGTTTGGGGACCAAGAAAATTAGCAAAATATACCTAAATTTTGATTTTGTTGGGAAAAATAGGAAAAAAGTGCTTTGCAAAAACGTATCTGTTTTTGTCCAAAAGAAGGCATCAACAAAAGCTTTGCTGTGCTAAAGTCACCTTCTTCCCAGCTTGCAGAGCTGAATCAAGAAAACCTATTTTTAGCACAGTTTTGCCACTTTTCAAAGAGGTAGCCCATTTTTCCTATTTTTTGTGCTTTTCAGCCTACTTCCAGTTTGAGGTGGAAACCGGTGAGAAATCTATGGGTGATCCAGGAAATCTATAGATTTCTGAAAAGTAGAAAAAAATCGAAATTTTACAAGGGGGTCATAGGTGTACTACCTTCAAGGATTTCCTAAAGAATCTAACTGTTGAAATAAAGCAATGTTGAAAATGGGTAGGCACTTTATTCCACTCTACTCTGACACAGTACTCCACTCTACTCCACTACTCCACTCTACGCCACTACACTCTACGTCACTCAATGCCATTGTACTCTGTAATACTGTATGCCAACCCACTCTACCACACTCTAAAACAATGTACTGCACTGAACACACACACCACCCAAACAAAATACCAACTAGACTGTATGCCTCTCTCCTCTACTGTAGTCTACATCACTTTCCAATATTGTACCACACCGCACTACGCTCTATTATACAACACGGTACTCTAATTTATGACACTTTACTCAACTGTATGCAGCGCCACTCCACTCTACTGCAGTCTACTGCACTCCATGCCATTATAGTCTGCGACAGGCCACTTCACTCTATGACACTTTTTTCCACTCTACACTACCCTACTCCAGTGTACTCCACTCCACTCTACTACACTTTATCCCACTCTATGCCACTGAACTACACTCCACTGTCCGACACTCTTCTCCACAGTATGCAACTCCACTGTAGGGCACTGTGGTACACTTGATGATACACCCCTCTTTGACATCCTACTTCACCCTACTCTACTCTAAAACACTCTACTCCACTCCATGACAGCCTACTACACCCTACTCTACATGCCATTCCATTGCCCAACTTGCTGCTCCATCCTATGATACTTGACTCTACTATATGAGACACCATGCCACTACACTATATAACATTTTACTAAACTGTACGATATGCTACTACACTTTTCTCTACTCCACTCAATTTCTAATCTACAATACTCCAGTCTATGACAATAGACTTTACAACACTCTCCACTGTACTGTATGACACTCCACATAACAACTCTCCACTTGCAACACTGGACTCTACGATTTGAAATACATTTTTAGTCAAAATTAAAAGAACACATTCAAATTCTCTCAAATAATGATACTCCACTTTACAACACTACACTGTACAGGACTCCCCGCCACTCTACAGCATGACCCTACACTCGACAACACTGAACTATATGACACTCTACTCAACTGAACTCCATTCTATGCCACTTCTAGAAATGGGAGTCTCTAGTTGGCAACGGTTTGCATCTTCTTTCTAGTCAGGGTAAGGGGGATACACATCTAAAATAATCCCTACTCACCCCCTTGGTAGATTGGCACGAGTAGACAGGCTTATCTCAGAGGCAGTATGTAAAGCATTTGTGCACACATACAGTAATGCAGTGAAAACACTACAAATGGACAGCACACCAGTTTAGAAAAATAAGTAATCTTTATCTAAACCAAATAAGACCAAAACAGCAAAAATCCCAAATACAGTAATAAAAATTTACTTCTTAGAAGGTAAAAACAGTTCTGTCCATAGCAAACTATAGATGTGACACTTTCAACACAAAGTACCTTGGATGCGTCAGAATCATAAAGGAAAACAGCCGCAGGGAAGGTGATGCGTCGGTTACTTAAGCGCAGGGAAGGTGATGCGTCAGTTCCTTACTCCAGGGGAGGTGATTCGTCAGTTCCTTACTGCCACGCAAGGGAGGTGATGCGTCATTCCCTTACTGTGCAGGGAGGTGATGCGTCGGTTTCTTACTGCAGCCCGGTGTCCTTGTAGACTTGGTGCCCCAGTGCGATGCGTGAGGATCGGGGATGCGTTGGTTCCTTGATGCAGCGGTGGGAACGATGCTACGTTGGCTTCTACAGCCGCAGTCCCACAATGCGTTGGTTCTTGCAGCCGCACAGCAGGGCCTGCATCAAAACCGGTGCTGTGATCTCGGTCTTCATAGATCAGTGCACTTGATGTGGCGTGCAGCGATTTCTCTAGCCGTGGGTAGGAGCTGCATCCGTTTCTTCAGCGATGAGTCGGAAACGGGTGCGGATGCGTCGCGCTTCTCATAGTTGTGTTACTTTTCCAGCTCCCAACAGCAGGAACAACCTCCAGAGGCCAAGAACAGCACAGGCACCTCTTGGCAGGTCAGAACTCCCAGCAAGGAAGTACAGGGGAGCTGGGGGTGAAGTATTTGTGTTCATGAGACTTCAGAACAGGAGGCAAGCTCTACTTCAAGCCCTTTGAGATCTTCCTCAAGCAGGGGACACAGCACACTGCATAGTCCTTGTCCTTTCCTTGGCAGAAACAGCCACTGCAGGCCAACCTCAGAAAGCACACATCAAAGGGGCAGTACTTCTCCTCAGTTTCTCCAGCTCTTCTCCTTGGCAAAGGTTCCTCTTGAGTTCCAGAAGTAATCTAAAAATCTGGGGTCTGGGCCCCACTTTTAATAGCACAAAATCCTTTGTTCTCTGGTGGCAGAGGAGCTCTTTGCTCAGCCAAAACCAGTTCTGTCCTCTCTGGTGCAGCTTCCTGGCAGGAGGTGGAGACAGCATTGTCCGAGGCAGACCAGGCCAATTCAGGTGTGAAAGAAATCTCCTCCCCATACTCTGAAAGCAGCCCGGGTCTATTCAGCCCAGCCCGGACTCACCCTGGAAAGGCAGGACACACCTCACCCCCCAAGTGGATGTCTGAACAGAATGCACATCCCCACCCCCTGTCACTCCAAAGCCAGACAGTCAATACACAAACCTAGCAGAGGCACACAGGATGGCTAAGCAAGAAAAGACCTACTTTGTAAAAGTGGTATTTTCAAACCCAGAATTTAAAAATCATCCTCACTAAAGGATGCAGCTTTATATTCTGAGTTCAGGTATACTAAACTTTACCTTCCTACCTTGTCCCAAAGGGAAGTTATATTTATAAGATGTTATAAATGAACTCCCATTCTATCCTATGGGACAGATAGCCTTTCAATAGTGATCAACAAAATTGGCAGTATTTTACTATCAGTACATGCTACACACATCAGAACATGTCCTACCTTTCACATACACTGCACCCTGCCCAAAGGGGTACCTTGGGACTACCTGAGGGGTGACTCACATGCAATGTTCCCTCTAATTTATTTCCTCTGTGAGCGGCAGTGTAGGGTCTCTGTGCGCTGCAGCCATGGCTATGTGCACCAGGAACCACACTGCGCGTGTGTGCAGCGCCAAATATCACTACAAACGTTTGCTTAAAACCCTAGCAGCCCAGCTCTGTTAAGAAGAGACATTGTATTCCTCTGTCTGATGTAACATTTCCTATACATTGATTTACACACTATGATTCAGTGTCTCTGTGTAATGTGTATGCGATGTAAAGTGCTTAACACCTTACACTGGTATGAGTGGCGCTATTAAACAAAATAAATATGAAAGAGAGAGGGGTTATGGAGACTTGAGGGTCCTCCTTCTTTAAAATTGCAACCACGACTTACACGTTGATTTGTATGGAGAACGCAGTTGTGTTCCCACACTGCACACGACCTCCGTGGGGCTCCTAGATACTCACCTTAGGTGGTTACTTGGGTCCCCGACACTACTACGGCCTCTGACTATAGTCTTGATTCGAGTCGTGGTTCGCATACCATTATTTTAGTATATGGTTTGGTATCCCCTGGGGACCACTCTGTTTTCCGTACTACTTACCTGTTTCTATTGCAAAGTATTGTGTGTATTGTGTATATCTCTGGCTAGGAGATATTTCAATGTTTTAGTGAGTGTCTTATATTAAATAGATATTTTTATAAATACACTGTGGTTCTTTTTCTCTTACTCTATACCTATAAGATTATGTTCTGGTAAAACAAGCTGCTTTATACTCCTTCTGGACTAAGACTGAAGGCTGTTCTTCACAGCTACCACTTCGAGAGCTTGCTAAGGTTGTCTAAGACCACTAAAATCATCATAAGGGTTGTCTGGATCAGTGCAAGGTGTCCACTTACATAAGTGTACATCATATACTGAGCCAGCTTCTCACATGTGGTAAATGTTTTCACAATATTAGGAGGGCAACCTAATTTCCTTGCTCACTTTAAACTTTCCAATTTGAATTGCATGTATCTGTAATCACTCTTTTGTTTTCAATTGCTTTCCATATTTTGTTTTTCAATTAATTTCTAGACGTTGGTGCCTTTTTCCATGAAGTTCTTTTTATTAAGTATCCAATTCTAAGACACTTAAAACAGACCCAGCCAAGGCATTTCATCTCTTATAGGGACTTTATCAGGGTAATTTGATGTATCCTCCTTCTCAAAATTCTTCTTTTCCATTAGTTCCCCCTTTAAATGTCTGGGCTCCTTTCGAACAGCCTTTCAGTGTGTGTCCTAGTCCTATCTGATCGATACCTCACCTGAACGAACTAAGAAGGGTGGAAGGTTGGTTAGGCCTTGCCAAGATTTTTAATCTTGCCAAGATGCAGGTCTGAGCAGATGGCAGCTGCAAGTGTGTAAATGACTGATCCATCTGTCGGGAGCATTCTCTTCACGAACACTTGCTTCCCTTCTCTTTTGAAACTCAGGGGCAGCAACATTGTCGTGGTGTCACCAGGGCTTTAAGTGGAAGCTTTTTCAATATTATATACAAGCCATAGTTGCTGCTTATTTATCTCATGCAACTAACAACCACTGACAAAGCCAATAGTCCGACTTGTTGTAGGTATGATGTTACTTGTTGTATCATATATCTGGATGCAATGACAGAAACAGGAAAATGCAAGTTGGGGAGCACACTATGCCAAGCATAGAAAAGTTTAAAAAGTCACACAATCACCCGCAGCCCAGCTCTATTAAGAAGAGAAATACAGCAAGTCTACAAACACGGCGTGTGCTTTACACGCCATGTTTGTAGAGTTGCTGCATTTCTTTTCTTAATCGAGCGCAGCTGCAGGGTGATTGTGGGCTTTTGTTAAAGTTTTCAGGTTAATCGCAGAGCCCGTCTGGAGCTGCAATTAACAAGAAAACTTTCAGATGAAGTGAAACGGGATGACTAGGAGTGGGCAGTGCGCTTAGAGGCTTTTATAGGTGAGAAAAAGTGATCACTGAACTGCTATGCAACTTTCAAATCCTTGAAAAATACAAACTTAGACCAACATTACAACGCTGACAAGAGATCTGTGAAAACCTGCACCATCACTGCACTGGTACATCACCTAGTCCCATAGAATGCTCAGGTCGCAGCTCATCATGCATAAAAACACACTCTTTCTAGATGTCAGTTTCTCAAGACAATAGAACAATAATTAAGACCCTAAAAAGACTCTCCTCCTCCACTGCTCAAGACTACTGTTACCATCATCAGTGTCTCACTGGGTCAAGGTTTATCTAGTCTATTCTTCAGACTTGCCATAATGAGCACCTACATTAAACAAATAGAGAAATACCACAAACATTTCCCCTTTCTTCCTTCCTCTGACCCCATTAAACCTGGAAAGAATAATCACCCTACAACTTGAAAAATATTTAGAAGCAAGCCAACTGTTGAATTCCCATTAGTCACTTTTCTGTCCCAACCACAGTACGGAAGCTGCACTACTAGATGTATGGCAAGCTCCTATCACAAGACAGTCTGCTTAACCTGGTGAACTTCAGAGCTGAGTTTTGTACAGAAGATCACCCCTTTCGCCCTAATATATGCAAGTACAAAAAGCGAATCTCATTAACAGTCAAACTGCTTCTTGTTAAAATGTCACATTTTGTCAAAAGGGGTTGTTAAAACTGTACTACCAGCGTGACCATAACAGACACTCAAGCAAGTATCGGTCATTGGCAGCCTTTATCACAACTAGAAAGATGGCTGGAGAGTTTCGCTGTTTTCAAATTTTAGATGGATTTAATTTATACCAGCCATTGTTGCTGCGTATTTATCTTATGCAACTAGCAACCACTTACAAAGTCAATAGTCCGACTTGTAGGTATGATCAGGGCTTTAAGTGGGCCGGGTCTCACCGGTGCCGAGCACTGGCAGTTTTTTAAAGGGTCCTCGAAACGGGTCTCTATCGGGCTCTGTTTTATGCCCTGGCCCAGGCAGTCCTTTTTTTTCCAGACTGCAGTGACACTAGGCACATCGATGTGCACGTGCTCACACTACTCACTTCTCACTAGTAGAGAAGTTAGGGCATGACGTCATGCCTGGTGAGCCTTGTAGGTAGGGTGACCAGGAGTCCCGGATTTGTCTGGACCGTCCCGGTTTTTCAACAGTTGTCCCGGCAGATTTCGGGAAAAGTGGCTCATGTCCCGGTTTTTTGAGAGGGTGAACTAAAAACAGTGAGAGGCATGTTTTTTAGGTGTTCCAAAGCAGGGCTAGTAAGCAGCTGTTATAAGTAAGCAGTTTAATTAACAGGCATGATGCTGGTTTTAAAAATTACATTTTATTTATTTTCTTAGTGCCTGTTCTGTGTTTCTACGAGGATGAGGACTGTCATTATTTGCCACTTTATTGATGTAAATTTGTGGTCCTTCCTCTATTTTTGCGAATTGTCCCGGTTTTTGGGTCGCACGCTCTAGTCACCCTACTTGTAGGGGATGGGAAATCCTTTAAAGAGAGTTATTTTCTCTCTGGATTTCCCTTCTCTTTGAAACTCAGGAGCAGCAACATTGTCGTGGTGTCACATGGGCTTTAAGTTGAAGCCTTTTCAATATTACATACAAGCCATAGTTGCTGCTTATTTATCTTATGCAACTAACAACCATTGACAAAGCCAATAGTCCTGACTTGTAGGTATGATGTTACTTGTTGTATCATATACCTGGATGCAATGACAGAAACAGCAAAATACAAGTCGGGCGGTACACTATGCTAAGTACAGATTTTTAGCTTATGTGTCTTAAGCCAGGGCCTTAATTACACTGGCCACGCCCTTTGCGAGACCCCCAGTTTTTTCATCCCACTTAAAGCCCTGGGTATGATGTTACTTGTTGTATCATATATCTGGATGCAATGACAGAAACAGGAAAATACAAGTAGGGTGGCACACTATGCCAAGCACAGAAAAGTGTAAATCACCCCACAGCTGCGCTCTATAAGAACAGAAATTCAGCAAGTCTACAAACACGACGTGTGCTTTTCACGCCGTGTTTGTAGAGTTGCTGCATTTCTTTTCTTAACAGAGCTGGGCTGCGGGGTGATTGTGGGCCTTTGTTAAAGATTTCAGGTTAATCACAGCGCCCGTCTGGAGCTGCAATTAACCTGAAAACTTTAACAAAGTCACACAATCACCCCGCAACCCAGCCCTGTTAAGAAGAGAAATTCAGCAAGTATACAAACACGACGTGTGCTTTTCACGCCCTGTTTGTAGACTTGCTGAATTTCTTTTCATAATAGAGCGCAGCTTCAGGGTGATGGGCAGATTGTGTGCTTTTGTTTAAAGTATTCATGTTAATTGCAGCTCGTGACGGCGCTGCAATTAACATGAATACTTAAACAAAAGCACACAGTATGCACCGCAGCCGGGCTCTATATGAAAGAAACACCCGGTTTTCGCGCCGCTCGCTTTTTAAAAGCTGCGGCGCGAATGTTCTTGTTTGATGTGCTGTGTGTGTGCGTGCTCCACACACAGCACTGCGCGCTTCATGTAACAGAGGTGTGCGCGCGCCCATGCGCGCACGTTATTGGGAACAGTGCTCACATGTAAGAAAAGGGAAGGTTAGGGCCTGGCAAGTGTAAGCACTTGCCAGGTCAACATGGCAGTACCAAACTGCACACAGGCACTGCAATGGTAGGCCTGAGACCCCATTGCAAGGTGTCGCGTAGTTCCTATAGTACCCCTGCAGGACCTGCGCGTTTGGATAACATATACTGCGGGCTTGGTGGCAGACTGACTCCGAGCACCCCCACTGTATATGTTAGCCTGGTTTGCATTAGCTAGCTCGCAGTGCCACTAGTGTCTCCTCTTATCGTGGAGAGATTAGTTTCTGGCAACCTTAGAATATGACAACCCTGATTCCCTCAGAATCGTGAAAACAATGTACTACCTTTCGCTCAGTCATTCGTGGTTACTCATTCGGTTTGTCTCAGAGAGATACACACAATAAACAGTCGGGCGTTTCAATAAGTATTTATTGAACAGTTGTTATTCTAGTGTAAAATATATGTGCTGCAGAAATCAGCAGACAATAGCAGAGATATATTATCAGCAGTACGATAAAAGCAAAGGGATAGAATTGTTCTACCATATTGCGATAGTCATGAATACATACATGAATATAAAAGCATTATGCAAGTGCGCGTACTCCTACGATGCCTACCTAGATGTACCTGTGTGTACCTAGCATATGTGTGTAGGTCTTAGAAGCTAAGAGCCAAGAATGCTCCTAGGATTTAGTTGAACCCCCATACCTGAATAGAGAGAGTGTGGGACCCCGTCCTGGTCTCGAGCTGGACACCCCGTCCGGGTTGTGTCAGACCACTGTCAGCTTGAGCGACTGCATGCAGGAGTCTCAGCGTCTCTGGTCAGTGTGTCAGCATGGAAGTCTCGGTTCCCTCTCCCTCACCGGGGCAAGATGGGGTGTATTTATACCCTAAAGACACTGATCTTCGTGCAAGGTTTGTATTGGTCCTCCATTAGGCTTTAGGAAGACGTCAGGGGTGAACTCTGTACATACATATTATGCAGGTGGAATATTCTTAGAGAGTCGGGCATAATTTATGAGTACAGTGTGGGCCTGTGTTTGGGAAAACCCTGGTGCCTGCAAAACCACAAGGCAGATAACGTTCATCCCTCAGAGCACGTTGTGTACTGGATGGGACCAATGTAGGTGAAAGAGCATGCCTATATAAGGAATCATGACTATAATAAGGCATGTATGGTTATTACCGTAATAGGGCATATGCAGCTGTGACCATAATAGGGCAAGTACGAATATGACCATATTAGGGTAAATAAGAATACATCCATTTTAGGGCATGTATGAACGGGCCTACATTAGGGTCCCTATACGGGATATAACAAAGGCTTCTTGGCTGGGTGGCACAATCAGTGCTGCAAGCCTGCAAGCAGCATTTGGTTTACAGGCCCTGGGCACACATAGTGCACTGTACTAGGGACTTAACAGTAAACCAAATAAGCTGATTATGAAAACACATGACAACAATTTACAGAGAGAGCACTTGCACTTTGGCACTGAACAGCAGTGGCAGAGTGCCCAAAGCACCTAGACCAGCAAAAACGAAGTCCAACACACAGTAAAAACACAGGAGGCAAAGGCAAAAATACAGGGGAAACCCACACCAAGGATGCCAGGTCTAACAGCCACTACACTCTATAACACTATAATACACTGTATGCCACTCTGTGACACTCTACTCAATGCACTCCACTCCACCACACTACATTTCATGACACCACAGTCAATGACACTCCACTGTACAACACTCAGTTCTACTGTTCGACACACCACTACACTGTACAACACACCGCTCCACTCTACGATACTCCACAATAAGACATACCCTGACACTCCACTGCGTAACACTTTACTCCGCTGTACGCTATGCCACTCCATTCTACTCGACTCCACTCTACTCCACTCTATAATACTCTACGACACTAGACTCTATGACACTTTCCTTCACTGTACTCTACTACACTCCTCTTTATGTCACTCCAATCAATGACACTCCACTCTGGTATTAGAAACACATTTTTATTAAAAAAGAAAAACCATTACCATACAATGAAAAACACAAAGGGTAGGTATCATTTACAATTAGAAATCCCTTATGTATTCTTTCTGTACAAACTCAACTTAAAATACACAAACATTAAAAATTATAAAGTTATAATTATAACTTCAACTTATAATTTATGCACCACCTTCAAATTACTATGTCGCGCAACTCTGAACACATTCTTGTCATCTCCCTCTTCACACTACATTAACTTTAACTCATGCCTTTTGCATGCACTGTTTATACTTTTGTATACTACATCACTTATAGCATGTGAAATCATAGCATTCATAACAATACTTATACTTCTCCAATGACATTATTTGTCACAACACAGTGCATGGTAGAGTGGCGAGTTACAGTTAGTGTTGTCCGGTTAGTGAGCTGAAAAGAGTGTGTAAGGAAGGTCCACTACTTATAATAATTTGAAGGTGGTGGATAAATTTTAAATGAAAGTTATAGCTATTATTTTAGAAATTTTAAAGTATGTGTAGTTTTACTAACTATAACTAAGCTTTAACTTTTGGTTTTTTCTTTGAATATCTAAATCCTGGCTTATTATGTTAGTCCAGTGGTGCGTCACCTACCTCTGAGTGTACGAGACCCGGTGTGGTGGCGCATTCTGCACCCCATTCTCCATCACTGCAGCTTGTGCTTTGCGAGGCTGTAGCCCTTCCCATGCATGCCTGCTGCTGTTAGCATGAGGGGGAGGTGGTGCTACATGAAACAAATGTTTAACAATGCAACAATGTCTCAACCGGTGATCATTAAGTAAGACAAGTATAATGTAAAACAAATCAATGTCACGCACAGAGAAATAAGGGTGACCACAATAGTTTAAAGAGGACCATAAAGGTTGGTATGTTTTTTAAGTAAAGGTAGTTATATCAGCACTACATACCATAAATTGCGATAGCAACCCAAAAGTATAATGTGCACATACGTGCTCATTGAAAGGAAAGGTGAACGGCGAGAGTGACACGCGAAAAGGTGAAGCAACAGCGAAAATGGCGCAAGAAACAATTTAAGTGATTGTTGCAAAACATTCAGTAAGACGTTTATATAAATATGAAACTGTTTTCAGAAACCACGATAATGCCTAGAGGTGTGCTGAATAGTTGATGGGTTTCGACCAGTACAATTTCAAGTCATCATCAGGACCGGGTTACTGAGATTGGGCCAGTGAAGAGGTGGTGGTAGCAGGGGATCCTTGTAGTAAGGGTGAGTCAATCAAGGAAGGCAAATAAGGTATCCGTGAGCGGTCGCATCATCTTTGTGGAAATGATGGGTACGCGGATAATCAACCAACCGGTGATCCAGACCGGAATATGTGGCAATCTTAGGGCACAATTAATTGGGTCCCAGGGGGCAGAAACAGAGTGAAACCGGTCCACGGCTTGTGAGAAGTATGGAGAGTGGTCCAAGGTGGAATAAAGCCAGGTCTCGGGAAGCTAGCAAGCAATAGTCTGGAAATGGAGGGTCAGTGATTCAACCTGCGCTGTGTTCATGACAAAAATTAGCTTTGCCACCTCTGCCTTGTTGAAAATGTGGTAGGCTGTGACCCTCTTGTGCCACCGTAGACCACAGGAAGTGCGGGACTCAGAGATGGCGTTGCTGCCCACCTCTGCCAATGCTGGGAAGTGGGAATGGGAATACTTAATCAAAAAGGGAGCATTAAAATAAACACACAATGGCAGTCAGACAAAACAGAAGAGGTGGACCACAATGGCGTGAATAGAGGTGGTTGGGTACTAGAGAGTCAGAAACAGGAGGCATCCAGGAATGGGCTGTAGTAAAATAAATGGCTACAATCTTGCACAATGTGGATTGCCGCTCACACCATTTTTTGGACTTAAAATGCTTCTCCTCGATCATTTTTTGATGTTAGGTGTTAGAGATGCATTAATTTCATGCCATTTTTGAAAATTTGACGTATTTATGTGAAAGAAAATTACACACATTTTCCTCATCCCTACTTTGAAGGTGAGTATGTGAAATAATTAAAAATGGAAAGTATTAGATAATAATTCTAATGATTACATTAAATTATTTTAAAATTTTCAACATTTACTACCCATATGGAAACATTATAGTCCTAAAATGTTATTAAATTTAATACATTTTATTATTAAAAATCAATTACATTTAAAGTTCATTATTCCTTAATTTACAATTAATGTAATTAATATTGGATTTTAATTCTAAAATTATTTAATTTATCTAATGTTTACTTAACATAAGCGTTCAATATTTGGCTTTCTTTTGGCATATCTTATCCTTGCTGAAATGTATTCACTGGGGTAATTTGATTGACTCGCGTGATATGGTCTAGAAAAAAACCTTAATTCATTTAATCTCATTATCCAGCCTCTCTAAACGTTTTGCTCTCCATTTTGGCAGAGTTGTCCATATTTAAGGTAAATCATTTGTAAACGAGTAATACTTTTGAGTGTGGGTATTTATACAATGGCTTAAAGACTGCAGACATGACCTGTAAATGTAACTCGAAAATTGATTGTTTAAAATATTGTCTTTGTTGTAATTTTTTTTAAATTTCAGAACAGGAGATGCTATTGCTGACCTGAATCACAGAAAACAATTTAAAGGACTTAATATGAAACAACATATGTATTCGTTCAAGGCTAGAATTAAACGTGCAGGAGATGACAGAATGAAAATATTTAAGTAAGCATTGAATTTTCCCTTATAAATGAATAGTCATGCACCCTCCGAATGCCAAGCTGCTTGCAGATACCACAGCAAGAATGGCAAATGTCTGGAAATCTTTTAAACTTCACATGTCGGGATGTCCTCTGGGTTTAAAAAAGCGAAATACAAACAGTTTAGGGGGTTCTTTAAAGCGTATCTTCATGTAGGTCTAAGTTGATGCGATATATGTTGTCAATGTAGCTAGTCGCTTTGTCAATGGGGTACAATAAGAAAAATGACCCCCCACCCCTCCCACATCTGCTGCCTCAATCACTGGAAGACCATTGAGGGAATTAGTTGTAGTTATCAAAGCATTGTCCACATAGGGTCACACCTTAGATCCTCCATGGGAAGCATGATCTATGGAACAGTAATTGTCGCTTGCTGTCATATTAAGAACGGCTCCATCTACAGAGCATACAATGATATACAAAGGGGGCAGCCTTTCTGGGTTTGCTTAGTCAGTCCTAAATAGTACGTAGGCATGGGTGCATAATGTATAAAAGAGATTTATATCAAATGTGCGCCTCAGAGTTAATATGATTTGAGGTGCTATTTACTGTACGAGCCTAAAGCAGTTTTAAGCATTTTAACCGATGCCTGCTTAAGGTTAAAAGTAATGTTGACATGTAATGACTAATTAAATGGCTAGGGAATCCATCTTGGTTGCCATATATCATTTATCATAAAACCCATTATTTCATGAACATATATTTCTGATAAAAACAATCCCACAAATGTGATTTGTATAACAAATTGTGCATCTCTGCCTAATGCATGGACAATCCATGGTCTGGTTCTGACAGATTCCCTCCCTACAATGACAGGAGTTAGACTCTTCAGCTGTACTGAGAGTTTGAAGTGTCTCTTAGGAAAAAACAAACGACCTCTGGGAGAAAATGGACCACTGGCAGAGCCTGGTAGGTAGGAAGGCAGTGGGAGACATCACTGCCTAATTATCTAAGAATGTCAGGAGAGAGGAAGGCAAACACTGTGACAAGGAAAGACAGAGATCATGGTGGTTAGCATGTTTAACCTAACCAGGGCTTTATTGTGAGTTTGCTTTTGGAGAAGGCCTTTCCTATAGCCAATCTCGAACCTTCGCTCGAGGAGGTGACCTTTGCTGTTAACTCAGTTTGATTGAGTCTCTTGCCCGGTGGAAAGGGGAGACCTCATTTAATAGGACAGTCCCCGAGAGGCCGGTAGAGTCCCATGCAGTTGAAACACACCCTGCTGTCTTGGAACATTCTTTACAACTTTTAGAAGGTAGTTCTGTAAAAAAGGGGTGACCTGCATATTGGAAATTTCTTCGGATTAGTTGTAAGACCGTTGTATGTCTTATCACCAATAATTAGCCAGTGACTACCATAAGAAAGGTTCCCACCACGGATACCTCAAAACATAGTCTCTGTCAATTAAGAAGTCTGAGGCTTGGCTAGCTTACCCCTTGTACCCAACCTTTAAAAGTGATGCTCAACGGTCCCTGCATTTCCAAGAACATACAAGACAAAAAGGCTTCTTTCCAAAGGAACTAGCAGGCCAGAGACTGGGCACTGGGACTTGTGAGTGAGACTGCATCCCACTGCTGTCTATGGCTTGGTACCAATACAAATATCCTTAGCAGTTTGGGAGATTGAGTAATGACTAGGAAGAGTATATCAAAGATAGAAGAATTTGGGACTTAAACGTTTTGGGATGATTAAAGGAAAGCGACAAGGTGCAGAGGATGCGCTGGCAAGGCATAACCTTTGCTGACAAGATTTCTTGGTTCCATTTACTCTGGGTTTTTTGATACAAGAAAAAAGCTTCAGCTGTACCTCACACGGGATGTATTTGACCGTGTGGTGCCAGGTCCGAATATGATCCTCAGCATTGGCCCCCTTGACGATTTCTAACTTCAAAAAGTGATGAAATTTGAAGGTACAATTAAAGACTAGAAAAGATCGCAAAATCATTACCACAGTGGCAAAACAGTCTTGGAGTCTATGGGCCCTATGTACTAAAGCATTTTCCCATAGACACAGAATGGGCAAAACTCTTTGATACATCAGGCCCTATGTTTGTAAACTTATCCTGCGCTGAGCTTTTGGTACCGAACCAGCAGATTCCCAAATTCATTGTAATCAGCCTTGTGAAGCCCTAACTGACAACAGCATCCTGACTTGCCCTACTAGAGAATTCTGACATTTACATAAGTGACTAACTCAGAAGATAAATATGTGAATCTAGGGAAGACTGGCCTTATCTGAACCATTCTGCATCACAGTTTGTCTAAAAATATGGTGCCCCATTGCCCATTACTAAATTTCATGTCAAATAAGGTTAATATGTCTGATAAATCAGGTTGTTCAATGGCATTCCTGTTCCCGACAACCAGAGGGACAGGAATGGAATTCACAACTCAGAATAAACCACTTTACACAGGGTGATGGGCTAAGTGATATCACCTAGAACTAGAGTAAAGACATTTTCATGGGAAGTGTTTGCACCTATTTTTGAATAACTGTGGAAATTGGTATCACAGGAGTGGCTCAGAGCAAGTGTATGACCATTTAAGGTATGCTTACAGATTTTGTGTGGGTACGCATCCCAATAATCAACAGACCCCACATGGATCATTGGCCCCACACAAAGAGGCATATTGGCTGCACCTGTAGAGACATTGACAGTGCATCATATTTCACTATACTAATTCACCACTAATCCTTTATGGGTTCTGGAGTAGCGTGCTACTCACCTAAAAAGTGCTTCAACACCCCATCAGGGGTAACAAGCGCTATATAAATACAAACCTTTTTTCCCTCTTCTATTCTTCCGCTATCCTTCTGAATCCAAATAACTGATTAACCTATCCACCACTCAAATTACTTTCATATTTCACTATACTAATTCAACACTAATCCTTTATGGGTTCCAGAGTAGCGTGCTACTCGCCGAAAAAGTGCTTCGATGCCTCGTCAGGGGTACTAAGCGCTATATAAATGCAATTACAATACAATACAATACAATCAGGTTCGGTGCTGTTGGTATCTGTTCATGCGCACTGTTAGACTTGGCATCTTTTGGCCTATAGATCAAATGCTGTTGGTGGGCGGCAGCACGGGATTGTGCCCCCCACGCAAACAGCCCGTAAAGTGTAACTCGGGCCTGCCAACGCAGAGCCTGTGCGCAGCCTGGGGCTGCCATGTCGACTTGGCAAGTGCACACACTTGCAAGTCCCTAAACCTTCCCTTTTCTACATGTTAGTCACCCCTAAGGTAGGCCCACGGTACCCCTGTGGGCAGGGTGCATTGTATGTGAAAGGTAGGACATGCCCTGGTGTGTGTGGCATGTCCTGATAGTGAATTACAGCCTATTTCGTTTTTCACTATTGCAAGGCTACCTGTTCCCCATAGGCCAGAATGGGCAGTTTTGATTATTACAGTTTATAATCCTAACTGACCCAGGGAACATGGTAGAAATTCGAGTTTAGTATGCCTGGACTCAGAGTGATAAAATGCATCTTTTAGTGAAGTTGGTTTTAACATTCTGTGTTTGAAAATACCACTTTTAGAAAGTGGGTATTTTCTTGTCTAACCATCCAAGCCTGCCTCTGCTAGGTTGTGTATTCCTTGTCTGGAGTGTGAGTGATAGGGGCTGGGGGATGCCCGGAGACAGGGTGAGTCAGCACAGGGCTGAATAGCAAGATCTACATGTAGATGGGTGGGAGGAGTACACCTGGGACCTGAATAGGGCTGGGCCTTCCCTCCACAATGCTGGCTCCACCTCCTGTGGTGCGTCTGATGTCCCTGGCCTGCACCCTGAAAGGAAATATGGAGGCTTGTCAACAAAGTGCTCCAAGACTGACCAGAACTGGTTTGGGCCAGGCAAAGGCCTCTCTGCCTTCAGAGAACAAAGGAATTTGGGATATAAATATTGGGGCCCTGACCCCATGAATTTAGATCTCGCTGGAATCAAGGAACCTGTCAAGAAGAAGAGCTGGAGAGCTGCTAGGAGGAGTACTGCCCCTTTGCTGAGTGACTGCTTTGTTGGGTTGGCCTGCAGTTGCTGCTTCTGTCTTGGGCAGTGAAAGGACTGGACTGAACTTTCTACAAACTTGTGCTGAGTATCTCCAAGGGCCTGAAACCGAGCTGGCCTCCTGTTAAGAAGTCTCAGGGACTGCAAAGACTTCACAAGCCTCTGGGTACCGCTTCTGGAACGCTGTTTCAGTTGCCACAGAGGAAGGGAACCGCAACCGACTCCGTCAACCGACTCCATCGCTGGCCCGGTGTCCTGTTTGCACCGCAGACCGCACCGTCCGCATCTCGCACCGCAACCCTGGTCTCACTGACGACGACGTCCGACGCCATCGCCACCGAGCCGCTGCTTGCACCGTGACCTGTGTGCACCGCAGTTCGCATCGCATCACTGTGCCAGCCGGACCAGACCGACGCTGTCGCTGTAACTGGCTCAACAGTCGTTACCGCATCGCATTTGGGGCACCGCTCGCACGTTTGCGACGCACCGCTCCGACTCGCACCGCTGTCCGACGCCAGCTCCCGCACTCCGGCTTGGTCGCCTGCATCGCAACCTGTCAGCACCGCATCGTACACCGTCTCGCCCTGCACCGCACGCCTTGGACTCACCGACTCCGTCTGCACGACGCTCATCGAGCCGCTGCCTGCACCGCATCGAGGGACACCGCACCTTGCACCGCTCCGCTTTGCACCACAACCGCGACGAACGCCGACCGGCTCGCACGCTCCGTGCCCACCACAATGAGAAAAGGTACTGTGACCGAGTCTGTTCACGACTCTGCTGGCCCGTAGCGACGCGGTCGGCTGGAACTGTTGGACTCTGTGTATTTCAGCATTGCGGTAGACCCGGACGGGGCTACCGACTCGTACGAACTTTGCTTTTGTGTTATTCCTGCAAAGAAGAAGTTACCTTATCAAGCATACATTTTTAAAGTATTTGTATTGTGGATTTTTATCGTATTTGGTCGTTTTAAAGTATCTAAAAATATTGGATATTTTTCTAAACTGGTGTGGTGTCAGTTTGTAGTGCTTACACTGTATTACTGTTGGTTATGTGCAAATGCTTTACACACTGCCTCTAGAATAAGCCTGACTGCTCGTGCCAAGCTACCAAGGGGGTGAGCAGGGGTTATTTTAGGAGTGTAACTCCCTTACCCTGACTAGGAAGAAGGGTCCCTACTTGGACAAAGGTGCAAGCCCTTGCCAACTAGAGATCCCATTCCTAACATTGGTTGTCAGCGGTGAGGATAGGACTTGTGTTTGCACTTGACTTACAGTGATTGGTGTGCACTACTACCATATCGCAGACCATTACGTACCACTTACAGGTTCTTTTTCTTTTTGGCCTATTTTTGATCTTGCCAGTTTGAACTTGCTACTTCAACATGCCTGAATCAATAGTATCATCAATTGCATCAGTAGAAATTGCCTTTGAGGAGGATCGATTGGAAGCCTACAATGTCAAGGAGTTAAAATCGATTTGCAAGAACCTGAAAGTCCAGGTCAGAGGCCTCACCAGGAAGGATGAGCTACAAAAGGCGCTGAGGGCCTGGGTAGCAGTTAGAGGGGCCAGTGGGCAACCTGGTGATCTCAATGGAGAGGTGGAGGAGCCTGTTCCTAGGGTGGATGTGCTTTTGGGAGGGGGGGAACCCTCCAGGCCAGACAGCAGTAGTTTGTCCCCAGAGGAGCTGGAGGACAGGCGGGAAGTAAGGAGGTTTGAATTGGAGAAACTCAGAATAGAAAGTGAGAGGGAAGAGAAAAGAATAGCCATGGAGGAAAGGAAAATGATACTAGATCATGAGAGAATGATCAAGGAGCTGGAGCTAAAGAGTAGATCCGGTTCAGATGGTGGCAGCAATTCTTCAGCACACACAGACAGGATTGTACACATCCCCAAGAATGTAGGTAAAGAGTACAAAAAGGGTGATGACATACAAAGGTGGTTTCAAGGGTACGAGTCGTCTATTCATATGAATGGGGTCCCTGAAAGGAACTGGGGAGCGGGTTGTGGCCTCTCTTTCCAGAGGAAGCTAGGGACACTCTGATAGCTTTGGTTAAGGGGCAGGACCTCACCTATGCTGACATGAAAGACGCTCTCCTCACTAGGTATGGGCTCACTCCTGAGAAGTACAGGGATCAGTTCAGGTCCAGTAAAAAGTCTGAGGCCAACACTTGGTTGGAATGTGTGGATATGTTCTGTAGGTCGCTGGATGGTTGGGTGAAGGGCAGTAATGTAACAGATTTTCAGGGGCTCTACAATTTGATTGCATGGGAGCACTTGTCTAGTCTATGTTTTGCAGATCTGCGCCAGCACCTAGTTGATAGTAAGCTAACTGACCCCAGGAAGCTTGCTATGGAGGCGGACCGCTGGGTGAGTACCAGGGTCCACAAGAAAGCGTTTGGGGAGACTCAGCCAAAGGTGGGCAGGGTCCCCAGCAGAAAGGTGGGGGGGACAAGGGTAAAGCACAGGAGTTCTCTAAAGGGCCCCAAACTAATACCCAGGGTAAAGGTTCCCAGCCCCCCGGTGATAAGAAGAAAGGGGTCTCTACAGGGAAGCCTGTTGAGACCGGCCCCCGCAAGTGTTATGCATGTGACCAGGTAGGTCACTTTAAGGGGGACCCCAAGTGCCCAAAGGGGACACAGCCACCCACCGGTGGACAGTCCAAAGTGTTGGCTAGTGTAGCGCTTGGGGAGGAGGGATGCCCACAGGAGGGTGGGGATCCCGCAGAAATGACCCTTGTCTCACTAGGGGACAGTGAGATGGTCCCAGGAAACCAGGTGCCCCCTAACACAAAGAAATATAGCACCTGGGTGACCATTAATGGGAACCGGGTAGAGGCTCTCAGAGATACTGGAGCCAGTGTGACCTCAGTCCGGTGTCACCTGGTCTCTGAGAAGCAGGTAGTCCCAGGGGCATTCCACCAAGTAGTTGCTGTAGACAACTCTGAGCGCCAGTGTATGGTGGCGCAGCTTCCCTTTGAATGGGGGGGGTCGCAGGTCCCTTGAGGGTGGTGGTGAGCCCTACCATGCCTGTAGATTGTCTGCTAGGTAACGACCTGGAGCAGTCCTTATGGAAGGATGTTGAGCTCAGGTCTCACTTGGAGATGCTTGGGTTGCCAGAGTGGGCATGCGTGTCTACTCGGTCAATGGCAGCCAGAAAGGGTGATCAAGAGACTTGGAGCCTGGAACAGTGGCCCAAGTCCCTGCCAAGAGGAAGGGCAGGGGGCGCAAGAAACCGGCCCCCGAAGTTCCCACGGACCGGGAGGAGGCAGACCTCGAGGGGGACGCCCGGTGCCTACAGGGGAGCAGGTAGCCGAACTGGGAGACATCTCTGAGCTGACCCATTGGCAGCAAGAAGGGGGTCCCACCAGGGAGGAGTTCTGCAGGGAGCAGAACGAGTGCCCTACTCTGGAGGGTCTGCGGCGGCAGGCTGCAGACCAGGCAGCTGGTAATCAGTCCGGGTCACATCTGATCTACTGGGAGAATGGTCTCCTATACAGTGAGCCTAAGGTTGCTGAGCCTGGGTCAGCCCGTGTGCTGGTGGTACCCCAGAGCTTCAGGACCTTCCTACTGGGTCTGGCTCATGACGTGCCTTTCGCAGGACATTTGGGGCAGGACAAGACCTTTGACAGGCTTGTCACCCACTTCTTTGGCCCCAAATGCGAAGGCAGTCAGATGCACACTGTAGGTCTTGCCAAACTTGCCAGGCAAGTGGTAAGAGTGGGAGGAAGGTCAAAGCTCCTCTCCAACCTTGTCCTGTTGTTGGAACACCCTTTGAAAGGGTAGGGATGGATATTGTGGGGCCACTGGATCCCAAGACAGCCATGGGCAACAGGTACATCCTGGTCTTGGTGGACCATGCCACCCGGTACCCGGAGGCAATCCCTCTCAGGACAACGATGGCGCCAGTGGTGGGCCTGGCGTTAATGGGGATCTTTTCCCGTGTGGGATTCCCCAGAGAGGTGGTTTCTGATAGGGGGACCAATTTCATATCCAAGTATATGACATCCCTGTGGAAGGAGTGTGGTGTAACCTACAAGTTCACCACTCCTTACCACCCACAAGGAAACGGTCGGTGGAGAGATTCAACCAGACCTTGAAAGGCATGATCAAGGGTCTAACAGAACCCATGAGGCGTAAGTGGGACGTCCTCTTGCAATGCCTACTCTTTGCAAACAGGGAGGTGCCTCAGAAGTCTCTTGGGTACAGCCCCTTTGAGCTCCTGTATGGCCACCCTGTCAGAGGACCTCTGAGTTTGGTAAAGGAAGGCTGGGAGGCAGCTCCCAGGAAAACTCCCCAGGATGTGTTTAGTTACATGCTGGCCTTTAGAAACCAAACTGCCCGCTTCAGGAAACTCGCTCAGGCGAACCTAGAAGCAAGCCAGGAGGAAATGAAAAGGTGGTATGACCAGAATGCCACTCTGGTCGAATTTCAACCTGGGCAAAAGTGTGGGTCATTGCCCCAGTGGAACCTTGTGCCTTGCAGGACAAGTGGACTGGGCCATATGAGGTGGTGGAGCGCAAAAGTGACGTCACCTACCTGGTGGATTTGCAGGCTCCAAGGAACCCTTTGAGGGTCCTTCACGTGAACCGCTCAAGCCCCACTTCGAGAGGTCCGAAGTGAGTATGCTCTTGGCAACAGATGATGGGGTGGAAGAGGAGAGTGAGCCTCTCCCTGACCTCCTGTCTACCAAGGAGCATGATGGGTCAGTAGAAGGTGTGATCCTCTCCCTGCTCTGACTCAGGAGCAGCAGGGGACTGTCACCAGTTGTTGGGACAGTTCGCCCCACTGTTCTCTCTGACCCCCGGTGTTACTCACTGGTGTACCCATGACGTGGACACAGGTGACAGCCCTCCTGTGAAGCACAAGATTTACAGGTTGACTGACCGGGTCAGAGCCAGCATCAAGGAGGAGGTCTCTAAGATGTTGGCGATAGGGGTGATTGAGCCCTCCAACAGTCCTTGGGCCAGCCCAGTGGTCTTGGTCCCAAAGGCTGCTGCACCCGGTGCCACTCCAGAACTGCGGTTTTGTGTGGACTACCGTGGGCTCAATGCCGTCACCAGGACTGACGCGCACCCCATCCCCAGAGCTGATGAGCTCATTGATCGGTTGGGAGCTGCCCGGTTCCTCAGCACGTTTGATTTAACGTCTGGGTACTGGCAGATTGCCTTAACCGATGGGGCCAAGGAGAGATCAGCATTCTCAACCCCAGAAGGTCATTACCAATTCCGGGTGATGCCCTTTGGGTTGAAGAATGCACCTGCCACCTTTCAGAGGTTGGTCAATCAGGTGTTGGCTGGACTGGAGGATTTCAGTGCCGCCTACCTGGATGACATTGCTGTGTTCAGTTCCAGCTGGGAAGAACATTTACAGCACCTTGAGAAAGTGTTGAGGGCTCTGCAAGGTGCAGGCCTCACGATCAAGGCCAGTAAGTGCCAGATCGGGCAGGGTTCTGTGGTGTACTTGGGACACCAGGTAGGAAGCGGCCAGGTGGCGCCCTACAACCCAAGATTGACACCATTCTGGCTTGGGAGCCCCCAAGACCCAGACAGAGGTGAGAGCCTTCTTAGGTCTCACCGGCTACTATAGGAGATTTGTTAAGGGCTATGGCACCATTGTTGCCCCCTTAACAGAGCTGACTTCTAAGAAGCAGCCCAGGAAAGTGATCTGGACTGAGTCCTGCCAGAAAGCTTTTGATGCCCTGAAGGCAGCCATGTGCACGGTGCCCGTGCTCAAGGCACCTGACTTCTCCAAGGAATTCGTCGTGCAGACTGACGCTTCAGAGCATGGTGTGGGAGCGGTGCTCTCACAACTGAACGAAGAGGGCCTGGATCAGCCTGTAGTCTTCCTTAGCAGGAGACTACTCCCCAGGGAACAGAGGTGGAGTGCCATAGAAAGGGAAGCTTTTGCTGTTGTCTGGGCACTGAAGAAGCTGAGACCATACCTGTTTGGGACTCACTTCCGGGTTCAGACAGACCACAGGCCCCTCAGATGGTTGATGCAAATGAGGGGTGAGAATCCCAAACTGCTGAGGTGGTCCATCTCCCTACAGGGAATGGACTTTACGGTGGAACACCGTCCTGGTACAGAACACGCCAACGCAGATGGTCTGTCCAGGTTCTTCCGCCTTAGTGAAGAGAACTCCAATGGGGTTGTGTAGTTCTCCCTACTTTCAGCTGGAGGGGACATGTGTTAGACTTGGCATCTTTTGGCGTGTTTCCCCTGACTTTTTCCTTTATGACCTCCCAGTTTTGACTCTGTTTTGTGCTGGTTTAGTAGTTTCTGCGCACTTTACGCACTGCTGATCAGTGGTAAAGTGCAAGTGCTCCTGTATGAAATATGTTATGGATTGGTATTTCCATGTTTTGGCTATTTGATCTATGTGTCAGTCCCTAGTAAAGGGCACTGCGAGTGCCAGGGCCTATAGATCAAATGCTGTTGGTGGGAGGCAGCACGGGATTGTGCCCCCCACGCAAACAGCCCGTAAAGTGTAACTCGGGCCTGCCAACGCAGAGCCTGTGCGCAGACTGGGGCTGCCATGTCGACTTGGCAAGTGCACACACTTGCAAGTCCCTAAACCTTCCCTTTTCTACATGTTAGTCACCCCTAAGGTAGGCCCACGGTACCCCTGTGGGCAGGGTGCATTGCATGTGAAAGGTAGGACATGCCCTGGTGTGTGTGGCATGTCCTGATAGTGAATTACAGCCTATTTCGTTTTTCACTATTGCAAGGCTACCTGTTCCCCATAGGCCAGAATGGGCAGTTTTGATTATTACAGTTTATAATCCTAACTGACCCAGGGAACATGGTAGAAATTCGAGTTTAGTTTAGTATGCCTGGACTCAGAGTGATAAAATGCATCTTTTAGTGAAGTTGGTTTTAACATTCTGTGTTTGAAAATACCACTTTTAGAAAGTGGGTATTTTCTTGTCTAACCATCCAAGCCTGCCTCTGCTAGGTTGTGTATTCCTTGTCTGGAGTGTGAGTGACAGGGGCTGGGGGATGCCCGGAGACAGGGTGAGTCAGCACAGGGCTGAATAGCAAGATCTACATGTAGATGGGTGGGAGGAGTACACCTGGGACCTGAATAGGGCTGGGCCTTCCCTCCACAATGCTGGCTCCACCTCCTGTGGTGCGTCTGATGTCCCTGGCCTGCACCCTGAAAGGAAATACGGAGGTTTGTCAACAAAGTGCTCCAAGACTGACCAGAACTGGTTTGGGCCAGGCAAAGGCCTCTCTGCCTTCAGAGAACAAAGGAATTTGGGATATAAATATTGGGGCCCTGACCCCATGAATTTAGATCTCGCTGGAATCAAGGAACCTGTCAAGAAGAAGAGCTGGAGAGCTGCTAGGAGGAGTACTGCCCCTTTGCTGAGTGACTGCTTTGTTGGGTTGGCCTGCAGTTGCTGCTTCTGTCTTGGGCAGTGAAAGGACTGGACTGAACTTTCTACAAACTTGTGCTGAGTATCTCCAAGGGCCTGAAACCGAGCTGGCCTCCTGTTAAGAAGTCTCAGGGACTGCAAAGACTTCACAAGCCTCTGAGTACCGCTTCTGGAACGCTGTTTCAGTTGCCACAGAGGAAGGGAACCGCAACCGACTCCGTCAACCGACTCCATCGCTGGCCCGGTGTCCTGTTTGCACCGCAGACCGCACCGTCCGCATCTCGCACCGCAACCCTGGTCTCACCGACGACGACGTCCGACGCCATCGCCACCGAGCCGCTGCTTGCACCGTGACCTGTGGGCACCGCAGTTCGCATCGCATCGCTTCACTGTGCCAGCCGGACCAGACCGACGCTGTCGCTGCAACTGGCTCAACAGTCATGACCGCATCGCATTTGGGGCACCGCCGCACGCTTGCGACGCACCGCTCCGACTCGCACCGCTGTCCGACGCCAGCTCCCGCACACCGGCTTGGTCGCCTGCATCGCAACCTGTCAGCACCGCATCGTAGCACCGTCTCGCCCTGCACCGCACGCCTTGGACTCACCGACTCCGTCTGCACGACGCTCATCGAGCCGCTGCCTGCACTGCATCGAGGACACCGCACCTTGCACCGCTCCGCTTTGCACCGCAACCGCGACGAACGCCGACCGGCTCGCACGCTCCGTGCCCGCCACAACGAGAAAAGGTACTGTGACCGAGTCTGTTCACGACTCTGCTGGCCCGTAGCGACGCGGTCGGCTGGAACTGTTGGACTCTGTGTATTTCAGCATCGCGGTAGACCCGGACGGGGCTACCGACTCGTACTGAACTTTGCTTTTGTGTTATTCCTGCAAAGAAGAAGTTACCTTATCAAGCATACATTTTTAAAGTATTTGTATTGTGGATTTTTATCGTATTTGGTCTTGTTTTAAAATATATAAAAATATTGGATATTTTTCTAAACTGGTGTGGTGTCAGTTTGTAGTGCTTACACTGTATTACTGTTGGTTATGTGCAAATGTTTTACACACTGCCTCTAGAATAAGCCTGACTGCTCGTGCCAAGCTACCAAGGGGGTGAGCAGGGGTTATTTTAGGAGTGTAACTCCCTTACCCTGACTAGGAAGAAGGGTCCCTACTTGGACAAAGGTGCAAGCCCTTGCTAATTAGAGATCCCATTTCTAACACGCACCATGCACCTTACTTTCCTGGGTCTATTCTTAAGGCAGTATTTTCCGACATCCCCCCATTACGTGGACGTTTGGGGCTCCACTTTGAGGTTCAAGGTGTCACCCACTGAGAAAATGGGGTTAGCACATGTGCTTCGGATAAGTGAGGATCTTCATAACTACGGCCAGAACACTTCACCAGTAACCTGCCCCCTGGTTTGCCTACATTCTGCAGGCAGATACACTATTTCGCTGACAGCTGTACATGTTTTTGCTTACTAAGATGGCGATTAAATAATGCAATATTAAATAGATTACGGCCCAGATTTTCAAAGGCTTAGCATCGGGTCAGCGTTACTTTTAGAACGCAACCCCGACGCTAAACCTGTTTTGGGATTAACAAACCAACGCAAATTGGTATTTGCGTTGGTTTGTATGGAAAAGTAACACGAAGCAACATGAAACGCTGCATTGCATTACTTTGCGTCACTGGGGCGTTACATGGGTGGTACATGGGTGTTCCCATGCAACCACCCATGCTTTTTTATGCTAAACCCTATCTACTAATATTGGCAGACAGGGTTTAATGCCAAAAATTAATGCTGTTGGAAAGCAGGAGTTAAAAGGAGAAATTTTGTCATTTCTCCCTGCTTGCACACATACGAAGTAGGAAATGCTTTGAAGTGTGTCTACGCATATTACTTTGTATGGAAGGCTACCCTTCCATTACAAAACCTATGGTAGACTCAGGCACGCACCCTAGCGCTATGGCGCTAAGTGGTGTGCCTGGCGCATGGCAACTGAAATACGGACTGGCGCTTGTGAGAGGGGAGGGGAGAGTCATATCTCCGTGAATAAGGAGCTCTCCTACCTCTCTCCCTGTCACGCAATGCAGCCAGCCTCTTTGGGTGCTGTGCTGCGTTGCCTGACAGCTACGAGAATCTGGGCCTATGTATCTATAATTTCCAGGCCTTAGAATTGATCCAAAGGTAGTGTTGTTTGTAAATTAACTTTTTATCATGCTCAGCACGTGGTACCAGCTCTAGTCTGCTTTCATTATACATGAGTTGTCTCTCATCAGATGTTCATCTCCTACAGCATGGCCGAACCTCTCTAAAGTATTGACATTAAAACATGAAACTAAGCATCCTTTGCTCTGCCGAAAATACAGAATGGGATTTAACCCATGTAAAAGAAACCAACACAAATTATCTCTTTTCTTTTTCACATCACATTAATCTGTCGTCTCATTGTTTTTGGATATGGCCCGGTTATCCAAGCGAGTAAATATGGCTCTTGCATTCAGTCCCGTTCCCGTGGAGCCGGCCTCTGCTTCTCAGTTCTTCCGCTCGCGGAAACATATCAAATGATAGAAAACCTGCTGTGTACATATCTCTTAAGCTTCCTTCAATAAAAGGCATTAGAGCAATTTGACCTTGAGAGGGAGATTCTCAGTTCGGGGAAACATGTTAGACTGATTGAAACAGGAGGAGCTAAGTGAGGTAAGTGCCAGTAAATCTAATCTAAACGCACGATTAACCATCGGAGGCCTCAGCGAGCAAATTTTTGTTAACCAACGCTTTTTATAGCTGCAGATCAAGGGTGCAGTATTATTTGTCAGTGAGAAGGAAATAAGACAACCAATGCACAATGCACTTGAAAGAGATGAAGGTACTTTTTGATTCGCGTTTTTTCAAGCCATTGGAGGCATTAATCAACAGAAGTGATTACAGTCACAATGAACAGCACAGCTGTGAACTAGCTCAAAGTAATAACGATAAGGTTAAGCCATTCCTACTGGGTTTTTTCAAAAGCAGTAAGCATTCTGGGGATTGTAGCCCTGAACTCAGGGCACAAGTCGGGGGTACACGTGACTGGACGGCGTTCATCCACTATTTTCACAAGGTAGACACATTCCACCCTGCCAAGACGCTATGCTGAACTTGTCCCAGTGTCATTTTCAGACACTGGGACACGTTCAGCAGTGCTTGCACCTTGTCTGCTTTCATTCCGAGCAGCAACTTGTAGTCAGGTTGGAGCCTTTTTTTCCACTTTCAGTTGGGCCACAGGTTAAGGCCAAAGTTAAGGGGCCATTAGGCTTCCTTTTTGTCCGAATATGATCCTGGCTAGGTGTGTTCTGGAGCCTTACACTTAGATGCAAATGCAACAGAGGGGAAACAAAGGCACATAGCTTGTTATCACTTCACAGATACTAACAGAGGCATCCTTTTGACTTTCATCAGCCCCTCTAGAGAAGAGATATGCATGCACTGTTAGAATGTCAGATGTGTTGGTCTGTCCCAGTATTTCCACAAATAATTTAATGACCACTATTTTATTTCTTTTGTAGCGCTACTCATGCCAATGCAGGGTGTCAGAGCGCTTTATGCAACATACACATACATTGACAATAAATCATGTAAGTGTGTAAATCAATGTACAAGATGTGTTACATAAGACAGGGTCACAAAGTGTAGGAATCACATGTCCTTCATAGTTCAGTGTGCTATATTAGAAGGATTTCAATTTATGAACTGCAAGGAACAAAAGGAACTCTGTCAAAAGCCGTAACCCACTCACCTATCTACATAAAATAAAAATCTGTAATCTGCATGTTATATAATGTGCTTTGCAAGAGACATATTAACCTTTTATACTACTTTTGATTCAAATCTAGGACTAGACAGATCTCTCCAGCAAAAGTGTTAATCTCCAGAGTTATCTTACTATTGTTATTTTTCCCTGAGATTTACTGGACGCACAAATCTCTGCAGCAGGTGCCTTAACCTCAGAAGATATTTTAAAATGCAGACTTTGAAACGAATTAAGCAGAACAGGTCTACTGCCATGTTTCTCCTTGCCTTGTTGCAAATTTCTTTCTGGCAGAGTTTTAAAAAAAATGTATTAGATTTTGTGTTGGGGTTGCGTCACATTTTTGGCACAACCCTGATGCAAAATCTCATTTGTTAAATCTTGTAATGCCCTTAAATGTATTCATGATAGACCTGCTAAACATATGAATGAGGTCTTAATATCTGATATCACTTCTTGTGATGTCTCTTCCGGTGGTCTGTGATGCCAATTGGGATGTCACATGCTGTGATATCATGCTCTGTGAGGTCATGCGCCATTATGTCATTTGCATACTGCATAACTTGGTTATTCCCCTCACTTCATTTTTTAGGACTTGTGCCCTGCCTGTACTTGTAACGAATGGAGTGTAGTTATCAAGATCCAACACAGCATATTTATCAAGCTCTCTAATCAGGTTTACTAAATGTCAATACAAACTTGATCTCAGAAGAGTGATCTGTTTATCTCACTATTCTGTTATTTCCATTGGCAGGATGCCCATGGCATGAAGATTTCTATTATAGCCTTATACCCCCGCTGGCGAGGGCTATACCGGTTGTTAGAGGCCCTATACCCGAGTTTGGCGAGGGCCAATAACAAGGGAGAGGGCATTTAACAACCGGTATAGCCTAAGGCAGAAGGGACATAAGGCTGTTAGAACATTCCACCCACTAAGGGTAGAATGTTCAAAATTAAAAGGAAGAAACATGAAGACAAACATTGGAATGTTGGAGCTTCTGGCTTAAACCAGCCATTATAAGCCTTCATTCTCTTCAATGGAGCTCTCACCATTCCAATGTTCTGATAAACAAGCAAGTTCAAAGAATCTATATAAGTATTGCATTGGGGGACGTACAAACAACTTGTTATGGATAAAACAACACAATCTGCAAATATTTGATTGGCTCAGTGCCAGAATACCATGTGCCAGAATATCATGTCTTAATTTGGCAGGAGCTCAGATGCACCAATGACATACACATCATCAGGTCTAATATCTGTATGATAAAGAAAAGGAAGAATACTATACAAATCTCTGCAACTATTAACTGAGAAACTTTGCTCTCACTACTCTCTCCCCTGCATTGCAGATACACTGGATATAACTGGACAAATTAACGACAGAAACTCCTTTTAGAAAAGCATGTCAACAAAATTCCTTTTCTTACATTAAGATTCATTTCAAAGATGTGCAGAATTTAAATTTCAATTAATGTCATACAAAATTCCCATTTGAGTACTCTGTAAATTGTAAATGTGAAAGCTTGTGTTTTGAATTACGTCAATATTATTTTGCGCAAAAAATCATTGCCAAATGATTTGGTGACAATATTGGCCTCATAAATGGTCTGAATATACTTTTGCACATTTCCATTTATATCTGGTAATTACCTCACAAAACATATTTAGGTATGAAATATAAATTCAGAGCTTCTGGCATAGATGCCTAGGATTTTCCAGCAAAGAAGCTATCTCTTGGGTGGTGAAACTGCCATTGAAAAGTGAAATGAAATATACACCAACAACTATCAGCACTTTGTGCTCACAAACTGGTGTGTGTAACAAATGTATCTTTTCTGCTTAGTTACCCCAGATGTCATGACTTTTTTTGGGTCACATTTTCACTGCTATTCAGTGCCACATTAAATGTGTTCTCGTCCTAAAATAGCACTGGTAAAACCAGTAGGTGGCACAGAAAATGCACTTATGGCATGGGAGTTAAAAACCACATGGGGCTACATTACATCACCCATATATATATCACAAAAACTATAAGGCTTACAGGTGCTCCACTGCACTGTGACTGGGCAGAAGATTAAAGTAACTACAGTAGCAAAGGGCAAGTAAAGCGTATTTGGCATATGAAAAACACTTTAATACATTAATGTTACCCCTGGAAGTGCGCTGAAGACAGAGTGCTCAATATATAAAGGTAGCACATTAGATATTTACAAATCATGCACTACAGTGACTTAATGCCTACAAGCTATTTCCACTGTGTAGATTCAAGTACATTTTCCAAATGACAGGCTTTGGTGTGATTAAAATGCTTTTGGATCTTCGCTAGAGAAATGTTTGAAAAGTTGCTAAAAGTTTTTTCCTCTTAGTTTAAAAAAATGGATTTAATGATATGAGAATTATATAACTTTAGAGGAAAATTAATTTTTATAAAAATGAACTTTAGGCTTCCTGAGTTGAACAGGCTTGAATCCAGTTCTACCACTCATCTCTCATCCAGGTTTGGAATACACATCCTTGGCAGGGAAAGTTAAAAACTCTGTTTCATAAGATAATAGCAAGTAGCCTACCATGGCTCCACAGAAGGATTTTGACTTTTATTACAGAGACTAAGTCAAAAGAAAAAACTTTCATTATGTTGACCTCCTTGTTCTATCCAACCTCCCCATCATTGCTGTTGGCCTGAAACCATGCCTGGGTCCTGATCAACAGTGAAGTGTTCTTTTTCAATGGCACTCACCTTTTCCTGGGATGTCTTTGCATTAAAACTTTACAAATTCATATTTCAGTTTTCTCTTATCCGGAATTCATGATCTTGGTGTTTTTTGAATATTTTCTCTACTTTTCTAAACTGGTTTGGGAATTTTATTGTCTTGCATTTTTACTTTGATATTATTGATACTGCATGAACTCAACACATGTTTCTCTGGGTATTGCCTGCTGCTTGGGTTTGAACAGAGATTCTTTGGCCTAACCAGATTGGGTTTATGAAGTTTGTATGGGTCATCCCCTCACAAATTAATAACCTGGCTTCTGACATTGTTGAGCAGCGGTGCCCAAGGTCTTTGCCCTGCAGTTACTATCTACTTTTATAGGTTAAGAATTTAACATTTCATTACAGAATTAAAGGACAAAACATGTTTTTGGATGTATAAATGGAAAGATATATTGTTGGCCTATTTTTGATTGAAATCATATTTTTCATTTTTGAACAAATACTTTCTCCTTGATGTATTTCTTTGGAAACACAGAGGTGGACCTGTTTGTCCTGGCTGGCCTTGCTGTTGTGTAAATGAAGATCATGTGTAAAGAATTTAAGCTGCTAGTGGGACATAATGCTGGGGTGGAGTGGCATGAGAAAGCCCCCAGGATCTGAGCAAAGGTAAATCAAGCATAGATCTTCTCAGAGACTAATGAGGAAGAAGTTGAAGAGTCACTAGCGAAAGAGAAGAATTTACCCCAAGGGGGGCTTTACATGTGTTGTCCAGGGCTGGGGTTAGTGTGACCTCTTTCAGTTTTTACCCAATTAAAGCTGGAGGCTCACATGGTGGAGCTGGAAGACAGGAAGTCGGAGAAGGCCTTGAAACTGAAATTAGCTACCCTGGCCATACAGGAAGAAATGACTGCCTTGGCTGCAAAGAAGAAAGAGGGGGAGACTACGCTAGCTGACAGTGAGAAAAACGCAGATCGGGAAATTGAGGCAAAACAGTGTCTGGCTGTTGAAGGCAGAATGGCAGCCCTTGCTCTTGAGGACCTGAGTCTGACAACTGAGCTGGCCCAGGCATATTTTTCACCACACCAGGGTAATTTGGCGTAATCTCATAAATTTTGCATTGCGGAAATTATGTATCACACTCGATTATGACATTACAATGTCTTGTGTAAACGAAATTACCATTTTGGAAAAATACTATTGTGGGAGCTCAAGAATAATGTGATCATCACACAGCAACAAGTTGATTGAGCAAAATGCAAGCAGCATTTCTTTAAAGCTAACACCAACAAAATAACTAATTAAGTCATTTTATGTAAACTTTTTTATCCAATTGAAGCGTTTGGGTAAATAATTTTTATTTTTGTTCTTTTGATTTACACTGTACCATAGAGAGTTAGGAAACTCTTATCAACTTCCTCTCCCTGTCCTGAAGATCCACCCTGTGTTTTGATCAGCCCATGGTCATTTTGGATTTGTAGGGAAATTGTCACTTTTCCTTTTTCTGTAATTTCTACTGCACCATCCACCATTGGAAGTTGGAATCTTTAGTTTGTTTTGAAGTTCAAGCAAGTTCAGTGCAATTCTTTGCAACATGTTTGTGTTAGCAGGCACCCCTAATGTTGTTCCTTTTTTATTTTGTTTGTTGCTAAGGACCTGGAGTTAAAGTTAGGGATGGTGCAAGAACGCCCATGTGAGATTACGGGGTAAT
This sequence comes from Calotriton arnoldi, assembly GCA_963921515.1. Classification (NCBI taxonomy): domain Eukaryota; kingdom Metazoa; phylum Chordata; class Amphibia; order Caudata; family Salamandridae; genus Calotriton; species Calotriton arnoldi. The sequence goes on from CAWUFW010014575.1 coordinate 350,677, forward strand.
GGATATTTTTGGATGGTGGAGGGCTGGAGTAATTAATATTTCTTCATTTTTCTTGTCTTTTTGTGAATTTTGTTCAGATTTGCCTTCATACTGTGGTGTGTTTTACTTTTTGGGGCCCAGTCTGCTATATGACTTGGCTGTATTATTTAATGTATTTTTCATGTTCATACAGATTCTGGTTCTTTACTAGAGGTGTTTTTTATTTTTTAGGGGCCTGAGGGCAGCCTTGCTTTCATACCAAATTTAGGTTATTTTTTTGTTTTCATGTACATGTTGGTGGTGGCTAGAGTTGGGGTGGCTCAAGGAGTCCAGGCCCATGTAACTAGACATTTACCTTTGTTGTTCCTTATGTGCTTCGACCCTATTTGCATGTGTGAGTGTGTTAGGGTTTGGGTGAGATGGTTTATTAATTATTTTTCTTCAACTTTTAAGAGTATATTGCAGGATCAATTTCGGCACTGTGCTGTTTGTGTTTGGGGCATGCTTAAAGTTTATTTTAATCTTTTCTCACTCTTTCCATTTTAGTGTGCTGTTGTATTTCTTTCACAGTATTGTTGCTGCTGTACTGTTGATGTACCATTGGCCATGGATACTCCGATTAACATTTTGGGCATATATCTGTGCAGTCCTTACCCTACAAACCTGCAAGTGTTTGTTGGTTGAGGGGGAGGAAGGAGCTCCAGCTAGGGTAAGCCAGCCATATTCTCTGTTATTCATGTCTCCTTCATTGCTGGCCATGTGGTGACAGTCATTTTGTGGTGCCAATGAATGTGTGTTATAGGCAACCATTTTGACTTTGTTCGCCATGTCTCCTTCTTTGTTGGCCATATAATGAGTGAACACCATTTTAGGGAATCAGTGTGTGTTTCTGATTATTAAGCATTTTATTCCACTTTTAAGCACCATTTTCTAGGAGCATTGATATTAGAAGAAGCCCGTGTCATTTTGTCCATTTGTTTTTCCCAACATAATTTGTGTGATATATTTTTTGTGCTTGTGGCTGATTTTAGTATCCTGTAGTGCAGAGCTTTTTCTTTTAATTAATGTGCTCAATTTTTCCTGTTACTCCGTGCCTTCCATAGGGGCCCCGTGAATTCTGGAGGACGACCAAGTCTTGTTTTTTGTAAATAAATCAGTTTGTCCTTCCCTTGCCTCCCATAGGGGACTAATGGACCATGGAGTGACACCAACTATTGTTTTGCCTGCCCCATTCTCTCATTACGGCCTGCGGTCCCTGGAGGGTCACCAGGCATTTTTATATTAATTTATTTATTTGATGTCTGCCTGCCTCCCCCGTCCCCACTAGGGCCCCATGGGCCCTGAAGGGACATCAAGACATGTTTTTAAAAATGTAAATGGTTTTCAATATTTTTTTTATGAAGATGGTGATTATGACATGTATTGCATTGACAAGAACTGCCAAGTCTTATTCTCTTACTTCTTATTCTTTTACTGCCTGTAGATGCACAAGAGGATACTGACTGACACAGAGCGATATTGTCAATTTTCTCACACTGGAATACAGGGACCTCTCTGTAAAGTGCTTCTGCTCCTGCCCCATTCAAGAAACAAATAAAATGCTCCAAGAAAGAAGGTTCCTGCCAAGAAAGTGGTCACAGAGGAGAAATATTCTGCTGCTAATGCCACCACTGGCATTAAGCACTAACCTTTTTCCGGCAACATGGCATATCACATACACCCACCTCTGGGGAGGAAAAGACTGGGAGAAGCATCAACAATAGCACCAGCACCACCACCAGAACTGAAGCAGATGCCTCTCAGCACTGCAGTGACTACAGTCTTGCCTCAGAGCAGGGAGTCTGAAATCAATTGTTCCAGAAGCAAACTGAACATTATTCACAAAAAACAGACACCACAGACTGCTACACCTGAGTTTCCGGTGGTAGGAGCAGGGCAGCATGTTGAGCTTACTCCAGAGTAAGATGGTGTTGTGACTGCTCTTCCATTGGGTACATCATCTTCATGATCTCCTGCAAAGTAAAAGAAAGAGAACGTCTCCAAGTCCCTCTTCTAATGACCTTGACATGGGTTCAACGCCAACCAAGACCCAACATGAGAGACATGGAAAAAGCAAGGTTTCTGGAAGCCCTGGAAGTGAGGAAGATGATCAGTCAGTGATCGTGCTTGTGGAGAGCAGCACAGAGTAAGTGCAGATCACCTCTTTTATACCTGCTCTGAGTCATGTAAAACTACCAACACCTCCTGCTTTTAACTTTTCAAGAACCTAAAAACCTGCAGCCACAGAAAGATAGCTGCTGTTGGGAGAGAAAAGAAGTTGAACTGATAGTAGTGGGCAGTAGTGTGAAAGAAGATAGTGCCATGCAAAGCAAAAAAGGGGAAGATTGACAGTACACTCCTTGGTGTTCCAAAAAAATCTATAGTTGATCAATCTTGTTGTGTGCAGGAGGGTATCACCCTCTGATTGCAGGTGTACATTAGAAAATGTTTTAGCAGTCTCCTAACCCGGGATTGGCATCCCCTCTGCACACCACGATCTAATCACTACGCCCCCCACACGCAGAGGCCGAGTCGGTTGCCTCATGTTATACGAACTGGTTGTCGGACACCTTCAGGGAGCTGGTTCCCACCAAAAGTCAGCGCTCTTTCAGGAAGGAACCTATGGCTCCTTGGTTCTCAGAGGCCTTGAGGCTTGAAAAACAAGCATGTAGAAGGCAAGAAAGGATTTGGAGAAAAAACTACGATGACCATATGAGACTGGAATACAAGAAGGCTTTAACCTCATACAAAGATCTCATCAAGAAGGAAAAGAGTAGCTACTTTGCCCAGGCAATCGATAGGCCTCCAATTTGTCGAAAGAACTTTTCCAAGCTGTTCAGAGACTTACGACCATCTCAAATAAAACCAATCCCTCTGATATTCAATCCTTTTGTGAGGCCCTCGCTACCGCCTTCAAAGAGAAAGTAAATGCTATTTTCCAGGACTTCGACATGGGGGACCCTCATCCGCCGGGAGCCCTTACTGGGAATACGTTAGATGACTGTTCTCTTACACGCTTTTCTGCCACTTCACCAGAACAAGCGAGTTCCCTACTTTTGCAATCCAAATCAGGTTCCCCTTTTGACCCTTGCCCAGTAAAGATCCTGAAGATGGTCCCTGACATTATCACAAGGAACCTATCTCTGATCTTTAATGCCATGTTTGCTACTAGGACCTTCCCCTCGGCCTGGAAACAGGCTTCTATCCTGCCACCCTTAAAAAAGTCCAATTTATAGGTTAACGACAGGGCCAACTATCGTCCTATCGCTCGCCTACCTTTGCCTGCTAAAATCTGTGAGAAGATAATGAATCTGGAATTATCTAAATACATTTTTGACAATCAGCTCCTAGATACCTCCCAGTATGGCTTCCGACCAGGGCATAGTACAGAAACCGCCCTGGTCAAGGCAACGGAGGAAGTGAGGAAGGCAGTAGATGGCGGAGGTTCAGCTGTTATGATTTTACTGGACCTATCTGCGGCCTTCGATACTGTTGCTCATACCACTCTTATTGGCTGTCTAAAGGAAAAAGGAGTTAAGGGGTCCACGCTCGAGCTTCTCTCCTCCTTTCTCAGTGATAGATCTCAAACAGTAGCGTTAGGGAAATTTAACTCTCCACCCTACGCACTGCCTTGTGGAGTTCCGCAGGGGTCTTCTCTTAGCCCCACTCTTATTAACATTTATGTAGCAAAATTGGCCCCACTCATAAGAAGTTTCAATTTGGAGGTAACTTCGTATGCAGATGACACCTAGCTGATAATTGCAGCAGCCCATAATGACTCGTCAGTTCCCCTAAGATGCTGTAACTGTATCAAGGCAATCAGTGGCTGGATGAGTGGGCATTGCCTTAAGCTTAATGTAGGGAAAACCGACATTATGGTGTTCGGCAACACCTCCCCAGCTTGGTCCACCAATTGGTGGCCTGATAATCTGCCCCAACCACCTCACCCTGTCACTAAAGCGAAGAATTTGGGAATCATCATTGATGACAACCTCAACATGAGCGCGCAAATATCATCTGTCACATCCGCAGCTTACTATATCATAAGAATGATAAGAAAAATGTTTCCTTTCATTCCTGACAGCCACAGAAAAACATTAATAACCCTTTTTGTACTTCCCAGGCTGGATTATTGTAATAGTCTTTATCTAACCGTCTTAGAAAAACATATGAGTCGACTACAACTAGTCCAAAATGCTGCAGCAAGACTGATTTTTAATCTTCCCAAATTCCATTCCATTAAGAAGGGTCTTGGCAAGCTGCACTGGCTTCCCATGCGCAGTCGGGCTAAATTCAAAGCCCTCTGCTTGGCCCACAAAGGACTGCATAACTCAGGCCCAGAATTTCTCAAGTCAACTTTCAAGAGATACAAGCCCAACAGAGAACTCAGATCGGCCAATGCCAATCTATTAGTCGTTCTGACATTTAAGAAGATGCAATGGGGTGGCAGAGGTATAGTCCTCAATACAATCAAACTCTGGAACAGCCTTCCACCCCACCTCAGAGCTATTCGGTCATTAGCATCATTCAGGAAGGAGATAAAAACCTGGCTATTTAACATTTAAGTCACTACTCACCTGCCTCTTCTGACAGCGCCAAGACACCATTGGTAATCGTGCGCTTCAAAAATTTCCTAACATAACATCCCAACTGGGATAAGTAATCAATTTTGTCCAAAACCACTATGAGATCGTAAATTAAACCGGTTAATACAAATCTTTCTCAATGGCTCCTTAATTCCATTAATGAAACTCATGAAACTGATGCCTGAATGTTCAAGTATTTTATTCTTGGCAATCGTTTTCAAATAATGCCACGGAAATTATAGATCACATCTCAATACACCCTGATATAATAGCAAAAATAAACCTAATCAGATACATTGCTAATCAATTTCAGGATCAGAATACTATCATCCAGGGTATTCCATTTGACAAAAACAATCCATTTGACAAAAACAATCATAGTGAACATGTTCACAAGCTAATGTACAGACTAATATACGCAGGTGTATCATTCCAACACACAATGTACAATGCAATAAATTCTGTGGCAACAAAAGGTGCTGCCTCAAAATTCGGCAGCATGTCACAACTGCAACAGCTATAAGTGGTACTTACAGCCGCTGCACTAAACCTCCAGCACCAGTAGCGTTGCTTCTGTCATATGTCCCAGTACAGCCTAGTAGGAAACGTTGCCATTTCTACATGAACACGGCTCTTTCCTAAAGTTACCTTCACTTTTGCACATCGACTTTTGGCACATATTTGCATTCATGACACTTGGGTTAGTTTCTTGGACACATCGACCTTGCTTGTATGAATAAACTTCACAAGAGCACTTTCACACAATGTACAAGGCCTACACATACGTTGTGAAAATGTGTTTGTTATTTACGTCCATATAACGGCAGAGCTATCTGCAGAATACAAACAGGGGCAGCCTGATCACAATCTCGGCCCAAGGCAAGGATGCTGTTTCCTATATATAATCATTAGTTTCCGGGTAGAGTTAGAGGAGGCACTTCTGCTGACTTCAAGAGGTGCCTACATGCTGAAGCTTTCACCCAGCAGCTGACTGACATCTCTGTGAGGGGTGTCCAGTTTGTGACCAACATGGGGTCCTACATTCTTACCCACCAGGTAATGGGGTTGTATCATCCAGTAGGGAGTTTCTTGGCAGAACATACATCTACACCCTAGACACATAGGTTAGGGTTTGCATAGTAGGAGTACGCTATACTGTTCATTTCTATATGCCTATATGTATATACTGCTTTAGCAAGATGGTGGAACTGTTCGTACTATTCATTGTCTTGATGCTCATTATAACTTTCATCTGCTTCTGTCTATTGATCATTGCAGCACATATATTCTATACAAGAATCACTTTGGTTCAATAAATATTGTGTATTCTTTGTATATCTCTCTGAGCAAACGAGAGCACGAGTGTATGAGCAGAATTTTCTAGATCTGTCACCACGACCCCTCAGGGGTCTGGGTTGTCGTGTTCAGTGGTTGCTATAACTGTTTGCTCCATGTCTAGGGGGGCTTATGGTGGCACTGTGAGCTAGTTGGTCCAAGGGACAACATATCCTGTGGGGGTGCACAGAATCAATCTACCACCATTGCAAAATCTATGTCGTCCACAAACTCTCAGTTCCTTTAACTTCCACTGTGTGTCCTCTTTCAATGAGCGCATTGACTCTGTTACCACCTTCTAGCAGCCAGCTCATCTTCCAGACTAGAGATCCGGGTTTTTGCTTCATTAAACATTTCTACAAATTCAGAACAGGATTTCGTAATGCATTGAATAGAGTTCTGAAGTTTGCGGCAGGCTCCTTGAGTCCATTGATTCTCCATGTGTGTCTCCTCTCGGAGGGCCCGATTCACAGAACTAACTTAAGACAAAATCCTAAACTTACTACCATTTTGGTATTCACAGAAGGCACTTACTCATTTCGATATTCACAGAAGGCACTTACTCATTGATGAGTAAGTGCCTTCTGTGAATACCAAAATGAGTAAGTTACTCAAAACAAGTAAGCTACTCAAAATGAGTAAGTTACTCATTTTGATATTCACAGAAGGCACTTACTCATCAATGAGTAAGTGCCTTCTGTGAATACCAAAATGAGTAAGTTACTCAAAATGAGAAAGTAAGTGCCTTCTGTGAATACCAAAATGAGTAAGTGCCTTCTGTGAATACCAAAATGGTAGTAAGTTTAGGATTTTGTCTTAAGTTAGTTCTGTGAATCGGGCCCGGAGTGCCATTTTGCTCTGGTAAATCACAGCCAGTGAAATATCATTCGGTTTCTCTGCCGTGCTTTCCCCTGTATGCTTAGATGCGGACCCCCGTCTTCCCCAAGTCCAGCCGAAAATAAATAATCCCATAACAGGACATCGTTGCCTCCAGCCTGTATACCGCTCTCTCCAGGTTCATGCCTCTTGCGTACTGTCCGTGGGCTAGTTTCCGAAGTATCAGTACCCTGGTCCTCGGGATGCACACTGCGTGTCTCGCTGTGACAGCTGCCCGGGGACTTTCCCCTAGAGCGAGGCCTAAAAATTGACTCGATCTCATCTCCTGATGAATCAGAAGGATCTGATACGGAGAAGAAGTTGTCCCAAGAATCTGTTTCGTTAGCCATGATCTGGGTGCCGCTGATATCATTTGCCTCTGGCTTATCCATGTTCGAGGAGCTGTCTATCTGTGCATCCCTTGTGGTAGATTTACTCAGAGCCCCTTTAATAATGTTATTGGGTCCTGTGTAGTCTTTACGGGTATCCGTCATAACAGCAGTAGCAGTGGGATGAATTTCTTGTCCCCCAGCATTAAAGACGCCGTCAACCCCTATTTTAATCGGGCTCTTGTGTTTACCGGGCGAGTCCATACCCTGGTGAACAATGTCCCGCTCAGGGTGTCCCTGGCTCATAGAGGGATTCAGGGGTTTGCCAATCTCTCCTGCCTGTCCACCTACATCATTATCGGGGTGAGTATGTTGAGGGTTGTGGTGTTGTTTTTGTCCTTTCCCAGGAAGACACAAAGAGGGTATATTGCGCTTACCAGTATTTTTTCCTAGAGCACCCTCTTTTTCTCCCCCGCCGTCTCTCCAGTCCTGCCGCTTTTGCCGCCTCGTTTTTGCATTGAGCCACTCCTTGTGGCTCCAGCGTTGTTCGTCAAGATCCAAGGTTTTCCTCGAGCATACTTCGGAGGCATTGCAGCCGGGAGCACAGCCGGGTCAGCTCCACCCTCAATCCACGGGCCGTTCTTCACCGTCACAACCGCACAAACGGACATGGAAATTGGAGAGGACGCCAAGCCAACCCAAGGCACTGTCGCATCCAGGACTGGGGTATCGCCGAAAAGCTCCAAAGCATGCCACTCGAGGAAGGCAGCCGGTCAGTTTGTCCACAGGGTTGCGAATTTCAGGTGCGAGGAGGGGCGTCCGGGAGCGCTAGCTTAAGCATCTGGCATGGTGGGTGCCATCTTGCCTCCTCTTCAAACTCTCAGTTCCTACTGATGAGTGGAAATAACATGACACTTCCAACATCTTCAATGGGTTAGATTATGGATATGGCAGGACTTAAATCAAGCGTGCTGTAAAAACAAAAAGATTAAGTGGACAATTGAGAAGATGGAACTAGACTGTTCAGAGGACCCAACAGAGGTCTACCTGAATCAAGAACCATTGATCTGTTAGCATAGGAAAAAGGAACATTGGCCAGAACTCAGAAGGCTGGCAATAAAGTATCTAACATGTACTATTACTAGTGTACCTTTGGAGTGCATGTTCAGTGCAGCGGGGGCATTGTTATGGTCAGAAGGGCCCGTCTCTCTCCCCGAAATGTGTAGAGACTAATTATGATTACAATGAACAAACATTTAGTATCCAAAAGGTTTAAGGCTCCAGAAGACACAACCATTGACGAGGGAACATTCCGCCAGCCAACTGAATTTTGAAAATGAACTCTACTTTCCAGTCTAAAAAAAAGAGAAACAAAAGCCCAACAGAAATGCCTGCTAAGTATACAAAAATGGACAAAAATTGTCAGATTTGGTATGCGACTGATGTAAATAAACTTAAATGAACTAGTGTATGTGGGGCAAATATATAATTAATGAGGACACTGCCATTTAGCCTGGCAACTGAGTGGTGAGAGGTGACAAAGAAAGAAAACAAATTTAATCTTAGGGTCATCCGTAGACCTTGAAATGAGCAATGGTACTATCTAAGTCTGAAATGGAAGTCTCTAAAAAGAATAAGATGCCTACCAGACCTAAAGTTTTAATTCCCATGTGTGGCTGTCAGTCAATATTCAAAGGTGTGCACTGCTCAATTATGTATATCGCTTACTTGGGAGCAGAGACACATAGGTAACGGGACATGTACTTGGAACAAGAAACTTGAATCAATGAATGGCAAATGATGATTGATGATTCATGTGATGGACGGGAAGGTCTTTGGTGAACTTGGTTTTTATTTAACATTTGGGTAATCATACTGGATCAATGTTTACAGATGTCACTGGGAATGTTACTTTATTGTAATTTTGTTAACTGAAGTCCATCTTCCTTTCATTCTACTGAAACCACTCAATTTACCTAGGCTAGACTAAGTATTTTTCTATGTTTTTATATTCTTGTTCAGCAAGTTTGTCTCATTTGGGAAGATAAAAAATCTACAAATGCTGTAGACAATTTCTATCTATGTCTATGGAAAACAAGAGGACACAAAGAAGACTATCCCTGTTGACTTGAAAGAGGTAAGTTGATTAGAATAATGCTCCTAGAGGCAAATTCTAATTCAGTGGTTGTGAAAGAGCTGGGGATAGCTATATCTTGTTATTGTTTAGGTGATCAGGGTGCATGCAGCTAGTTGTCTCCCTGAAGAAGGATGGCGGCAGACGTCTTCCATGCGCGCTGCCGCTAGTGCGCTCTCCCGACCCCGGAAATCACCTGCTGCTGCGGCAGCTGAGCACGAGCAATGGCAAGGAAGAATGCCGAAGGAGCTCGGGACCCCATTTACGATTGGAGCAGCTTTAATTTAAGGAATTAAAGGAGTACAATCTGCAGCTGAAATCTGAGGAGGATAAGGTGGGACGACGCCAGGTGATAAACGGCATGACAGCATCAATCTGTACTTAAAGCTGCCAGCTGCTGCCTGAGTCAAATGGTCAGCAGCTGAAAAGGGAGATGCAAGGGGCCCGCAAGCACCGTCAAGACACAAGATCATGGAAGACGCAACCACTGGAATAAGAGTGAGCGCACCGCAGTATGAACTTCAGGTGGGCCAAGGACACCCTTGGCTGGTCACTGAACCCTTTGGCCTGAGTAATTGAGCTACAGAGACATTAAGCCTGCACTGAGCCAAGCATTTACATATATCTGTGGTCATTTTAGAGGGTTGAAGCATATACCTGGGCAATTGGCAAGCAGTAGCCCTAATAAGGACTGTTATAGAGAAGTATAACAATGTACCACCACAATAGGTGAACACAGTATAAAATAGTTTGCAGTAAGTCCGCAATGCAGAGTCAGTCCACTCCAGCCCCGAAAATGAAGTGCAAGGTGCAGCGCAATGCGCAGCAGGGAAAGAGATGAAAGCGAAGGCCCTTTTGGAATCAGAAAAAGAACTGGTTTGCATGAGCCTAATAGAAAATGAGAAAGGGCCTGAGTCAGAAAGTGGGGGAGAAGTATCAGAGTTGCAACTTCTGGATGCGTCAACAGATCCTGAAGCATTAGATAACCCTGAGGATAACAGCAGTGGCCCAATAGAATATACCCGCCAGATACGTCCTAAGCAATATCCCTTATTCACAAAACAAACTAAACTACAGCATGAGTCTCAAATGTCTTTATCAGCGCAGATCCAGATGGAGGCAGCCCCAAGTCAATATGCCCCCATTGGGGGGGTCCATGCATGAAATTATACAAGAACCTCGCTCAGCGTTCAGCATTCAGACAGGAAACAAGGATTTATTACAAAAGAAGGAAGAAGGGGAAGGGTCAGTGAAAAGCATGCTTGTTACTATACTTGAAGAGATAAGAGACCTAAAAGCATCACAGGCACAGGAAATAGCAATAATTCATGCAAGACTTTCTAAAATGGAGGAAAATATGACTCTTATCCCAGAAAGACTGAAAGAGGCAGAGAGCCATGTCTCAGCCTTAGAGGATAAGATTGCAAGCATGCAGCAGGAGGTTACTCATATCGAGAAGAGTAAGAATCTAATTGAGAGTAAGCTGCAAGACCTAGAAAATTATAATAGGCGCTCTAACCTCTGATTAGTAGGCATCCCAGAAGGATGTGAAGAAACTCAAGTTTTGAAATGGTCTGAGACTCTATTGAAGAAAGCGATGCCGGAATTAAATGGAGACCTTACCATCACTAGAGTGCATGGCGTACCGGCTCAAAAATATGCAAACGCAAAGTACCCACGCACGATACTGTTAAACTTTGCAGACTATTGGGTGAAGGAACATATACTAAATATGACTATTGCAAAAAGGACATGCTCAACGCCAGAAGTGCCTCAATTTAAAGTTTTCACAGATATGTCTGCAAACACCGCAAAAAGATGTAGAGAATTTGTCAAAATGATTGATTTGTTTAAGGCTAAAGGAGCCAGGCGTCCATTGTCCAACAAGCAAAACTTAAGGCCATTAGTGAAAGGACACTTCTCCCTATTTAATGACGTCGGGGATGCCCAAGCACTTCTTATGAAATTGTCTAATTAAACTTTAGTTAATTAACTTGAGCATGAAGATCACAAGGGGCAGGGCTGCATATAACACAAAAGCATGCGAGGAGACGGGCGGTAAGTAGATTCTTGGAAGTAGATTCAAGGAGAAAGGAAAGTGGAGCACATAAGGGTGCAGTCCAATGGTACCCAAATCAAAAGGGGTGGGGGGAAGAAGGTGTGGGCAATCCTTCGACAAGGAGATCTATGGGGTAGAGACAAGGGGACCCTCGGTGGAGGTGGGGTCACAGCATGAGAGAAAAAGGAGAGTTCATGGTCACTTAGGGGCCGATTCCGATTCGGGCCAGAAAACGTACCGACCGACTCAATACGGGAATTTAGTCCGACCGACTCGGACTGGCGCCGCACGACCCGGGTAGTACGATGAAATGCATGTGAAATCCGACAGACTCGGACGGAATACAAAACGACCGACCGAGCCGGACGGAAACAAGCCATCCGGCCGAGAAACCACGCGAAACGAACCGACCGACACGCACTCGGATTGAACCCAAACGAAACGTACCCGCGAACTCCGACCCGCGTAGTACGATGCTGTGCGTGCAAAACACGGCCGACTCGCCCGGAGCACAAGCCGTACGACCGACATGCATACAAAACCCAGCCGAAGCAACCCAATACTACGCGACCGACTCGTACGCCGCATATGAAACCTAGCTGACACTTAGCGGGAACGAGTCAAACAAGATCGCACCACACAACTGCAGCGTCCTACTCGGACACAAGAACGACTCCTACATGCACCAAAAACACCAAGGAATTTTTTTTTTAAAAAGGGCCAATTAAGCAACCACTAAGCCAATAAATACAGGGAGGAAAAAAAATAGAACAAGGACACACCTCCAACTCCACCTACATAAAGGCCACAAATCCCTACCATGATCCCTTGCAAATTCCACTGACCTGCCAGACAGAACACCATCACACAGCAACCACAGACACACTCACAGCTCATACATCACACAAGCCACACACCATTACCACACCTACAAATAGCACCCTCACACACACCCAGCTAAACCTACACTCACACACCCCCATTTGCACACACACACACATCAATCACCACCACCACCCATCACCATGCCCCCAAAGAAGAACCATAAGTTCCTAGATTGTGAATTGGGAGTCCTGGTAGACGAGATCCTCAGGGTAGAGCCACAGTTGTTTGGTACATTGGTACAACAGACCCCCATGTCGCAGAAAACCAAGATGTGGGTGAGGATTGTCGACAGGGTCAACGCACAATCACCATGTTTGCGCACAAAGGAAGACATCCAGAACAGGTGGTATGATGTTCGCAGGAGGGTCAGGGACCTACTAAAAAAGGACTACCTCCTCAGCCAGCACACCGGCAGTGGCCCTCCTGCAAAACCAGTATACCTCAGGCCCTGGGAGGAGAAGGTGCGGGCCATCCTACCACCAGTGAGCGTATACGGACTAACAGACATCCCAGAGTCTGGTGAGTACACAACTAATATACACAATATGGTGTGACTACACACACACATCACAGTCAAGGGGATAGGCAAACCATGCACACTTAGCAAATACACAGCAACCAAAAGATATCCATCCCAAGATGTGAATGCTAGTCAGACAAACACAATACCTGCCATCCCATAGTGATATGTAACTGCGTCATGACATCTACAAACCTAACAACAAATACAGCAAGGCAGTGGCACAAATAGAACCAACAAATACTCCCAGATATTTACCCACCACTAGAACACCACCTCACAGGGAAGCTCACTGAAAGGAAGGAATTCTGTGTATGCTGGTCAAGTCAGTGTAGCCAATAGCATGATGGGAGTGGTAGTCACAGATATTGGTCACACCCACAATTGGCCCATCAACACCACTCTGAACCATGCTCACATCACAGGGAGTGTAAAACAACTGACAAGATGGCTGACACTGGCTACTGCTGTGGGGAGCACAAGGCCCTGCTGGGAACTGGGCACCAACAAACAACAGGAACACACTGTCAGCCATCTTGCCATTGCTGTCACACTCACACACACTGAAGTCCACTCAAAAGGAAGGAAGGATGGGCATGCTGGGAAGGGGGTGTAGGCAATAGCATGATGGGAGTGGTAGTCACAGATCAACATCTCACACCCACATGGCCCAGCAAGTTAGCACTGAAGCATGCACACCTCACAGGGAGTCAAAAGCCACTTCAAAGATGTCTGACACTGGCCACAGCTGTGGGGAGCACAAGGCCCTGCTGGGAACTGGGCACCAACAAACAACAGGACCACACTGTCAGCCATCTTGCCATTGCTGTCACACTCACACACACTGAAGTCCACTCAAAAGGAAGGAAGTATGGGCATGCTGGGAAGGGGGGTGGAGGCAATAGCATGATGGGAGTGGTAGTCACAGATATTGGTCACACCCACAATTGGCCCATCAACACCACTCTGAACCATGCTCACATCACAGGGAGTGGAAAACGACTGACACAAGATGGCTGACACTGGGTACTGCTGTGGGGAGCACAAGGCCCTGCTGGGAACTGTGCAACAACCAACAGCAGGACACCACTGACTGACATCCTGAAAGACAACTTGCACTCCCTGCAATGGAAGCACGTTCCATGGTGGGATATCTGGCTGGGTGTGAAGGAGGACTCACAGCACTGACCATAGTTACAAGGACCTCCCCTCACACACCCTCTCAACACTAACTCCACATAACCCACCTGGGAGAATGCAATGCCTCACATCCTAACTGAAGATCCCACAAAGAACCACCACCCTGGGTTATGCTGTGTGAAGCACAGGGACACACTTGGGACTTGTTGCCAAACAACTGCCAGGACAACACTCCCAGCCATCCTGTCAGCACAGGCACCCCACCCCACAGGGAAGCAGAGTCAAAAGGAAGGAAGGATGGGCATGCTGGGAAGGGGGTGGAGGCAATAGCATGATGGGAGTTGTAGGCACAGATATTGCTCACCCTCACAATTGGCCCATCAACACCACTCTCAACCATGCTCACATCACAGGGAGTGGAAAAGGACTCACAAGATGGCTGACACTGGGTACTGCTGGGGGAGAACAAGGCCCTGCTGGGAACTGTGCAACAACCAACAGCAGGACACCACTGACTGACATCCTGAAAGACAACTTGCACTCCCTGCAATGGAAGCACGCTTCATGGTGGGATAACTGGGCTGGGGGAGAAGGAGGCCTGGATGGCAACCAAATACCACCAATGCTGGTCATGCACACACCTCAACATACACATTGACATGCCACAGGTTGGCAGGACAATGTGCTACACCAATATCACTCTCTGACTGTCACAATTTAGGAGAATGCAATGTCCTGGCCCACATCCAGAGGTACAGTCACAACTGTCAGGTGTTTGAACAATTGATGCCAGTAGAAACATAACATACAATCTGTGTCTCTCCCCAAAACAGGTGATGATGGGGACACAGCAGCAGACGAGGAGGAGTCCCTGTCCCAGGCTCCGGGGAACACTGAGCTCACTGGTGTGGATCAGCCACTGCACTCCTCGGATGGCGAAGAACCAGCTGGAACCTCCGGTGTGAGTCATCATGCAGCACCAGCAGGACCAACATCTGCACCCCCTGCACCCACCCCTCCAACAACTGCCAACACACAGGCCACCCCTGCCAACACGGACAGACCAAGGACCACAGATGACAACAGCGCAGGGACCCAGGCCCAAACTGGAGCTGGTGACAACGAG
The DNA here is from genome assembly GCA_963921515.1 of Calotriton arnoldi. NCBI lineage: Eukaryota > Metazoa > Chordata > Amphibia > Caudata > Salamandridae > Calotriton > Calotriton arnoldi. The sequence goes on from CAWUFW010014575.1 coordinate 365,685, forward strand.
CCCAGGAACAACACCCAAGTGGGCCCACGGTCACCTGTGCGTGCCACCGCAGGTCCTGCACGTGTTGCCAGGGGTGGTGGGAGGGGTGGTAGACATAGGTCGCTCTTTGCAGAGGGGTCTGGACTGCATGATGACCCACAACTGGCACGCATCGCGGATGCGTACCAGACTAGCACCGGAGAGGTCAGCCAGGTAGTGGGGATCCTCAAGGACATACAACAGCAGCAGGCTGCCCATCATGCCCGCTTGGACTCCCACATGTCCCGTGTCGACACACACATGTCACATGTCAAGACACACATGTCACGTGTCGAGACACACATGTCTGGCATGGAGTCCAAGTGGGACACATTGGAACAACTGACAGCGGTGCATAGGGACATACTCACATGCCTCCGCCAGATCAGCACCAACATGGCCTCACCTCCCTGTGTGCCCACAACAACTGCTGCTGAAACAACTGCAAATGCCACAGGGAGGGAGGAGGACTCTGGCAGAGAGTCCCCTGCACTGCCGCAGCCTGCACCTGAGGGTCCCCCCCCCCCAAGAAGAGGGGCCGTCCGAAGAGGCCAAACTGAGAGGCCGATGGCCATCTACATCCCCCAGGAAGCCAACACCTGTTCTGGAACTTTTCCTCTGTGTGCAAACTGCACGCCCTGTCGAAGCCAACCCAACTCTCCCACATGACATGGGGCACTCTAGTTGGCCAAATTCATCAGATGACTGTGGACTTTACTCTGGACAAGTCAGCTACCAAGACTTCCAATACACATGGGAACTTTGGATTCCAATTTCTATGTACAGCACCCACCATCCTGTGCACCATCCTCACCAATACACCATATCTGCCTCTGTTGTGATTCCAACGTGGTTTTTGTCATGTAGATGGTGATCTGCTAAATGACACTGTGCATGCTAACTGCCACAGCAAGTCCAACACCGTCATGTCAGTCATGGCGACGTGACACATATGAGGGAGACACACCACTAGGGCCACACAACACATACACACCAGGGCCATCAGACTCATCACCTATACTGATGTTGCAGCTAAATACAGTGGAATTCACAGACATGCCACCTATTCACAGTCACTGTCAACTAGACTACAGGTGCAGTAAGCAAATGTCAGTCAGATGTGTGACTACAGACAACACACATCCCAAAGTGAAGCACAGGTTTATTACACATTTGCAACATGTTGTTTCCACTACAAATGCAAGCTAATCCAACCTGGCTGTGGCCACAAAGTCAAAAAAACAGAAGATAGAAAGTCCAGGGGTGTGTGGCACATCACCTGTAGGGAAACAACTGCTTCCACCTTGGAAGTTGAATCATGGATTCAGGGGATCCAAGTTGATCAGACAACTCCGGCAGCACCCTGTGAAGGACAGACATGACACACAGTCAAAAACAATGAAGAACAGCACAGAACGGCAATACTCATGTCTAATACATGTCACGAGATAACTACACAAAACACTGTTGGGCAGTACAGACCACCTGCAAGGACACATCGCTGCACGCACCCAGTCAAGTAGCACATGGCCACACTCAAACAGCACCAGAGCACCACACACACATATCATGCAAACTCAAATCATTGACATCACAACCCTCTGGAGACTCACATTCAGCTGAAGAAGTTGGTGATGAGCTGTGTGCGGACATCACCATCATCATCATCATCATCTTCACTGGCATCGTGACCCAGGCCAGGATCTTCCACAGGTGGCGGACGTTGGTCATCGTCATCCAGGATGAGAGGCAACTCCTTCCGCACTGCCAGGTTGTGTAGCATGCAGCAGACGATGACAATCTTGCACACCTTTGCTGGGGCATATGGGAGGGCCCCATCTGTCTTGTCCAGGCAGTGGAAGCGGCTCTTCAGGAGACCAAAGGTCCGCTCAATCACCCTCCTCGTCCGACCATGTGCCTCATTGTAGCGCATCTGGGCTGGTGTCACAGGGTTCCTGAGGGGTGTCAGCAACGGCATGTTGGGGTATCCCGAGTCACCTACAGACAGACAATTGCACATTAGCCGATTCGAAAATGTGTGCGGAAAACAACATAGCAGGTCACACAATGGTACAAAGTCAGTACACACCAACAAGCTAGGCACGCTGGTTCGGCATCTGTGACATCATCCTCTGGATGCGACTACTCCTCATCACGTATGCATCGTGTACTGAACCGGGGAAACGGGCACACACATGTGAGATGGTCATATCTGCAAGACATACCACCAGAGCATTGATCGAATGGTAATGTTTACGATTCCGGTATGCCTGCTCATGTGCCTGTGGTGGTATCAAAGCCACATGTGTCCCATCAATGGAGCCAATTACATGTGGCATCCTCCCCAGGGCATAGAAGTCACTCTTGACGTCAGTGAGTCATTGACGTGTTGGGAAATAGATGTACTGGTTGAGGTATCTCAACATTGCCCCCAAAACATCGCGTAGCACACGGCTGAACATAGTCTGTGACATCCCACCAGTAGTTGCCACAGTGTGTTGAAAGGTACCGGTGGCAAAGAAGTGTAGGGCTGCCATCACCTTCACCTTGGGGGTAAGCGCTGTAGGATACGGACGGCCAGGCTGCAAATGTGGGTCCAACCGCACTGCCAAATCCTCAATCAGCTGCCTGGTGAAGCGGTACCGTCGGATGCTGTCACGTTCCACCATCGTTGCCAGGTCTGGGAATGGTTGATGGACAGCAGGAGCCCTGCAGTGCATAGGTGAAGAAAGCAAGATTGTCAGTCACCCCACCTTTGTGCCGTTCACCATACTCATTTTCACATGATACATCATCAACATACACAAGTACTTGATGTGTGTGTCGTTTCGTTTGGACATATATGGCACCTACATGGACATCATCTAACATCTCTGTTCAACAAGTGTTGACAACAGGTTCCAGGGTGTGCTATGGGACACCATTAGGCTGTGTCACAGTACCCATTAACTGCTCTCACGTTCCACACACATACCACAGTGACATGTCTGGACAGATGCTCCACAGGCATCACAGCTCATTGACAGGTAGATTCCCAGGGACCCGGCCTTGCCACATGGACACTGGCATGACATGGCGTATCATGTACACGTCAGAAAAACAAACATGACACCCACAGGTAGTGGCCCCTTTAGCCTCTGCAGGACAGACATGGACGTCTGTGACATACACACACACCATCAAAGTTCATGCACAAACCACGTGGATGTGGAGACTGTCCCCCATTGTGCACATGGAGTCAGAAACATGTGATACACAACATGCACACAGACTGTGGAGGGACATCACTATTGTTGGAATGGGCCACCCTGTGACGTACATGCCTTCCCACATGTGAGCCTGGGGGTATGTGACATGTCATACACATACACAACCTGGAAATGTGACCGTGACACATGCTCGGAAATGAAAAGTTGCACACCACAGTGGTCAGGTGCACAACACACAAAGGACCCTGTCCCCATTAACACGTGCACAGCCTGGGTGTGTCTGCCCCCAAGTGCCACCCCAAAATCCACATGTTCACCCCATACACAGATAAGGTTATGCTGCCACATATGCCTTATACACAGTGTGGACTGGGTGTGGTGTTGTAGGTGTGCCCCTGAGTCCCTGGAAAGTAAATGTGGCTGGCATAGGTTCACCAGTGACCAGCATGGTGACATATGCGTGTGACCTGTCCAGGGACGCATTGTAGAGCAATGGACCGATCGGTGTGCCCGGCCGGCCCATTGCATTGAATGTGAGCGGGTACGCATTGTAGAGCAATGGACCGGTCGGTGTGCCCGGCCGGCCCATTGCATTGAATGTGAGCGGGGACGCGTTGTAGAGCAATGGACCGGTCGGTGTGCCCGGCCGGCCCATTGCATTGAATGTGAGCGGGTACGCGTTGTAGAGCAATGGAAGGATCGGTGTGCCCGGCCGGCCCATTGCATTGAATGTGAGGGAGTACGCCTTGTATGCCTAGTACACGTTGTAGAGCAATGGACCGATCGGTGTGCCCGGCCGGCCCATTGCATTGAATGTGAGCGGGTACGCGTTGTATGCCTGGTACGCGTTGTACAGCAATGGACCGATCGGTGTGCCCGGCCGGCCCATTGCATTGAATGTGAGCGGGTACGCGTTGTATGCCTGGTACGCGTTGTAGAGCAATGGACCGATCGGTGTGCCCGGCCGGCCCATTGCATTGAATGTGAGCGGGTACGCGTTGTAGAGCAATGGACCGGTCGGTGTGCCCGGCCAGCCCATTGCATTGAATGTGAGCGGGTACGCGTTGTAGAGCAATGGACCGATCGGTGTGCCCGGCCGGCCCATTGCATTGAATGTGAGCGGGTACGCATTGTATGCCTGGTACGCGTTGTAGAGCAATGGACCGATCGGTGTGCCCGGCCGGCCCATTGCATTGAATGTGAGCGGGTACACGTTGTATGCCTGGTACGCGTTGTACAGCAATGGACCGATCGGTGTGCCCGGCCGGCCCATTGCATTGAATGTGAGCGGGTATGCGTTGTAGAGCAATGGACCGATCGGTGTGCCCGGCCGGCCCATTGCATTGAATGTGAGCGGGTACGCGTTGTAGAGCAATGAACCGATTGGTGTGCCCGGCCGGCCCATTGCATAGAATGTGAGCGGGTACGCGTTGTATGCCTGGTACGCGTTGTACAGCAATGGACCGATCGGTGTGCCCGGCCGGCCCATTGCATTGAATGTGAGCGGGTACGCGTTGTATGCCTGGTACGCGTTGTAGAGCAATGGACCGATCGGTGTGCCCGGCCGGCCCATTGCATTGAATGTGAGCGGGTATACGTTGTATGCCTGGTACGCGTTGTACAGCAATGGACCGATCGGTGTGCCCGGCCGGCCCATTGCATTGAATGTGAGCAGGTACGCGTTGTATGCCTGGTACGCGTTGTAGAGCAATGGACCGATCGGTGTGCCCGGCCGGCCCATTGCATTGAATGTGAGCGGGTATGCGTTGTATGCCTGGTACGCGTTGTACAGCAATGGACCGATCGGTGTGCCCGGCCGGCCCATTGCATTGAATGTGAGCGGGTACGCGTTGTATGCCTGGTACGCGTTGTACAGCAATGGACCGATCGGTGAGCCCGGCCGGCCCATTGCATTGAATGTGAGCGGGTACGCGTTGTATGCCTGGTACGCGTTGTACAGCAATGGACAGAACGGTGCGCACACATTGGCTGGGGCCTGGCATGGCAACGGACGCATTTTCGAAGCTCCAACGAGTCTGATGCAGTGAATTCAGTTGGCCAGCCACAACAATGTTGCAAAATCATGGGTGTCATGAAGTTGAAGATTTGAAGGATGCTGTGGGCATGTATTACTGCTGCCATTCCATGGATTGGTCAAATTCAGAAGATGCAAACGACTTGGACTTATCACTTTGGACACATGGGACAGTATCTGCCTCTGCAGCACACATATAATGCTGGCTGTTCCCCTGAGAGCTCACTTGCCTGCACTACATGCTCCAGGACGACATCTGCCACCAACACTGCTGCTGTTTATGCATCCTCTGGCTCCTGCAATGGCACGTACTGTGGAGAGAGCCCCAGCCTTCAGCCTTGAGGAGAACCAGGCCCTGCTGGACAGCCTCCTTCCACAGTACAGCAAGCTGTATGGGAAACCAGGGAGCAGGTGAGTGTGCTGTCCACTGCCTCACTATTTGTGCATGTTGTCTGACTAGCAGGGCTTTCAGTGTGCACACCACTGGCTAGCATGCCCACTGAGTAGTTGTCACACCCCAAAGTGTGTAGTCACATGCACTGAACTGGTACAGTGCAGTATCAGTGCATTCCAACTAGGTTTACTTCCCATGCAATGATACCATGTAGTGATTGCTGGCAAACTGTTCATAGCCATTGTTGCACTGCCTGTGTACATCATATGCCCCTGTGATTGAGACATGTATATCCAACTGTGTGATGCACGTATATGTTGCATGTGTAGTAATGGCCTTTTCACTTTGTCATCCTCACAGTTTGATGCCCACCAGAAGCAGGAAATCTGGCTGACCATCGCCCGGAAAGTAAGATCCGTGGGGGTCTACAGGCGCAGGATCCGCAACTGCCAGAAGAGGTGGCAGGACCTTCGTGGCTGGACCCGGAGGATCGCAAGGGTCCAGCTGAAGCTGTCGCCTCCTCACAGGAGGGGCGGACACCGGACCCTGACCCCCACATGCTCCGGATCCTGGTGGTGGTCTTCCCTGACCTGGATGGGCAGCTGAAGGACAGACAGCAGCAAGGAGGGGGTGAGTCCATGACTGCACTGTGCACTTTGTCTGACATGCTATGTGCCCTCCTCTGGCCTGGTTAAACTTCCACAGTACATCAGTCATGTGGTCCAGGACCCATGTCCCTCATTTGTGACATGCCCACTTCTCCTCTGATACGCATATGTGTGGCCCTTATAGTCAGGAAATTGTGTCATTTGGGGACTGTGTCATTGCATTTAGCTTTGCTCAAGCTGGGGGACAGCATTTGTTCCCGTGACTATGTTGTGCGATTCATGGGTGAGTCAATTGCTAACACAATGCCTAAGTTCTGACATGTAATCTGGGTGTAACTTTGATATGTGGTCCGCTTGCTGCTCTGACTCACCACATGTCCCTGGGGAATTTGGCACACACCCATGCTGCTGGTGGGAACAATGTTTGGGCCTCAGGAGTATGTGTATCCAGTGTGTCACACATGCTTAGCCACCTGCCTACTGTCCAGGACTCATCCCTCTTACAGGTGGAGCTGGACAGTCATGCCTACTCCAGGGCATGCAATGCACTCTGTACTCCCACTCCCGTGTATCATCTGGCATGTTGTGATCAGTGTAATGTACCCTCAGGTGTCTGCCTCTGTCTCATTGTGCTGTGTCTTCGTTGTCAGGACTACTGGTATGTTTATCGGTTAGGGCTCAGCATGCCATCTGAGATGTGACCATGATAGACGATACTTCTGTGACTTATAGGTGTCTGATCACTTGACTGTGCACACAGGTGTTTGATACTGTGACTTTCAGTCAGCTGTATTGTCATTCACAGCACACTGTGAGGTGCTCATGTTCAGAGAGTTGTGTTTCATGTCCCCCATATGTCCAGTTGGTATGACGTGGACAAATAGTAGTACAGATGATGTGGTATTTGGGGGATGGACATGTGCACTTGTCAGTAACATAACTTGCATTCCCCATGCCCTCAGATTGTGACACAGTGCAGACTGTTGTTGGCTGGGTGCCATGGCCATGTGACTTGAGACAGTAATGTATGACTTTGCACGCATTCCTGTGTCATGGCATTCAACTCCCTAAGACTGATCCTGCAGGGGAGTGACATGTGCAACATGCACCCCATTGTGGCATTGACTATCCGGACATGGGTGCATCATGGTTTCTGGTGCTGGTATGCATCACATGCATTTCTATTTAGACTCTGGCCATCCCTTTATCCGGACACCTGCACTGACTCAGTGGCAGGAGATGTGATGTGTGCATGTTCACATACTTCACCGTGTTCCCTGCAATGTCCAACAACTATGTAGGTGGTGCATGTGTCCACACTGGGGTCTTACCATCAGACAGGCACCGGACAGATGGGTGCAAGGGCAGGAGGGGTGTGAGTCCCATGGTTGACCATCAGACTGACAATTGGCTTCCCCGAATCTGTGTGAGGACTTTAGGCTATGTTCAACTAAGGATGCCAGGGCTTGCTCTGTGATGTGCTGTACTTACTGTGGTGTGTGCGGTCAGTGCAGGTGACTGATGTTTGTCTGTTTCCCTAATTGTTTGCAGATACATCCACGGACACAGGAGGGGACAGCTCCACGGACCAGGAGGAGCAGCGGAGCCAGACTGGGTCAGCATCGGACGGGTGGTCAGAGGGACCCAGTGGCACGGAGGGCGAGGGGAGCCACACCGAGGAGTCCTCAGCACCATCCACCTCAGCTGAGGACCACAGCAGCTCGGAGGATGACTCCCTTGTGGAGGCGGGTCTCAGCAGCCACCAAAGGCCAGCTAGTATGTCTGGCCCCACCACCACCACCGCCCTCCCATTGGCTCCCATTCCTGAGGTCCGTGGAGGCTCCCATACTCAGGAGCGTGTCTCCTTCGTGCCAGGCACCGCAGCCCCTGCCCCTGTGTCCCCTGCTGCCCTGAGTGAGGAGTCTGTGTACCTCCTTCGGCAGCTCCATGTAGGGCAGACAGCAATGCTGAGTGTCCTCCACGCACACACCACTCTGTTGACACAGCTGGTGTCGTTCATGGAGGGCATCTCGACGGGTATGTCTGCCCTACAGAGGAGCAATAGGTTCATGGACTCCACCCTGACGGCAGCAGTGTCCCTCCCCCAACAGTCCCTCACCCCTCCCACCTCTGCCCCATCAACACTTCCTGCACCCCTACCTGTCCAAAGCACATGCACACCTGCACAGTCACCCAAACACACAGACACGAGCAGCACAGACACACCCAAGAGAAAGGCAAGACGTGCACACACGCATCCTCAGGGGACTGATACCACAGACACAGGGGACGGGGAACACACACACACACAGGCATCCACATTAACTCCGCAGTCCTCCAAATCCTCTCCCTCCAAGACCCCTTCCCTTGCCTCGCCTGCTAACACACCTACACAGCAGATCTTCCTGTGTGACCTCGGCCTCTTCCTCTCCAATCCTGCTGATCCAGCATACCGGGGGAAGAGGAAGTCCACCCACACAGAGGGGAGTGCCCCGCGCCCCCGGACACCCTCCCCCAGGCGCAGGCAGAGTGAGCCCCCCACCCGCAAGTCCCCCCGGTCCCGGAAGAGCAAGACCCCGCCACCGCCCTGCAAGTCAACCACCCAGTCTCTCACCTCCATCCCCCATGCCACCACTCCACAGGTTCCACCGCCACACCCTGCCCCAGGTTCCCCCACACACCGATACTGCATCCCAAAACTGCTTAGGCCCTCCCCCCCTGCCACTTGCTCTTCCACCCCCAAACCAGACGCTCTGCCTGTTTGTGCCACTGGTGTGGAGACCGTGTCCCCCCTCTGTCCTGCCCAGCTCTTCTGCCCCCCTTCCACTACCTTGGAGTCATGCACTGCGGTGGAGTCCACAACCACCCCGTCTGACTCGGGCACTGCATTGGGGACCCAGTCCACTCCATCTGACTAGCCCACTGCAGTGGTTGCAGCACCAACTCCATCTGACTTGAGCCCTGCGGTGGTGCCAGCCCCCTGAGTCAGACACCTCCACTGCAGTTGCCGGTGACACTCCTGCACCCACCTCCCCTTCACTGCCTCCTTCTGGCATCCCCTGATCCTGTCCCTGCGGTGCCTGGCCTGCCCCTCGTATGCCCCTCCAAGGGGATGTCCCCTGTCCGTACCTGTGCAGGCAAGCAATAGTTGACAAGTTGTCACACATCACCCTGTTGGGACTGTATATTTGGACTGGCCATTGGCCTTAGTTTATTTTGGACTTTTGATTTGAGTTGCACACTTGCTGAATAAAGCCTATTTTTGTTTATTTGTGGTTAATCTTTGGAGGTACATGATGTAGATGTGTAGAATCATGAATTTGCTGTTGTAATAGTGTTCAGATCAGGTAAATGAAGTTTTGCTGTGATGGGCTCCATGTGGTCCATGAGATATGTGTCCTAATCTAGTCTGGATCTATAGCATCCTTTGCTGCAGTCTGAGGGTGTTATGTTCAGAATTTGACACAGGGATGTACGTTTAGCATTTGTAGATTACCATCTTTGTCCTACACTGATGCACATCTGGTGGGCTTACCACTGTCCAATGTTCCTAGTACCCTGACTGTGTGCCCGTCTGCAATGGACATGCAGTTTAGGACATCAAATTTGGAGGACTCATCTGTGTACACAGTGCAAGTTGCTTGACACATGTCTTGGGTGTATGCAGATGACTGACGTGACACTCCGGTACCCAGGCTGATATGAGCAGAGCCTTCAGTGTGTTGTAGTTGTTGACTCACTGACCGAGTGTTCTGCTGACATGTTTGAGTCATGCACAGACAAGGTTTGGCACAGCTGACCTTCCACAGGAGTGGAGTGCCCTCATGGCAGTGCGTGATTCCGTGATATAGGCTGTGCCCATATTGTGTGTTGTGTAGGCATGTCTGTGCGTGTTCCCTTCTCCTTTTCCTACACAGGCTGTGTCCCTACGGATGTTCCTGTTTGTGATGCTTGCTGAGTTGTTCTGTGTTCATCCAGCATCTTGGACCTGGTTACTCCGGGATGTGGGTGCATGGCAAACTAATGTTCATGAGGTTGTCATCCCTAGTTGTCTTTGTTGTCAGGGCTGGGGATGTGGGCAAACGCAGATGGGACACAGTCAGGATTCCTCTTGGCACTTGTTGGTTACACGAGTAATGTGATTTTCTGTTTGTGTATGCTTTCAGTGATTGTGACACGTTGTGTGTGTGACTGCTGCCACTCCTCAGGGTCAGAGGTGCAATGTTGGAAGTTGTCTATGTGTGTCCTTTGTGGGTCAGCTAGGCTTCTTCATTGGTGTGTGACTATGGCCAGGATCCCATTGTTTGGGGTGGATTTCACGTCATGCCCATGTACGGCATACTGTGCAGTGTGTCAGACATTCACAGGTATTGTTGACTGGCCATGTGTGATGGGTTTCTGCACCTTATTTCCCCCACCACCCCTGGGATTGTCATGGGTGCATGTGCAATGTCAGCAGTCCATGTGAGCTTCAACGCTGCACATTGGTGGAGTTCAAGGTGTGTGGGGTTGAGTGTGTGCAAATGTGAGTTGTTGCACGGCTGGGGCACTACCTCCATATTTTCCTTGGCTGTCAGGCCGTGCTGAGTGCTTTGTGCTTGTATAGTTGTGATGGTAGTTTGTTGCTCAGGACACATGGCTGTGGTTCACAGTGTGGATGACATCTACCTTTGTCATCACAGTGTGATTGTCATGCAGGCTAGTGTCACCACAATGTGGGGTCCCTGGGGGGAGAGCTGTGGTGGTTCGGTCTCTTGCTGTGTGTGTTGCTGTTCCTACAAGCTTGTGTGACATGTGTAATTTGGGCTCCCTCTCATCTCTCAATGCCTGTTTGCCCACATAGGGGAATCCAATCCATGAGTTACTTTTGTTTGTGACTGTGTTGACATCTGTGTATCAGTGAATCTGGCCTCCTCATGGGTTGTGTGTTTGCCTGGGGACACTGGCACACAACCCCCTCACCTGTTGTGTATGATGTGCAGTGTGAGTCTGCCTGTTTGTGTTTGTGCTTTTGCACCACTGCATTGGCATATCTTTAGTTTGCCAATGGCTGTATATTGTTTGTTGGCTTTCCCCTGCTGGCCCTGGGACTGCTAGGTCATCAGTCAGCACATTGATCATGGTTAGTATGTCCCATTGCTTCCATGGTATGGTATTTGTTCACCTGACATCTACAGTCTCCACAGGATATCTACATTTGTGTGTCCATTGGTGCTGATATGTGGGTCTGCATTATGATGCTCACTTCTGTCATTGTGTTATTTGTGAATGTAGACAATGTGGGCCCCCATGGCTGATGTTTGTGTGCACATGGCCAGAACGATGTGTCATTGGCACTGCACTGCTTGCCTCACACAATCTATGTTGCTATGGGACACAAGCACTACAATGCCACTGAAGTGTTTGGTGTTGTGTGGCCAGGAATAATCCCTGCAGTTATGTTTTTGCAGCTTTCACCAGGACTACACTTCCCTTTTGGGCACTGTGGTGATGGGGCTTTGGGCCCCATTGCCACACTGTTCAGAATGTGTTTCAGCTATAGAGCACACACTTACCTTTTGGGCACTGTGGTGATGGGGCTTTGGGCCCCATTGCCACACTGTTCAAAATGTGCTTCAGCTATGGAGCACACACTTACCTTTTGGGCACTGTGGTGATGGGGCTTTGGGCCCCATTGCCACACTGTTCAAAATGTGCTTCACCTATGGAGCACACACTTACCTTTGGGCACTGTGGTGATGGGGCTTTGGGCCCCATTGCCACACTGTTCAGAATGTGTTTCAGCTATGGAGCACACACTTCCCTTTTGGGCACTGTGGTGATGGGGCTTTGGGCCCCATTGCCACACTGTTCAAAATGTGCTTCAGCTATGGAGCACACACTTACCTTTGGGCACTGTGGTGATGGGGCTTTGGGCCCCATTGCCACACTGTTCAAAATGTGCTTCACCTATGGAGCACACACTTACCTTTGGGCACTGTGGTGATGGGGCTTTGGGCCCCATTGCCACACTGTTCAGAATGTGTTTCAGCTATGGAGCACACACTTCCCTTTTGGGCACTGTGGTGATGGGGCTTTGGGCCCCATTGCCACACTGTTCAAAATGTGCTTCAGCTATGGAGCACACACTTCCCTTTTGGGCACTGTGGTGATGGGGCTTTGGGCCCCATTGCCACACTGTTCAAAATGTGCTCCAGCTATGGAGCACACACTTCCCTTTTGGGCACTGTGGTGATGGGGCTTTGGGCCCCATTGCCACACTGTTCAAAATGTGCTCCAGCTATGGAGAACACACTTACCTTTTGGGCACTGTGGTGATGGGGCTTTGGGCCCCATTGCCACACTGCTCAAAATGTGCTTCAGCTATGGAGCACACACTTACCTTATGGGCACTGTGGTGATGGGGCTTTGGGCCACATTGCCACAGTGGTCATGGTCTGCTTGCATTGTGTAGGCCACACACACAATTATGTGTGACACATGTGTTAGGGGGTCACATTGTATGTTCAATGTCATGTTCAGTGTTGTATGCATTTGACACAGACCACACACGCTTGTCATGGTGTTGTAAGCTGGGATGTAATTTACTGACAGTCCTTATGTGGGAGTATGCTAGTTGTGTCATGCATTACCCGTCCTATGAGTAGGGGTGGTTGTAGTGACAGGCATCCAGCCCCCCATGAGTGGTGATGGTAGTAGTGGTAGGCATCCATCCCCCTAAGGGTGGGGATGGTAGTAGTGACAGGCATCCAGGCCCCCCTGAGTAGGGGTGGTGGTAGTGACAGGCATCCAGCCCCCCCTGAGTAGGGGTGGTGGTAGTGGTAGGCATCCAGCCCCCCATGAGTGGGGATGGTAGTAGTGGTAGGCATCCAGCCCCCCATGAGTGGGGATGGTAGTAGTGGCAGGCATCCATCCCCCTTAGGGTGGGTATGGTAGTGGTGGCAGGCATCCATCCCCCTAAGGGTGGGGATGGTAGTAGTGACAGGCATCCAGCCACCCCTGGATAGGGGTGGTGGTAGTGGCAGGCATCCAGCCCCCCCTGAGTAGGGGTGGTGGTAGTGACAGGCATCCAGGCCCCCCTGGGTAGGGGTGGTGGTAGTGACAGGCATCCAGGCCCCCCTGGGTAGGGGTGGTGGTAGTGACAGGCATCCAGGCCCCCCTGGGTAGGGGTGGTGGTAGTGACAGGCATCCAGCCCCCCATGAGTAGGGGGGGTGGTGGTAGTGACAGGCATCCAGGCCCCCTGAGTAGGGGTGGTGGTAGTGACAGGCATCCAGGCCCCCTGGGTAGGGGTGGTAGTAGTGGCAGGCATCCATCCCCCCATGAGTAGGGGTGGTGGTAGTGACAGGCATCCAGGCCCCCCTGAGTAGGGGTGGTGGTAGTGACAGGCATCCAGGCCCCCTGGGTAGGGGTGGTAGTAGTGGCAGGCATCCATCCCCCTAAGGGTGGGTATGGTAGTAGTGGTAGGCATCCAGCCCCCCATGAGTGGGGATGGTAGTAGTGGTAGGCATCCATCCCCCTAAGGGTGGGTATGGTAGTAGTGGTAGGCATCCAGCCCCCCATGAGTGGGGATGGTAGTAGTGGTAGGCATCCAGCCCCCCATGAGTGGGGATGGTAGTAGTGGTAGGCACTCAGCCCCCCATGAGTGGGGATGGTAGTAGTGACAGGCATCCAGCCCCCCCTGAGTAGGGGTGGTGGTAGTGGTAGGCATCCAACCCCCCATGAGTGGGGATGGTAGTAGTGGTAAGCATCCAGCCCCCCATGAGTGGGGATGGTAGTAGTGGTAGGCATCCGGCCCCCCATGAGTGGGGATGGTAGTAGTGACAGGCATCCAGCCCCCCCTGAGTAGGGGTGGTGGTAGTGACAGGCATCCAGCCCCCCCTGAGTAGGGGTGGTGGTAGTGGTAGGCATCCAGCCCCCCATGAGTGGGGATGGTAGTAGTGGTAGGCATCCAGCCCCCCATGAGTGGGGATGGTAGTAGTGGTAGGCATCCAGCCCCCCATGAGTGGGGATGGTAGTAGTGGCAGGCATCCATCCGCCTTAGGGTGGGTATGGTAGTGGTGGCAGGCATCCATCCCCCTAAGGGTGGGGATGGTAGTAGTGACAGGCATCCAGCCACCCCTGGATAGGGGTGGTGGTAGTGGCAGGCATCCAGCCCCCATGAGTGGGGATGGTAGTAGTGGTAGGCATCCAGCCCCCATGAGTGGGGATGGTAGTAGTGGTAGGCATCCGGCCCCCCATGAGTGGGGATGGTAGTAGTGACAGGCATCCAGCCCCCTGAGTAGGGGTGGTGGTAGTGGTAGGCATCCAGCCCCCATGAGTGGGGATGGTAGTAGTGGTAGGCATCCAGCCCCCCATGAGTGGGGATGGTAGTAGTGGTAGGCATCCGGCCCCCATGAGTGGGGATGGTAGTAGTGACAGGCATCCAGCCCCCCTGAGTAGGGGTGGTGGTAGTGGTAGGCATCCAGCCCCCCATGAGTGGGGATGGTAGTAGTGGTAGGCATCCAGCCCCCCATGAGTGGGGATGGTAGTAGTGACAGGCATCCAGGCCCCCTGGGTAGGGGTGGTAGTAGTGGCAGGCATCCAGGCACCCCTGGGTAGGGGTGGTAGTAGTGGCAGGCATCCAGCCCCCTATGGGTGTGTATGGCATTGGTGTTGGCCATCCCACCCCTATGGTTCTGCTGTTGCTAGTGTACGTTATTTGTGCATCCCTATGTGTGTGTGACATGTTTCGTGTACGTGTGGTTTGTTTGTATTGTTGGTGTTTGACTTACCGTCTGCGCCGTACGCGTCTGTGCCGGTCCCGGTAATAGATGTAGAGTATAGGTAGGACCTGCGCAATGGGATTCATGCTTGGATCGTCTCGTTCGGGTTTCTCGTGTCTTTGAGTCGTACTCGTAGGAGGCTTGTTCGTCTCGTAGCCGTGGATCGTCTTGTGGCGCGAAACGGAGCTTCTGTACGGCTCGCCCGGATGCTCAAACGTGCCGGACGTAGCGACGAGTTCGGCGCGTACGGAAGATGCATCGTACTAGTCTGGCCGGAAGGTGCTGTGTATTTGGTTCCGTGCGACTCGATTCGGCGTTTACGGATCCGGCTCGGGCAGGGTACAGGAGCTGGAATGGGTAAGTACGGCTCGCTCGGAATCTGGGCTGTTATGCGCATCGTACTTGTTCGTTCGGTAGAGTGTTCGAGTCGGTCGGAAAACACGCGTTCGGCTGGTATTTTTTCCAGACGAATACTGTTAGGTGCGCTTCCGGCCGACATCGGAATCGACCCCTAAGTCTAGAAGGTGGACTGAGGTTAGGGTAAATTGTAAATAGTCAGACCAGAATCGTGTTAAAAGGTCTAAGAGGAGAAGAAGAGGCAGCAAAGAAACAGATCAGGAATATCAGGAATAATGAAGCACAAGGAGAAAAAGCAGTGGAAAGGAAGCAGGACATGCGTATCAATGGACAAGAGTTTTTTGAGGTAGCACAAGGCACATAGCACTTTTTCACAAACACAATGCACTTTTCTGCTAAACCAGACAGTTATAAATACCAGCCATTCTCTCATTCTTAATGCAAATAATAAGCCATAACTCGCTATAAGAAAGGGATTTTGGTAGATAGATGCACACGTCACTTTTCAGACATAATAAAATGTATGCCACCCAGATCTTTGTAGGTATATGCACACATCACTTTCTTTTTGAATACACTTTACCCAGGTGGAGAGAAGAACATTGGCAGCTCCTATACATGGGCCTTCCTCTCCCTTTGGATATGCGTCTTTAGATAGTAAGATGGATAAAGAGGCATTGAAGATAATATTGCTAAACGCCAATGGTCTTAACAACAATTGTAAAGCACAGGCAATAGATACATGGCTGAGAGGACACAACCCAGACATTGTGTTTATACAGAAAACTCACTTTTTGAATAAAAAAGACAGCAATTGAAAATTCCTTAAGCAGTGGGCTGGTCTTCAATGCTTATCAAACGCAAGTGGTGTGGCAATTTTTATGTACTAGCGCCTACCTTTCTAAGTAATTTTTACTCAGGCAGATACAGAAGGGAGATGGGTTCTTGTTAGCAGGATATTAAACAAAACAAGGCTCACCTTAGCTACAATATATGCACCAATATTGGATAACCCTATTCCCCTCAGGGAGCTGAGCCAGGCCTTAATTAACATCCCAAGGCTGATGGTTATAGGAGGGGATTTTAACTTACTACAAAATCCGGAACTAGATGTATCTACTGCTGCCCGTAAGCAAAATAAGCCTCGAATGGCCATAGCATTAAAAGATTGCATGAGCGAATTAAACCTGGTACATCTTTGGCGAGACAAACATCTGCAAAAGCTTGAATTCTGACGTTTTTCAGCTAAATATAATTCCTCCTCAAGATTAGAATATTTTCTTTCCTCACATAGCTTGAATTTAATTAAATACGAGCACATACAAAATGCCTTTCCAGATCATGCTGTGGTTAAAATGGAAATCACAGGAATTAGGATAGAGAGGCAAGTTCGAAGAGGGACTCTTGAAAATTAATCTAGAATGAAGAATGGTGTATGGAAGTATATAATGAGATTGCTAATTATTTGAGGTTAAACACTGATACTGCTCGAATAGAGAACATCTGAGAGGCCTTCAAGGCAACCATCCGTGGATATATTACCACCAAGGGGATTCAAAAACAAAAAGAGCTATCTTTGCAAAGAATAAAGTTGGAGACAGAGCTAGACCAGGCAAGTGGAATGTGCATGTAAGTTAAGACTGCGGCAAAAAAAGAACTATTTAGACAGGCTAAAATGTGCATGCTGGAATGTTACTATGCACAGAGCTATACTGCCAATTCCGCATATCTTCAAAAAATATATAAAGAAAGTGAACACGTGAGTAGATTGCTGGCTTGGCAGTCTAGAGAATGACAAGCAAGTAATAGGATTACGTCATTAGTAGATACAGAAACTAAGACCCATTTAAAAGATCCCCTAGAGATGCAGAATACCTTTCTTAAACATTATGGAAATCTATATAGCCTACACTAACAGACTGCTATCACGCGGTTAAAGGAATTTCTAAATATTCTACCAATCCCAAGGTTGGACAACGACCAGGCAAATGAACTGATAACTGCATTCTCATTAGAAGAGGAAGAGAGGGTGGTAAATTCATTAGCTAACGTTAAATCAGCTGGGGAAGATGGTATTCCTTCAGAAATATATAAAACGTTTGAACCAATTTTGAATGTGGAGATTTTAAAACTTGCGAATTACATATTGAAAGGAGATGAGTCCCAGCCTTCCTTTAGAACAGCAATGGTAGTGAGTGTTTTAAAGAAGGATAAAAAAAAGGAAAATATTAACTCTTATAGGGCGTTTAGTCTACTTAATGTAGACTATAAGATTTTTACCAAACTCTTAGCAACTGTTTAAGTAGTTATAGGTTCCATTGTTCACCCTGATCAATGTGGGTTTGTGGCCAAAAGGCAGTTATTTTCAAATACACATTTTTTTAATTGAAGCCTTAGATTTCATGATCAAAAACCAAGTGCCTTCCCAGGTGATGTTTTTAGATGCTGAAAAGGCATTCAATCTAGTATGTTGAGAAAGCCTTTTTATGATTCTTGGGGAATTTGGGCTTCCTGAATATTTAATTCATATAATAAAGTATTTGTATGAAGGAGCCACCGCTCAAGTAGATATTAACTCAAGGAACATTGGCACTTGTAAAGTTAAAAGGGGCACACAGCGAGGTTGTCCCCTATTGTCAATACTCTTTGCATTGTTCAAAGAACTGCTGGCGATAGCCATTAGAGCCAGTGAAAATGTGGGGGCACCTATAAATGGAATGCCAAACATTAAACTAGATGCCCACGACGTGGCCCTATTCCTGAAACCCAGGAGGAGCATTCAGAAGCATGTTTTTGGGATCTTTCAAGAGTTTCAATAACTTGGTGGATATAAGATAAATAAGGTAAAAATTGAAATTTTATTATGAAGCTGCACACAAGCTACCCTTCTGCCAGAATTTAGTCACTAAGTAATGCACGGCCAAAATGTCAACGATTTGTATGTATTGAATTATGCTCCAATAATTCATAAGATTAAGGCATTGCTGGCTAAATGGACACATCTGCCAATTTCATGAATGGGACGGTTGCTCTAATTCGTATGTCCATATTCTCTTGATGTAATTTTTTTGCTTTTCGCCGTACCAAGTGCTCTACAGATGACATTCTTCAAAGAGATAGAGGGGTTATTCTCAGCATTTGTCTGGGCAAATAAAACACCAAGATTAGCACTAGATACTTTTTATAGACCAACTATGGAAGGAGGTTTGGCTCTCCCAAATTTCAGGGAATATTAATACGCGAACTTTGCACATAATATCCATAGATTTACCAGACCCTCTGAGATGCCCCGTATAGATAATTTCTTTATAGAAAAGATTTTCCAGGAATATTATATCTTAGACTTCTTAAGACTTAAAAGGAACCTCAAGAAAATTAGATATAAGACCTTGCAATAGTTAATAAAGCAGAATACACAATTATTTAAGTATTATAATATACTCCTTATTAATGCTTCTACACGCCTAGCTGATATATATGTAGGAACTTGCAATAGTTAATAAACCAGAATACACAATTATTTAAGTATTATATTATACTCCTTATTAATGCTTCTACATGCCTACCTGATATATATGTAGGAGACCGGATCTTGAAAGAAAAAATTATAATACAAACATAAGAAAGCAATGGCTATAGTACGGCTTTCAACTTTATCAATAGAGATGTCTGGAAGAGTTGGAGCGAGATTGAACCTGGCATTAGATATTTTAAGGCTACACTACAGTAGTCGTATATACAGATCAGGCATTTCCTAAAAGATATAGATTTGGATGTGCTTGTGTCAAGTTATGTCCTTACAGAAGACCTGATAGAGTCTAGCTCATGTAGGTCTGTCTGTTGCTGGATGTCTGTCCTTAGAAAGAATAGTACAACGCAAACCTATCAGAAAGCACGGGATAAGTGGCAGACCAAGGAAACTATCTAGCTTTCACTGGCAGCCTGGAATAAGATCAATAATTATAATATGACACTATTAAAGGGGACTAAATTTTGAAAAATGCAATTCTATGCCAAATGGCTATTATATAGGACTCCCGTATTTCAGAATAAAATATATCCTCAGGTATCTGGTGCATGCTTTCGATGATCAGCACGAGGGGAGGGTAGTTGGATCCACATTATCTGGGATTGCCCAAAAATAAAACACTTTTGGGATCATATTGAAAGATTTTGGTCCCACTGTCTGGAACCTGGGATGGTTATAGATGCACAGACTGCTGCTCTAGGATACTCTCTGATATCCGCATTACTCGTCTACAAGCAAAACAGTTATTTATTATACACTAGCTGCTAGATCTTTAATATTGCAGAACTGGCGTACGGAAGCTATCCCAACATTCCAACAGTAGCTAAATAAATTGGTAAATATGCAACTGACAACTTGCTTAGAAAATTCAAAATCAATACATTTCTGTCAATTGGATTTTATGACTAGGCACTCTATAGAAACGCTCTGCTAGAAGTCTCAGAGACCATTAAGATGACACTGGATTCTGGTAACAATGCTGTTCTAATCTTACTAGACCTATCAGCAGCATTTGATACTATTTCTCACTCCATACTGCTCCTGTGTCTTCTAGACATTGACATTTCCGATAAAGTCTGGTCTTGGTTTAGATCTTTTTGGAATGAGAGGAAACAACTAGTATCTATTGGTAAGCATGTTTCGCAAGAAAGATCATTAGCATCTGGTGTCCTGCATGGCTCCTCTCTTTCCTTATTCAACAGTTAAATGGCCCCTTTAATATTTTTGATCATGTCTTATAGAATTGCAACCACTTCCTATTCAGACGACACTTAATTGATCGTGTCCTTGGACAAGAGTTCTATAGGTCCGAAAAGAATTTTAAAAGCTGCTTTCTTAACATCATTCTTAGGATGGAAAAAACCCCATCTAAAATGCAACACTGACAAGACAGAAATTTTACTGTTCAAGAAGTCAAATCTGTTTTCTCCCCTGACATGGTGGCTTGGTTCTGTGCCTCCTCCTCTTCCAACAGTAGAAGTGGCTTAAAACTTGAGAGTTAAATTTGATAATGCTCTTACGTTTCAACCACAAGCACTATCAGTAGCTGGTATGTGCTTTTCATTGATTAAATCTTTTAAGAAGTTATTCGATTTTCAACCTTTAGCCTCCAGGAAAACTGTTGCCTTTGCTTTGATAACATGGAGGCTGGATTACTGCAAACAGTCTGTATTCTGGGACTTCTAAACAACTACATTATAAACTCCAGATGGTCCAACACTCAGCAGCCAGATGGGTGCTTAAACTTCGCAAACATAATTCTGCTTCTAAAGCACTCAGGGATTTGGAGTGGATACTGATACAGGTCCTAAATATCTAACTGATAGGTTCTGCCATTACAGGTCTCAGAGGACACTTAGATCGTCCAATACAAATTTGTTAAAGCCTACCTCATTTAGGCCTAAATCCAGAGGAGGCAAATCATTTATGGCCTTGAGAGTCAAAGCTTGGAATCTACTTCCTGGCCCTCTTTGGCTATTGGAAAACGGAGCCTGTTTCAAAAAGTCTTTGAAAACCTGGTTCTTTCAGATGCCAGATACTTTGTGCCACTCTCTAATGTAGAGAGGTTCCGATGTACATTTTCCCCCATTTGTTCACTGTTCAGCTATTACTTCCCTTTTAGTATTGGCATTTTTGAGCCAGCGCCAGGATGCTCCTGTTAAGTGATCGAGTGCTTTATAAATATTATATTCATTCATTCATTCATTAGTGACTTTAATACGGTGCATTCCTGCTCTTTCCCTGTCACGCCGTGCAGCCCATCAAGGTGACTTAATGCACTTCACTGCTTGACTTGGCCATAAATAGGGACCTTAAATATGTTTTTCACTACTGCAAGACCTACATCTCCCTTAGGATAACATGGGGCTACCATATTACATTTAATAAGGGATAAACTTCAATTGGGAGCAGGTAGGAATGTTCAGTTTGTTGTCTAAAGAATTGTAATTTAAAACACCCTTTAATGGTAAAGTCAGAATTTATGTCAGAATTTTGAAAATGCCACTTTTAGAAAGTTGGCATATTCTTGTCCCAACCATTTGGTGCCTGTAGCCTGTATCCAAGGTCACATGACTTGGTGTAGCTGGCAACTGGTCTTTGTGCGTTGCTCCAAGACAGTGAGATAAAGGGGGAATAGGTGTTGGCAAGATGGGCCATGTCTGACTTGATGAGGGTGGGAGCTGTCACCTACCACACTTGCATATCACAAAAGCTCTGCTTGAGCACACTCACAAAGGGTTTCAGAGTTTCGGTCTAGTCTTCTGTGCCCCTAGACAAGCTGAAGCCAGAGCAGGGGGGTAGGAAATTTCAAACACCTCTGGGGGTAGTAACCTCCAGAACCGTCTCTTGCTTCAAAGTGGGCATCAGAATAAATATTGGACTCTCTGACCCAGCTCGTCATTGCACCTCTGGACCTTTGGAAGACTCAGAAGGAATGCTGTGCTGCTCTACAAGAAAGACTGCTACTCTGTTGCCAGTCTGCACAGATGTTTGCTGCCCTGCTGCCTTAGTAAGAAGACTGGACCTGCAACTTGATCCCAGGATCACCAGAGTGACTGCAAGGGCTTTTTGGCTGGCCCCCTGATCAGAGCCTTAGGTATAGAAAAGGTTCCAACCACTCTGAACCCAGCACCTGGACTCATGCTGCTGTGAGTCTTGCCCTCCAAGTGGTGCCCCTCCATTCCTGAACCCATGGACGTGGGTGTGAAGGTGCTCTGCCGGTCCAGCTGTGATTCTGTCGTCGGAACTAACACAACTCTTCGCATCTCCTTGAAGTTCCACTTTGGAACTGCCACAGCACAAGACGTCCCCAAATTCGGAATCCACATCGCAGCCCACAGCTTCCTCGAAACCGTTGTTGAACAACGCTTCCTCAATGCAGGCCTTTGCAACACAAGCCCCTTGATGGCATCCTCGACAGCGGTGCATGAGAATCAACATTGCAGCCATGCAGCTTCTTCAGACCCACCTGTGCACAATGCATCTGCGACACAGGACTTCCCACCAGAAGCCCCTCGTCAATGGCATCCTCGCTGACAATGCAAGACTCCTCATCACAGACTCGCAGCTTCCACATAACCAACGTATGATCTCGCAATGCTCCGCAAACCAGGATTTAAGGTACTTTGCTAAGTGGACCTAACTTGGTCCCTCTGTTCATCCTGCACTCCATTGCAGTAGGCCTGAACTCCCACTCCAAAGCAGAGGGTACGGAAGCCCAGCTGGAGGGACAGGTTAAGGGAGGAGTCACCCCCTGTTCCCTGTTAAACCTTAGGGTACAGATGTAGACCTCAAAAGCTAGTCTCAGGATACCACCTCAGGACTGGTGGGAGGTAGAGTAGAAGTAGCATGCCTAACACCCGGGGATTTTGCGCCCCACTCTTAGAAACCTCAGAAGTCAGAGAACCCTGAGATGCCCATAGGGAACTCCTTGCCAGTCTTGGGGCTGGATAAGAGGCCTACCCAATGTACCCGCTTGGAGATTCCACCTGGCAGTGGATGGTCGGGCCTGAATCTTGACACTGAAAGCTGTTATTGCCCTCTATTGGTTGCTGTCCTTATGGGCAGAGTTTTCCTGGGGTTGGGGAAAGAAAAACGATCCAAGGGTCAGAATGGACCACAGCACTTTGTTGTCCATGGTGGTATTGTCTGACTACTGGGATGCACCTGTGAGCAAGTTAAGATTAGATGCTGCACAGATGGGGTCCACAAGTGAGGAGATGGCACCCCCATGGGTTTGTTCAGTGGCTCAGCAGAGTGTAAATAAAGGGGTCCAGCTGAGTTCAGAGAGGCATAGAATTGACCAGTGCCCCAGCATAACAGGACCTTCATCCATGCTCTATTGCCTAAGCACAGACACCCATCAAGGTACTGATTAGCCTACTCTGGCTTTCGGTTGGAGGCGGTTTGTGTTGGACTTATCCCTCACTTCAGGGTCAAAACTAAACTTTTTGCCTTGACCCTCTTATTTTCTGAACTCATTTTTGTTGGCTTTAAGGACTCTGCAAACTTTATTATTGCTAAACAGTGCAAAAGTGTTTATGCTCTCCTTTTAAACATGGTAGAATTGGCTTACCCCCAATTGGCGTATCCAATTTATTTTAAAGTCCCTAGTAAAGTGGTACTACATGTACCCAGTGCCTTTAAACTAAATACTATTAGTGGGCCTGTAGTACTTATTGTGCCACACACTTAAGTAGCCTTTTAAACATGTCTCAGGTCTGTCTTTGCAGCCTGTGTGTGCAGTTTTAAACTACCACTTCGATCTGGCAAAATAAACTGTTTGCCAGGCCTAAAACTTCCTGGTTAAATCATGTAAGTCACTCTTAGACACCACCAAGGCAGGGTGCATGTGCATTGTGTTTAAAGTTGGGCATATACTTTCGAGTTTTACGTGTTCTGGTAGTGAAAAACTCTTACATTTGTTTTTCACTCCTACAAGGCCTACCTTTCCCATAGGATAACATGGGGTTACCTTATTACATAAAAAGCGATAACTTTCAATTTGGAGCAGACTGGGATGTCGAGTTTCGTGTCTAAAGACTTGTAATTTAAAACCCTCTTTAATGGTAAAGTGGGATTTTAAGTCACAGTTCTGAGAAGGCCACTTTTAGAAAGTTGCCATTTTCTTGTTCTAACCCATTGGTACCTGAAGCCTGTTTTCTAGGTCAAATGACTAGGTGTAGCTGGCAGTTGGTCTTTGTGTATTGCTTTCAGATAGTGAGACAAAGGCAAAATATGTGTTGGCAGGATTGGCCATTTCTGACTTGATGAGGAGGAGGAGCTGTCACCTACCAAACTTGCACATCACAAAGGCTCTCTCTGAGCACACTCACGAAGAGTTTCACACTAGTCTTTTCTTCTCCCAGACAAGCTGGAGTCAGGGCAGGGAGGCTGACAAATTTCAAACACATCTCGGGGTGGGAACCTCCAGAACCTTCTTCTACTTGAAAGTGGCACCCTGGTATAAATAATGGATTCTCAGAGCCAACTCTTCATTACACCTCTGGACCTGTGGAAGACTCAGAAGGACTACTGTGCTGCTGTACCAGAAGGTCTGCTACTCTGTTGCCCTGCTGTCATGCTGCCTGCTGCCCTGCTGCCTGAGTAAAAGGACTAAACCTGCATATTGATCCCAAGACTACAAGGGCTAGTTGGCTGGCCTTCTGAGCAGAAGCCTCAAGGACAGAAAGGGATCCAAGCACCTTGAACTCAGAACCTGGACTGCTGTGATTCTTGCCCCAAAAGATGGTTCCCACCAAATCCTGGACCTTTGGGAGTGGGCCTAAAGATGCTCTGCTAGCCCAGCTGTGGTCGGAACTGATGCAGCGTGATGCTTCTCCTTGCAGCTCCACTTTGGAACTGCCGTAGCGCAATGTATCCCTGATGCCAGACATCACATTGCATCCTGCAGCATCCTCGCTGATTGCCTTCGCATTGCAACCCCTCATCAACATCATCTGGGACAACGATGCAGGACTTCGCATTGCAACCCCGCAGTTTTTTGGGAATTGCCAGTACATGACACATTTTTGACGCAGGACATTTCGCATAGCAAGCCCCTCATTGAAATCATCCTCAATGACAATGCTGCTCCACTTCGCAGCCTTGCAGTTTCCTCAGGACCACCACTTTGCAATGCACACTTGACGCAGGATTTTGTAACGCTATGCAAACCAGGATTTAAGGTGATTTGTTCAGTGGGCCTAACTTGGTCCCTGTATCTGGTCTGCGCTCAATCGTGGCCGGCCTGAACATATGACTTTGTCATGGTCCGCCACAACCAGATAACCACAGTTGGTGCTTTGTGCTTCTGGTCAATATTTTCACTTATAGCTTTAAAATTGTATGTTTTCCTGACTGGATTTTTGTTGTTTTGGTCTCAAATGATGTATTCCATTTTACTCTATTTTTTTTATGTTGTGCTTTCACTTTATCACTGTTTGAAGTGCTGCATAAATACCTTTAATCTTGTCTCTAAGTTAAGCCTGATTGAGTTCACCCTCCTCAACCAGTAACCCAAATATAACAATGGGTGGTAAATAAGTATTCTTTAGTGGTGCCTGCAGAGGGTAAATCAGCTTTTACTGATGTGAGGTTGGGTGCTGCTCAAGCACATGTTCTGAAGTTGGGCATGGTCATCAGTTTACTAACACTGACCCAGGAGGGTAGCCTGTAGAGTGTAGCCTGGGTATGAAGCTTGGGTAGAAAGTGACTATGATGGGGATGGGTACTAGGAAAATGTATCTGTGAACGCTAGGTTTGAGGTTCCGCTTCTATCGCTAAATAGGTGGAGCATCCTGGCCTTAGGCTTTAATTAATCTGGAGGCTGCAATAAAATGAATAAATAAATAATAATGTTAAACTATTTAAAAATTCTATGTGGAAAAAAAATAATTGATAAATTTTATAGAAAAATTAGCAACCCACTCCACCAACAACAGACACTCCACCCTCCCTAAACCCTAAAATATGCCAAAACCGATCCCCAACTCTCACCACCCAAAATTGCCCCACCCTTTTCCTGAACTAACATGAACCACAAAAGTACTAAAAATAAAAGGGCCTTCTCCAACTGTTTACATCCCACCACACCACCCACAGGACAGAACCACCCTTGCCATATAGAAAATAACCCTCCAAAATATCAAGCCTTTTGGGCCCTTCCCATTTTTGCTTGCATGTTTTAATTTCCTCAGGCCAAGGGAAGAGGAGGGGTGTTTGACTCGCTACTGGAGGGGAACAGGGGTGATGTGCGCCGCCTGCCTGATGTGACTGTAATGGCGATGATAATGACCTGCCAGTCTGGAAACAGATTTTCTTGCTGCCTTCTTGTCTTCCTTCAGATCCCCCAGCCAGCGCAGGCCATTGAATTGCCTCAATCTCGGATTGACACAGTCAAGCAGCTACCTTTTTCTTGGTGTACTAAAGATAGTAGAAAAAAGCATGAGTAATGTACCCACTGCAAGCACATATTTACTTAATCAGTTCCTCGTTTAGAGACAGGAAGTGAGTATTACTCTGTTGTTTAAAGCTGACTTTGACTATTGGTCAAAGCGGTGCAGAGACAGAATATCGATTCAAAAATATTGAGTTGCACAAATATTGAGTTGCAAATATCGTGGGTCAGAAATATCGACATACAGATTCTCGTGGTCAAGAATAGCGATTTTAGGTAAGTAATATTGATGTTAAAAATATCGAAGTGTTTAATATCATTTGCAAAAGTATAGTTGTTAAAAATATCGTTTGTTTATTAATGTTATGTATTTTAGTACATATTTTATATGTATGTGTGGTATGTTTTTTGTATAAGAATTGTGTATTTTTAATATATGTGTTAAATTTTTAGTTGGTATAAAAAAAAACATTTTAATTTGAATTGTGTGTTTTTAGTTCCGTAGCGGGTTGTGGGTTTATAGGGGAATAGGGTGGGAAGTAATTTAATTATATTACATGTATTGATTATTTGTTATTTATTAATATTTGTTTAATTGAGATGTTATAGTGTTAAATGTGTAAAGTAATTTATTATGAATTCATTAATAATTGGCTGTCAATTTAAATTAATTAATTGGTAATTAATTATGGTAATTGTGTAATTAATTTTAGCTGTGTGTTTTGTTGTTTATAGGTCTTAAGGGTGGGAAGTAATTTATTTTTAGTTGATGAATTAATAATTGGCTGTTAATCAATTTTAAATAATTAATTGGTAAATAATTATGGTAATTGTGTAATTAATTTTAGGTGTGTGTTTTGTTGTTTATATGAGTAAAGGGTGGGAAGTAATTTGTATTTAATTAATTAATATACAGTTGTTAATTTATGTTAATTGTTTGATATGTATTTGGGTAATTGTTGAATTTTTTGTCAGTTGTTTGTCTGTTGTTTTTACTTTTAAAGGGGTAAAGGGTGTGTATTAAATACATTTTAATGCCTTTATTATTATTTGTTTATAGTAATAGTTTTTAATTTATAAATAATTTTTAATTGTGTTTTATTATTTTAGAGTTTAATTTAGGTGTGTGTTGTGGATATCATAGTGCTAAAGTGTGTGTAGTCAATTAATGTTTATTAGTTTTTGTTATTAATAATGTTAATGTTTTTTAAATTGATTATTAATTATGTTAATTTTAGGGATTTTTTTATTAAACATTTTGATGTGTTTTGTTATTGGTGTGGTGTTATAGGGTAGGAAATACAATAAATACATTTATGTATTAATTAATTTATTTGTTTGTAAATATTTTCTAGTTTAAAAGAATTTTATTTTCTAAATGTATTTATTATTTTATATTATATATTATTTGTAGGTTTTTTATATGTAATTAATATTATAATATTTTAATTTTTTATATAGTTAATATATTTGATTTTTCATTTCTAAATATTGTTTATTTATTTTTATGATTTGTTATAATTTTTAATGTTTTTTATTTTTGTTTTAACTGTTTGAGTGTGAATAGTAATATTTGTCTCTTCGCTATCCAACACTTTCCCTACTGTTGCACTCACTGGAGTGGGAATAAAATGTTTTACCCCTCCGCTATCCAACACTTTCCCTACTGTTGCACTGTTTGGAGTGGGAATAGTAATTTTTACCCCTCTGCTATCCAACACTTTCCCTACTGTTGCACTCTTTGGAGTGGGAATAGTAATTTTTACTCCTCCGCTATCCAACACTTTCCCTACTGTTGCATTCTTTGGAGTGGGAATAGTAATTTTTACCTCTCCGCTGTCCAACACTCTCCCTACTGTTGTATTCACTGGATGGGGGAACAAAACATTTTACACCTCTGCTATCCAATACTTTCCCTGCTGTTTCACTCACTGGAGTTGAAATAGTAAATTTAATTATTTTGCTATCCAACACTTTCCCTACTGTTGCACTGATTGTATTGGGAAATTAGTTTAAATATTTTTTAATAGTTTAATGTTTTAAATAATTATAGAATGTTTTTTATATATTTTAAATTATTGATATATATATATATTTTGTTTTTATATAATTTTAAAGTTTTAAAATAAATTAAAGATAATAGTTTATTAATTATTTTAAAGTAAATATATATATATGTATAAATTATTATGTTTGTGTGTTAATTTTTTTAAATTAAGTTTATTTGTTATATTTTGTTAAAATGTATATTAAATTAAATGTATTTTGTTGAGATTAATATTAATATTTAATATATTTAATATATATTATTTTATTTTATATATATATATATATATATTTAAATCGATATTTTTTACATCTATAATTTTTTACATCAATATTTTTGTACTTACCTGTATAGGTATGGAGTCGATATTTTTGTATTCTATATTTTTTTTCGGTATTTTTAACATCGAACCAGTCAAAGCTTGTGCTAGAATTTGGTATTTTTGATATGGATGGGTTAGACAGTTTTTTAATAGTAGGTAGAAGAGGAACTAGTGAAAGGGATGACATTAATTTAGAAGAAACTTAAGAAGAAGGCATGCAACAAATGTGGCACATGGCAGGAGTCACAGGGCTTTGGACGTGGTGGTAGGTAAGGGTGGTGGGTACTGTATTCGGGCTTTGAGGAGCTCGCTTTTTCTTCCCATTAAAGTACATGGCAGAGAGGAAAAGACAGAAACATAGGAAGGTGGATAACTTAACTAAAGTCTTGTGCGCCGGGCTAGTATGCTTATATTGGGTAAAGGAAAGATTACCTTAACAAATGCAGGTGTTGACATTGAGAATAAGGAAAATGACTTATAACTCACTCCAGCAGAAACTTTCTTTTGTCCCTCATGATCTTGGTCTTCCTGCTGGTCATGCTCCACCACATCCTCTGCAGGCTTTAAAAAAAGCCACATATTTAGTAATATCATTATGAACTGCAATATATTGGTACAACTAAAAAGAAAATCCTAAACAATAATGCTAGTCAAAATATTAGGTGCAAAAAAGTTTACAAATTGGAAAAATGTCTAGAACAGGAATACAAATAATATGGGAAGGAGAAGGGCAGGAGGAGGAGATGACTAAACTAATAGAGGTGTTGGGCGACAGGTTGCTTAACTTGCTTGTTAATTGCTAGTGCTAAAGCAGTAAAAAAGAAAGAAAAGAGCAAATAAAAAACAAGACTTATGCGAAGAGGCGGACATGCCTTCAGTCATGGTGGCTGTGGCCCTGTGCCTGACTCCTATTCCTGACCTTAGCCACCTTTTTGCCTCAGGGCTTCTTTGGTTGTCCTGAAAGGAGGAAAGAAGAAGACACTGAGTTGTACAATCTGCAATAGTACAGAATGGATATATTAATTTATAAATAAATTTACTTCTGCTTGAGTAACCAATACTATTACCCCAATCTAGAAATAAAAAAGTGTTCCTTGCCCAACTAATAAGTTAAAACTTTAAGATATTGCTTCTACACTAACTTTGTAGTACATTAACGCCATCATTACGCTAAAGATTGCAATCACTGCCTGTTGGACTTCTCTCTTCCAGCAGGCTCATCCCCAGACTTTTTCCCTTCACCCTCCTGTTTTCTGAACCCATTTTGGTTGGCTTTCAGGACTCTTCATACTTTATCACTGCTAACCAGTGCTAAAGTGCTGGTACTCTCTCCTCCAAACATGGAAGAATTGGCTTACACCCAATTTGCTGCTTAATTTACTTGTAAGTTCCTAGTAAAGGGGTACTAGGACCTAGCACCTGTAAATTAAATGTTACTAGTGGGAGGGCAGCACTGATTGTGCTACTGGCTTAAGTAGCCCTCTAAACATGTCCCAGACCTGCCATTGCCCCCTGTTGGTGCAGGTTTATATTGGCATTACCACCAGGCAAAATAAACCTTTTGACAGGCCCAAACCTTCATTTTTAATGCATATATGTCACCCCTAGGGTAGGCCCTAAACAGCCCAGAGGGCAGGGTACAGTGTATTTAAAAATAGGACATGCACTTTTAAGTTTAACATGTCCTGTTAGTGCAAAACTACCAAATTCATTTTTCACTACTGCAAGGCCTACCTCTCCAATAGTATAGCATTGGCATACCTTATTACATTTAATGCGGTAAATTTCCATTTGGGAGGAGGTAGACAGGTCGAGTTTGTTGTCTAAAGAATTGTACTTAAAAGCCCTCTTTAATGGTAAAGTCTGAACATATCACTTTTAGAAAGTTGGCATTTTCTTGTCCTAACCATTTGGTGACTACAGCCTGATCCTGGGTCACATGGCTAGGTGCAGCTGGCAGTTGCTCTTTGTGTATTGCTCCCAGTCAGTAAGACAATTGGAAGATAAGTGTAGGTAGGATTGGCCACTCTGAGTGATCGAGGGGGAGAAGCTGTCACCTACCACATGTGCACAACACAAAGGCTCTGCCTGAGCAATTGCACAAAGGGTTTTACAATGGTCTTTTGTGACCTCAGTCAAGAGGGGGGCAGGACAGGGAGGAAGGGGACGTCTGCCATCTCAGGTGGGTGGAAACCTCTAGAAGCTTCCCCTTTTCATAGTGGAGGCCAGGTATTAATATTGGACCCTTAATCCTAACTCTTCAGTACACTTCTGGACGTATGGGCTCCGCCAGGAAGAAGGACTGCTCTGCTGCTAACTGACTGCCACTTTTCTGGACTGTTGGACTGAAATACTGCTGCCTTGCTGTGCTGACATGCTGCCCTGCTGCCCTCTAGCCTGGGCAAGGAGGACTGGACCTGCATCTCTAAACCTAGGACCCCAGAGTAACTCCAAGAGCTAGTTGGCTGGCCTCCTGATCAGAAGCTTCAGGGACATATAAGGCTTCTAACAACCTTGAACCCAGCACCCAGTCCTGCCAGCCCATCTGTGGATCCGGCAGAATGGACACATCTCCTCCATGGTGCATCTCCCGCAGAACCGGTGCATTCGTCGGAACTGATGCATAGCCTCTCCTGCTTGGACCTCCCTGACTCAAAGACTTCTCATCGCCCATCACAGCCCATCGGAACCAACGTATCTCCATGCAAGGACTTTGCTTTGCCCAACACAGACCATCAGACCAGCAGCTGCATGAAGCATGTCCATGCAAGGACATTGTCTCGCACTTCACGGCTGCCCGGAACCACCACTACATGTCGCATCTCCTCACTTGGACCTCGCATCACCTCTGCTGTGCAACACAACCTCAATACAGGACTCTGCATCTCTTTGCAAACAGGATTTAAGGTACTCTTGTTCAGCGGTTTTAACTGGGTCCCTGTAGCTGTCCTGCTCTCCATTGTGGTCAGCCTGAACTTGTGTCTTTGTCCCGGTCTGGCATGACCAGGTAACCATAGTTGGCGCTTTGTGCTTTTCGATGATATTTTCTCTTAAACATTTAAAAATGCATATCTCCTGTTTGACTGACTGAATTTTTGTCACTTTGGTCTTGATTTATTTATTGAAATGTACCCTATTTTCCTGAATTGGTGTGGGATTTTTCTTACTATTTGAAGTGCTGCGTAAATACTTTACACATTGCCTCTACGTTAAGCCTCACTGACCTGTGCCAAGGTACCAGAGGGTTGAGCACAGGTTAATTTGGGGTTTTCTTGTGACTTCACCCTGACAAAGATTGTGTTTTCTGATTGAGTAGGGTTCCTTACACTGCCCTTTCTCTGAGATGCAGACTGCGCAGCATTAGAAGACTCATTGGGGAGCCCTAGCAACCATGAGATCTTCCCTCCTTCCTTCTCACTTGCTGCTAATTAACCTAATCCTACCCATACCTGTCTCCCATGCTGCTTGATGCCACCTGAGGTAACCCCTTACTCATAGTTGATATTTTTTTTAATCTCAATCGAGCACAAGTGTTTGCATCAACTCCAGTCTATTGGTGGAGTGGATGTTAAAGCCCTAAGCGACTTACCTCCCTACATGGTGAAGTACAGGCAATGACCAATCATCATTGTGACCATGGTAGATAATCAAGGGATACAGGAGCCAGCTTCACCACAGTGGTGAACCGGCTGGTTTCCCCAGAGCAGATTTTCCCAGATACTCGCCATAGGGAAGTCAATGATGACAATGAAGTGAGGATTCATACTTGGCAATAGTCATCTTTGAGAAGGGATGAGTTTCCTACTCCCATGCCTTTTATTTGCCTGCACTGAGTTACCACAAAAGGGGGTGGGCTTCAGCCCCTTTGAACTTTTGTATGGGCACCCTGTCAGAAGTCCCTTACGTTTTGTCCAACAAGGGTGAGGAAAGTCTCTCAAGGAACCCAAAAAGGAAAATGTAGAATATGAGTTGTGCCTGCATTCCCGCATGTTGCGTTTATGAAGAGGACTAACAAAATCTTGGAGACCAGCCAGGAGCTGATCATGCACTTGTATGAACAAAAGGCGACCATGGTAGAATACTAACCAGGTCAAAAAGCATGGGTTGTAGAGGCTGTGGCTCCCAGGATCCTCTAGGACAAATGGACTGGGTCCTAAACAGTTCTGGGGGAGATGGGTGAGGTCACATACTTGGTGGACCTTTTTACCCCTGGACACCCACAAAGGGTGATCCATGTCAAATATATGATGCCCCACTGACACAGGGCTGACATGAGGCTGACATGACCATGTTCATGGTCACAGAAGGGGGAGAAAAGGGGGAGTGAACCTCTCCCAGACCTCTTGTCCAAAAATGCCAAGGATGGTTCAGTGGAGAGAGTAGTGCTCCCCTCTACACTGATAGAGCAGTAGCAGAAAGACTGTCACCAATTGATCTGGCAGTTGGATGAGTTGTTCTCACTGACACCTGGACTGACCTAGTTGTGTGTACATGTCATTGACACTAATTACAGCTCACATGTCAGAAGCAAAATCTACTGTTTGTCAGATAAAGAAAGGGTCAGCATTAAGGAGGAAGTCTCCAAAATGTTTTCCCTAGTGGTGGTTGAGCCCTCTAGTAGTCCCTGGGCCAGCTCAGTGGCCCAAAGCTAACCTAAAAGGGGGTCTCCAGAATTCAGGTCTGTGTGGACTACCGAGGACTTAATGCTGTCACCAAGACAGGCACCTACTCCATTCCCCAAGCTGATGAGCTCAATTACCAATTAGGGGCTGCTAAGTATCTCAGCATATTTAATTTCAATTCTGGGTATTGTCAGATTGCCCTGACAGAGGGGGACAAAGGATAGATCAGCATTATCAACTCCTGAGGACCACTTCCAGTTTAAAGTAATTCCCTTTGGTTTGAATAATGCCCCTGCCACCTTCCAGAGGCTGGTGAACAGGGTACTGTCTGTGCTGGAGAACATTAGCTCAGCATATCTAGATGATATTGCTGTCTTTAGCTCCACCTGGCAGGACCTGTTGACACAACTCAGAAACGTTATTCAGCCTTGCTGCACGCAGGCCTGGCTATCAAAGCTAGCAAGTTCTAGGTAGGACAGGGGTCTGTTGTTTACCTAGGTCACCAATTTGGCAAGGGCATATCCATCCACTCCAGCCTAAGATCCAGACAATCATGACTTGGGAGCCTCCCAAAACCCAGACTCAGGTCAGAGCTTTCCAGAGTCTAACAGAATATTACAAAATGTTTGTTAATGGATTTGACACCATTATAGTCCTACTGCCAGAACTAACCTCCAAGAAACAGCCAAGGAAAGTCAAATGGACCAAGGAGTGTCAGAAGGCCGTTGTCACTCTGAAAGTGGCACTGTGTGTAGCACCTGTACTCAAGGCACCTGATTTCAGCCAATAGTTTGGGGTCCAAATAGATGCTTCAGAACAAGACTTGGGGAAGTGTTATCACAGCTGAGTGATGAGTGTCAGGCTCAACCAGTTGCCTTTATTAGCAGGTGGCTGCTCCCCAGTAAGCAGTGCTGTAGTGCCACAGAGATGAAAGCCTTTGCTGTGATTTGGTCAATGAAGAAGCTGAGATTATATCTGTGTGGGACTCCCTTCAGGGTTCAACCTGCCCACAGACATCTCAGATGGCTCTTGCAGATGAAAGGGTAAAACCACAAACTGTTGAGGTGGTTGATATTCCTACTGGGTATACACACACTTTACAGTGGACCACAGAGCTCGGGCTGACCATGCCAAAGCAAATGGTCTTTCCAGATTTTTCAGCTTTGTTATATTCCCAAGTTAGGCCCTTGTGGCAAAGCAGCTAATTTCTTACATTGTCCTCACAAATAACATTTTCAGCTGTGACCTTTTGCACATATTTGTGTGCACGACAATGTTGGATTAGTTTCCCTGAAACAAAACTTATTTACACATCTAGCTTCGCACAACATAATCACAATGCCCTGAGCATCATGTACATTGGCTCGTTTCGCACTATGTACAAATGTCATCTCTATTTTCATCCATGGGGCGACAGGGCTATCTACATATCCATAACATCATTAATCGATATGTACATCGCAAGGCTGCCTTCCATTATAAAAGATGAGCATCCGGATAGATTAGCAGAAGAGGCAGTTCCGCTGACACCGAAGGTCCTTATGTGCTGAGAAATCACCATGCAGCAGTCTGACATCTCGTAAGGGGTGTCCAGTTCATGATCAAGACGCGATCCTTCACTCTATCCCATCAAGTAATAGGGTTGGATCGTCGCTTGGGGGGATTCTTGGCTTTCCATCTACACACACTCTAGGTACACTTAGAGCAGGGTCCGCATCGCAGGAGTACGCTCGATTACTGCCTTGTGTTATATGCCTGCATATATGCATTGTTTTAGCACAATGGTAGAACTATATCTACTATTTACCCGTTTAGTGCTTGTAATACCGTTTATCTGCTTCTGTCTACTAATCATTGCAGCACACGTATTTTATGCAAGAATAACATTGGTTCAATGAATATTATTGAAAATGTCCCACTGTGTATTCTCTGTATATTTCTCTGAGAATAAGTGAGCACGAGTGACTGAATGAAAAGTTCTGTATTATTTTCCAGGTCCCAGAGGGGACAGGGTTGCCATGTTCAGTGGTTGCCAGAACCCATTCGCTCCCTGGTAAGTTAGGGGGGCTTACGGTGGCACTGTGAGCTAGCTGGTCTATAGGCCAACACATCCTGCAGGGATGTCCGTAATCAGTCTTGACACCAAGCCCCTAGTTTATGTTGTCCAAACAATGCGCAGATCCCACAGATTAGTAGGAACTACAAGACATGGTGCCCAGCGTGGAGCCAAGTCGTATAGTTCCTACTAATCTGCTTGTCTCCTCTGTGCCATAGTGTCAGAACACCAAAAATAAGTTATCAGTTAAGGTGGTTACTCATCAGGCGTTACGCAGAGTGAGGAATGGAGTAGCAAGAGTTAGATGTAACTCATGGAGGAACCCCAAGATGGCCGCCAGAAGGACATTAAAGGGTCACAAGTTAGCATTCTAGTGTTTTGGAAGCTTAGAAGCCTGAGTTAGAACTTTGACAGTTGAGGCATTAGAACCCTCGCACTTCACCTGAAGAATTTGGAGGTATTGGTTGCCTTTTTCTTTGCTTCGACGCGTTAGCTAGTTAAGGTAGCTTTTCGTCGGGTATTTGGGACGTCGCAGATGTTTAGAGTTGCGGCGCGTTCTGTTCATGTACAGAGAAGTATAGTATTTCATGTTTTTTGGGTGTTTTGAGGCAAGTTCAGTTTCCTCAAGAAATTTCTTGTTAGCGATAATTTCGTTTTTGAAAACTTACTCTGTTTTCCCTTTGAATGTGCTTTCAAGTAATCGTTTTACACCAAAGTGGAAGGGACGCCTTTAGTAGCCAGGCAACACGAAAAAGCGTTTTCGTTGTGCGCAGGTATTTTTTAAAAGAATTGTGAGGAAAAGACAGCAGTGCGCATGATCCGTGTTTGACACTTAGAGTCCGCAAGACGTATAAGGTGAAAGAAGTCATTATTTAGTCTTTGTTGGAGCATGAGTATTTCGGGGACACTTTCCTATTTAGTGCGGTACATTCGTCACGCACTGGGAGTAATATTAAAGTGTCCAACTGTTGCGCATGCCTAGTTGTTCGGGCTTTCTTTGGAGCGTGTTTTATGTTCCTATAAATACAGAGTTTTCCATTAACCACATAATTTGAAATCCTAGTTTTACGCAGTGTATCCCATTGAAATAAAACATAGGGGCCGATTCCGATTCCGCCCGGAAATCTCTCCGACCGAGCCGGACCCGGAGAGAATTCCGACCGAATCGGACCCGAGCAGTCCGACCGGACAAGTACGATGCATTCGCATGCTATCGGACTCGATTCGGTCGGACTCCCATTGAAGTCAATGGGAGCCGGTCGTACAACGCGTACGCGGGCTCCCATTGACTCAATGGGTGCGAGGCGAACAAGGGTGCCCCCTACAGCGGGTACGCGTACATGCCCAGGTAGGGGGGACCCATGGGTCCCCCCTGTGTGCGACTCGCGCGCCTACGCGTACAGGGGGGTCCGACGCAGACCCCCAAAGTCCGGCTCCGACAGCTTTTTCGAGTCGGACGGCGCGAGTCGGTCGGACTGCTCGCGGCGCGCCTCGTACTTACCCAGCCGGGAAACGTCTCCATAGCGCGGTGCGAGTCGTGTCCATGCGAGTCGGTCGGAGCGTGTTGAAGCCGCGTACGAGTCGGTCGGCGATTTCGCGGGTGCTTGCATCGTACTCGCTCGGCCGGACCCGCGTACGATTCGGTCGGGAAACAGGGCTCCAAATCGGATCCGGTAAATCCCAATCCGATTCGGAGCACTACCGGCCGAGATCGGAATCGGCCCCATAGTGTTTACTTTTTTCCTCGAAGGATTAGACATGGTGAATAGCTGAATAGACTCCATGTTTTTAGGGTGATTAGTGCATAAATAAAATCATACTTACCACAGCTTCTCAGCTATTAGTTCCAAGTGCACGTTCATCCTGAAGTTACCCTGAAGAAGAAAGAGAACATCAGTTTATGAAAACAGAATTTATTAAGCTTACTATTTTAGCTTAAATACAGAAGAGAGGCTAAAGCTACTAAATAAATGGGTAAGCAATATTGAGACACATAGTAAAGAATTAAGACCAGTGTTTAGATCAAACTTCTGTGATGTTTAAGGTTAATTTTTTCTTGCAGTTCAAACCCCCTCAGATGAAACTCAATAGCCATTGAGGAGAACCAGATGGAAGAGTAGCAGTCTCTTCTTTATCCCCTACCCCTTTCCCCCTGTTGGTTTCTTCAGCCCATTGCATTAAAAAGGCATTGGGCTGGGAAAGTGATTTGGGGAGTTGGGAATCAGCTTCGTTCTGCTTCTGTGCAAGTCGATACGGTACTAGTCCTGACACATAGCTACCAGGGGATAAGCTGAAGTTTAACTTATTGAAACCTTTAATGAACCTTACAAGAATAGTGCCATTATTAGTTGTGGTGGACTATTATCCACCTCAACTAATAATCCACTTTTCACAAAATATAGGAAGTGAATCAAATAATTACTATCAAACTATTCAAATTAAGTAGTGCACAATGGAGTGATTGTGACATAATAGATCATATTTACCTGTGTTAATGTAACAAGAACCCTTTTCAGTGATGTTTTCTTGCTCATGCTAACAACATTGCTTACATGAAGTGCCTATCTCTAAAATGAAACTGCTTCTATATCTTGGCAACCCAAGCATGAAAAACTGAGAAGAGCTTGCTCAGCTGAAACTATCCACTATTATACACCTACTTGAAGGTCATCCTTTCTGGTTGCCATGATCTCAGTGCCTATTGAAAGATATTTATGTGACCATATTCAAAACTTGAATATGTTATGTTATGCTATGCTATGCTATGTTATGTTATGTTATGCTATATGTATTTGTAGAGTGCACTATCACAGTGAGGGTATCCTGGCATTGTGTAGGTGTGAGAGGCTAGCCCTGTGAATGGGGAGAAGACTTACTTGAAGAGCCAAGCCTTCATATTCTTGGGGAATTCAAGAGGATAGGAGGCACAGGCATGTAGTGGGAGGCCGTTCCTTGCTTTAGGAGCAATGAAAGAGAATTCTCTACCTCCAGCTCTGCTTCTAGGAATGCAAAGATTGTGTGCTAGTAAGAATCCTGCTGAGCAGATGTGCCTGTATGCAACTGTTCAGGTAAGCTGGGCCCTTGTTGTATAGTGCTTTATATGTGTGGGTGAGGAGCTTGAACTGCTTGCGCGTTTGTATTGGGAGCCAGTGGAGCTCCCTAAGGTGTGCTGTCAAGTATGTGCTGCTTTGAAGGTTGAGGACGAGCCTGACTGCTGCAATCTGGATTGTTTGCAGTTGTCTCATGAAATGTTTGGTTAATCCTGCATAGAGAAATTTCCCATAGTCTAGACTGCAGGTGATGAGGGCTTGGGAGAGGGTTTTTCTGGTGTTGCTTGGAAGATTTATTTCAGCATTCTCAGAGTATGGAAGCAGGACTTAGTGACGGTGTTGACCTGGGCAGACATCCCCAGCTTGCTATCGATGATGATCCTGAGGTTTATGGCTTGTGGTCTGGGGTGGAAGTAGGTTCAATGTCTCTAGGCCACCAAATGGAGTTCCACCCCAAGGCATCCTTTCTGAAGATCAACACTTCTGTCTTGTCTGTGTTGAGTTTGGTTCACAACAAATAAAACCTCTTCTCCCAGCACCCTGAGAAGTATCTAATATGTAATATATTGAACCTCTGCAGACTTCAAGAATAAGGGGTGAGTCAATTAAATAAATTTTTCGAAAAAAAATAAACTGGAGGTGGTACTAAACAAAAGAGATAGGTGCAATGTTAACCAGTGACACAAAATTGTGTGAAAATAATATGAAAAAAATAGAAAGTGCCTCAGAGAAGCAACCACAAGGAGCCTGTCAGATAGTGCTACCTACCGGCTGAACTAGTCATCATTGGCACATTCCTATAGATGCAGGAACAATTTCCCTGTAGCTCAAACAGGAGGATAGCCAACTAGCCCTTAGAGTCACTATGCTAGTATTGGGTTAAAACAGCAAGGCATGCCTCAAGCTGCAGGACAGTCCTCTGGGGAGCAAGGCAAACCTCAAGCAGCAGGGCAGTCCTCTAAGGTACAAGGCAAGCCTCAAGCAGGAAGGCAGTTCTCTGGGGATCCAAGGCAGTCATTCTGAAGTCTTCCACAGGTCCAGGATTGCACTTAAGAGTTGCTCTGAGGGTCTAATATGTATACCTGGTGCCAGCCTTTGAAGTGGGGGAATCTTCTAGGCTCCCCCCACATCTAGTTCTTGAAAGTTCTTCCCTTCTCCTGCCCAGGCTCCAAGAAGTCAGGGATGACATAAGACTGGTGTCAGGTTCCTTTGTGTGTGCTGGAGATAAGCCCTTTGAAATGTAAGTGGGACAGGAAGCAGCTATGTCCCCACCATCCTGGCAGGATGGCTTATCCTGCCAACACATAGTCCCCCTTTTTCTCACTGTCTGGGAGGAATACACAAAGCCTAACAGCTAAGCTATTCACAGTCATGTGACCCAGGACACTGGCTCCAGGCACCAACTAGCTAGGGAAAGAAAATTCCAGCTTTCTAAAAGTGGCATTTTCAGAATTGTGACCAAAATCTAACTTTACCTTTAAAGAGGCTTTTAAATCACTATTTATTACAGTCCAAACATGACATTTCTAACTGCTCCCAATCAAAAAGTAGCACGTATTAAGTGTAATAAGTTAACCCAATGTTATCCTATGGGAAATATAGGGCTTACAGTACTGAAAAAAAGAATTTAAATGTTTTTCGGTACCAGAACATGTAAAACTTAAAAACACATGCCCTACTTGTTAAATACAATGCACCCTGCTAAGTAGGTTTTTTAGGGCCTGACGGTTTAGGCCTGGCAAAAAGTTTATTTTGCCTGGTCGAATTGGCAGGTTTAAAACTTCACTACAGTCTGCAATGACAGGCCTGAAACATGCTTTAAAGTGCTAACTAAGTGGGTGGTACAATGAGTGCTGCAGCATTTAATTTACAGGCACTGGGTACACGTAGTACCATATACTGGGGACCTATAAGTAAATTAATTATGCCAATCAGGTGGAAGACAATTGTACCATGTTTAAGGGAAAGAACACAAACACTTTAGCACTGGTTAGCAGTGGTAGATCACAGAGTCCTAATAGCAACAAAAATGAAATTCAGAAAACAGGAGGGGTGAAAGCAAATTGTTTGGGGGAACACTGGGCCTCTGAGGAGTATGGTGAAAGATTCACTGTCTGAGTTGTTCTAGTCATAAAAATGCAGATCAGAGGAAAGGTACCAGAATGCCAGTCTTGGGCAGTTACCTAATGAGGATGGGGTGGGAGACCATTTCTAATGCTGCCAAGAGGCCCACTAGGATGAAGGATGCAATCAATCAATCAATCAAGCATTTGTATAGCGCGCTACTCACCCGGAGGGTCTCAAGGCGCTTGGGGGAGGGGGGTCCGCTACTGTTCGAACAGCCAGGTCTTGAGTTGCTTCCTGAAGGAGAGGTGGTCTTGGGTAAGGCGGAGGTGGATGGGTAGGGAGTTCCACGTCTTGGCAGCCAGGTAGGAGAAGGATCTTCCTCCCGTTGTGGCTCTTCGGATGTGGGGGACGGCGGCGAGGGCGTGGTTGGTCGATCGTAGCTGGCGGGTGGGAGTGTAGAAGGTCAGACGGTCGTTGAGGTATCTGGGGCCTTGGTTGTGGAGAGCTTTGTGTGCGTGGGTGAGGAGTCGGAACGTGATTCTCTTGCTGACGGGGAGCCAGTGCAGGTCTCTCAGGTGTCCGGCGATGTGGCTGTGTTGGGGGATGTCCAGGATGAGTCGAGCTGAGGCGTTCTGGATGCGTTGGAGTCTTTTTGAAGTTTGGCTGTGGTTCCGGCGTAGAGGGAGTTGCCGTAGTCCAGTCGGCTGGTGACGAGGGCCTGGGTGACCGTCTTCCTGGTTTCGGTGGGGATCCACCGGAAGATCTTGCGCAGCATGCGTAGGATGTTGAAGCAAGACGAGGAGACGGCGTTGATTTGTCGGGTGATTGAGAGGGAGGAGTCCAGGATGAAG